>OW240922.1:128562881-128613817 GCA_933207985.1 Pelobates cultripes | reverse complement strand
GCAGACGTCTAATCTCCTTATTTAGCATGTGCAACTAATTATGAAGTTTGACATACCCAATGCGAAATTGTACTATAAATTGTACTATACATTGTACTACTCGCACAGGGCCTCTCAGCACTTGAACGGACCTCTCCTACTATGTGGCTGGCATTGGAAAATGCCTGTATGTCACAAGGCACGGTGCCACATGCCCTCTGGGCTGGCGCCGTAAAACCCGGGAGGACTAGCGATGTGTTGCGCGCTACTAAAACTCTATTCCGCAAATGGAGACAGATTACCCCAAAACTCATGGACGAGAATGATCTACTGTAGGCAGCTCCCCTACAGGCCATGACCATCCTCACGACAGATCTGCAGTTAGACCCATGGATAAAACGAGGTGTCTTATATACGCTCTCTATATAACAGTACGGGCATTAAGCTGTTCCCCGAACTACTTAGAGACTACTCCTTACCATCCAGGGAAATATTCCCCTATTTATGCATTAGAAATATTATGCAGGAACATAAAATTAGAGCAAAAGAGATCCAAATGCTGCCACCCTTTGTCCATAAATGTATGGGGAAACTACCAAATACCAAAGCACTGTCACTCTGCTATAATACTCTCATGGCTCTAGGAGACACAGAGAAACTCTTGTATATGCAGAAATGGGAGACAGACCTGGGTATACAATTTTCATTAGCAACCTGGCTCCAGACACAAAGGAAAACTAAAAAGGCCTCTAGCAGCTTAAACCACTAGGAAGCATTTTGCAAACTCACTATGCGATGGTACCTGGTGCCCACCAAGCTAGCACACATATACCCGGGGTCATCCACCATGTGTTGGTGGTGTTTGAGGCAAGTGGGTACACTTCACCACATTTTCTGGACATGTCCGAGCATTCACAAGCTCTGGCAAGAGAATGTAGTCCCTGAGGATGTAGTCTATTTAGTTATTCATAGTTTAATAGCAGCTAAAACTGCAATTGCTTACAGATGGAAACAATCACAGGCCCCCACACGGTCCAAGGTTATTACTAGACTCGACTCCTCAAGCACATACAAGCAAATGGCAGGCCGATTGAACGGAAATGGGGTTACATATACCATGAGATGGCACAGATGACTAGAGATCAGAGACCAATATGTTTAATACACAGACAAACCAGATACAATAATGGACGTAAGCCCACCCCCAAAGGGCTCTAGGAGGCACCCAAGAGGACCTCCTCAACAGGCTGTTAAACACCAATACCATATGTTTTAACATACAGTCTTACCATGACAAAGTTGTTACCCTATACACAGGATATATGCATTGCTTGACAATCTGTTCATAGATAGAATATGCGTTTACCTATATATGAGTAAAAAAATCACAAACTGTACAAACTGTTCTATATATGTCCACCTTCTCTTTTTTTCCTTCTGTACTCCAATTTGTTTAGTTAACTATGCGAAAACTTCAGACCACCCGAGACCATACCACCCGAAAGGCCCGCCATGACCCATGGGATAGCGAATCCGTCAACAATCGTCTCAGGCCTCCAAAGCCAGGTCCCATAAAGATGGAGGACAGGAACTACCCACGCGGTCTAATCCGGGTGCCGCTTCTGGAAACCGGTCCCACTGCAACCGAGAAAGAGAGTCAGCCACAACATTACATAACCCAGGAACATGACACGACTTAACCCATACATTGAAGTGTAAGCTCAACAGAACTAAGCGCCGGAGCATGGCCAACACCGGAGGGGAGGCAGAAGTAGCCCACATAATAACGTGAACCACGCTCATGTTGTCCGTATGAAAAACGGCAACATGACCTCGCAAATCTACACCCCAGAGTTCCAATGACACCACAATCGGAAAGAGCTCCAAAAATGTGAGGTTGCGCATGATATCCCTACCTTTCCATCCCACAGGCCATGACTCTGCACACCACTGACCACAAAAGAAAGCCCCAAATCCCACGGAGCCGGAAGCATCCGTAAATAGATCCAACGATGCATTGGGTGCAGCCTCCCGGAGCCTACATGAGTGGCCATTGTAGGTGCCCAGAAAGGAACTCTAGACCCATAAATCCTCCCACATGAGGTTGTTTACCCTGATGAAATGATGCGGTCCCTGCATACCAACCGTGGCCAATGACAGTAGATGACATGGGCAGAACCCGACACGCAAAGGTCAGGTGACCCAAAAGGACCTGCATCTGACGCAATTGAACCTTATCCTCCGGCAACAGAAAAATCATATTAACCGTATAAATTTCGATACCGAGGAACGATAGCACAGTCACCGGGCCCACAGTCTTATTTTCGGCGACCGGAACCCCAAACCCCTTAGCTATAGCCCGAAAGGAAGTCCACACATACTTGGGACCCTGCAGGGCCCACAAACAGGAAGTCATCCAAGTAGTGCGTAACTGAGTTCCAACCTGATTGCTGAACAGTAACCCATTCGAGAAAGGATGAAAACACAAGTAGGAGCAAGAAATTGCACACTCCATGGGCAGGCACATGTTGTAATAATAACTACCACGAAAGTGGCAACCCAGGAGGGGGAAGTACTCGGGGTGTACTGGTAACAACCGAAAAGCAGACTCAATGTCTGACTTGGCTAGCAGGGCAGCCGCTCCAGCTGCCCGCACCAGTTCCAATGCCCTATCAAAGGACGCATATCGAACTCGACACACCTCCTTTCCGATGTCATCGTTCACCGATCCTCCAGCCGGGTAGGATAGGTGATGAATCAATCAGAAGGAGCCGGGCTCTTTTTTGGGGACTAAACCCAGCAGCGAGACACACGGAGATTATGAAAAGGAGGGAAGACAAAGGGGCCGGCCATCCGCCCCAGTCTAATCTCCCTATCCAATTTGTCCTGTAACTTATCCTCCATCCTGCGCACTGATTTTAAGTTCTCCGCAAAACAAAAGGACTCAGACAAGACAAATGGAATCCAAAACCTCTTCAAAAATCCCCCTAACAGAACCGCCACGGCACGTCTATTGGGATACCGGTCGAGCCACGGCCGCATCCTTGTGACGCTCACTGGAGTCCTCACTTCTAGATACTTTGTCCCTGCCGGCTCTCCCCGTGGCCTGTCTCCCCTTTTTAAAGCAGCGCATAGCGGGGTGTGCTCTTCCACAATGAGAGCATTCATGTCGGAAACGACAGGAACTGAACCATTTACACTGGCTTTCATTGAACAGCCAGCAGACTCCTCTCTTGTGGCCTGCCGGCGTGCCACTGTGCACACTGGCAGGCCCACGAAAGGGAGATGGCCTACACGGCGTCATCAGAAGTAGCCATAGGCTACCATCCTGCATGCTGAAATCCATATCCGGGCTTGCTGCCATTTTTTGCCAAAATTGTTGGTCATTGCGGACCCAACATTGACCCATAAATCTTATAAACCCCCCAGATTGAATCCAGTTACCCAAATAGAGAGCTAGCCTTCTCTGGAAAACGACGGACTAGGATACTTGCATAAATATTAAACCCCTGAAGCCAGTTACCAAACGTACGAGGAATCTGCCTAGACTTGTCACCCTCATGAGGTTCCCCCCTATGGGGCCTGTCAACAGATTTCCTGTCAGGGGGAACCAATGAAAATAAGTCAACGTACTCATCATTACATATCCTTTCCTGCGTCTCCGCAGGGATATGGACTCCCAGGCAGACATCCCCCTTGAGCCCCACTAACTACCTGCGCTCTATTGCTCTATTGCACCTGCAACCCCCCAGACAACTTCTCTAATACTGCATGCAGTAAACTCAAGACCTTCCTAGAGCTACCCTGATCCCCAGGCAACTCACCCCAGGAGAGTGGTAGAGGCGGCTCCTGCACTTTAGGTATGACAGCTTCTTCCTCTTCCTCTGTCCAAGAGTCTGAATCTAACTCTCCCCAAGCAGCACTGATTCTCCTTGCACTCCTGCTGGCTTCCAGCAGAGTTGAGGATCTTCTAGCTTCTCTCCATGGGTGTCTGGCACCCCTGCCTGCTTCTAGCAGAGTTGCAGAGCTTCTGACATCTCTTCCACGATGTCTGGCACTCCTGCCGGCTTCCGGCAGAGTTGTTGGGTTCCTGAGGATTGATCTGGGGTCCACCGGAGACCCCAGACGGGGCCTGTGACGTGGCAGCATCCGGCAGTGCCCGCGTCACGTATGCGCCCCCCCGGCGATGCGTCAGACGTCATTCTTCTGCGTCCGTGCATCTGACGCGATGAGGTCACTTCCGCTCTTACCGGAAGAGACAGCAGACTCCGGGAACGAACCGCCATGCCAGCGCCATCTTGGGCCCTTTCCCCCGACACAATGGCAGAGCACCCACGCCTAATATTCACCCGAGGGGCCTCCTCCGAGCCATCCGCACCGGAACTCGTAGCAGCAACCCTCCGATCTTCATGCCTGGTACCGGTTCTTCTTACAGGACTGGGGGATAAACGCGTTGGAGGCCTTGTCCTCCTGGCTCTCCGACCGTCTGCAGGGGGGTCTTCCGCCGTTCTCTCCAAAACAGCTGCACCTTCAGCCGTCCTCTCCATCACAGCAGCACCCGAACTTCCAGCAACGCCGGACATAACTTCATCAAGGGCGTCTGAGCCAAGAGACTCCAGGTAAGCCCGCAGCATGCCAACCAGTGCTTCCTGGGACACCATTGTTGTAGTAGATGACATCTTGAATTATAGAAACTACTGATAAACCTAACACTAGATCTAAATTGCTAGGCCCTAATTTCCTGTAAAATTAGCACAATCTCACTCCTAACTTTACTGAGAAACTGATATCGCCCCTCCTCTGAACTGCTTTATATTTAATTTTGCAACAAAGTATGCAACATAGCCACCCCCACTTACTGCTGACCTGCAGTCATGCCCTCTCTTCCTTTTCAGTCCAGGGAGATACTGTTTTTGATTCAGAACCTGCATCCACTGTTTTTAATTGAGAAAACATAGCTAATGTGGAATAGAAGCAATGACAGGGTTAGGAGACAGGCTTAGGTGGGGATGGCTAGGATAGGCTGTTTAGGATGGGGGCAGGCCTAGTATATATAGGGCAGCCATCTTGATTTTGCCACAACTAATCTGCTAAGGCAACAAAGAAATTCCTAGGCACTCAGGCCGCAGGCAGATTTAATGAAACAAAAAGGCAGCAATGTTTCACCCTTCTAAGAGGTCTTATTCACCTATACAACTAATCTGCTCACCAGTCTGGGATGGTCCCTCCTTCTCTCCCTTGATTTAGGTTCTAGGATTGCAGCCTCGCTTGGTCACAGTGGCAGGGTTAGTGAGGATAAGGAAATGGCAAAATATGGTCTATGGTCAAATTAAGAAGAGTTAAAGGGACACTACAGCTTATTGAATTTGTTCTGGTGAGTAGAATCATTACCTTAAGGCTTTTTGCTGTAAACACTGCCTAACAGTGTTTACATTACAGCCTAGTGATAACTTCACTGGCCACTCCTCAGATGGCTGTTAGAGATCCTTCCTGGGTCATGGCTGTCTAAAATGCATCCAAACATTCAGTATCTCCTCTCTCTGCATGCAGACACTGAACTTTCCTCATAGAGATTCATTGATTCAATTCATCTCTATGAGGAGATGCTGATTGGCCAGGGCTGTGTTTGAATTGTGCTGGCTCTGCCCCTGATCTGCCTCCTTGTCAGTCTCAGCCAATCCTATGGGGAAGCACTGTGACTGGATCAGGCTACCACTTCTGATGATGTTAGCAGACTGCTTGTTTTTCTGAGTCTAACAGCATGCAGAGTTACAGCTTCTGGCTTGAATACAGTAACATTTTGCTATATTTCTGGAAGCATGAGGGGCCCAGGGGGGCTAGATGGTGGTTTTAACACTATAGGGTCAGGAATACATGTTTGTGTTCCTGACCCTATAGTGATCCTTTAAGAAAGTTGGTTGATTGGTTATAAATTGGTTAGTTACAATGTTGGTATAATGTTCGTGGGTTTCGAGACCGTCGGTGGCTCAGAACCTTGGAGGTGTAGGGGTATCCGGGTATACCCCTACCAGGAGACGGATAAGCATCATGTTGCACTTTATTTATGTATATATTTATGTGTCATTACATGGTTATGGAAATATTTACTATATGGGTCATTGCCTTTATTTATGACAGACAGGTATGTATTGTGATGTGTGGGTGGAGGGGAAATGACTTTACATGTTCAGTTATTATTTTATAAAGGTTATTATTACATGTGTGCTGTCTTCAATAAAGCTGTGGACATATTGACCCATACCTCTGAGTGTCTGCGTTTTAATATTAACAGGGGTGGGTATGGGGTTTTGGGGAATCTCCACCTGCCCATATGGTGACTATGCACCGGTCAAGAAAATTAAAATAAAAGATTATAAACTGACCTATTATACAGACGATCCACCTCTTCTTCTTAGTTCAGATTATCTCAGTCCAGTCCAACGCTAATCATACAGAAGAACTGAAGACCTATGTATTATGTACACAGTGCCTTATATATCTGATGCTTCTCATTGAATCCGACACATTAGCAGCATTCTCAGTCATCATGCTGTGAGTGATGATGCCAAATGTTACAACCTTCAAAAATAGAAAGTTCTGCAATAAAGTCCTGCCTCTAATGGCTACCCCAATAGGTGTAGTTTAGACAAAAAAGTAAACATTACTATTTCTCTGAAATGAGAATGTTGTAGATTGTCAGAAAAAAGGGATTACGCGATTTTGGGTGTCCTTTAAACAATGGACCTTAAAATATGTGCTAATTAGGCTTGATTTCAACCACAGATTAAACCTTGTAATTGAATAATTGAAGAACAAAGTGAAGGATTTGGAAATCAAAATCAAGTTGTCCGTGCTTTAGATGGTATCTTAATTATTTTTTATTTGAAAGTTAATTACATGTGTGGTGCATTTAGATTTTTACATTTGTATAATCGATCATGAGTCTGAAGATTTTCCTGATGATGGATGTTGTAGAATTTTCAGTTTGTTTGTTTGTAATAGAAAGTCTTTTCTGCTTCTCAATTATGTAGGTGATAAGCAGAATGAAAATTATTCACAGCGGTCAGAAAAACGTTCCTGTAACAAACTGTAAGTATTAAAATTACCTCATTTTTACTTGGAATAAAGAGAAAGTAACCTGTTTGTAGATTAATCAGAACACGACTGTATAAAAATAGCTCAATGAAGGGGTCTGGGTGCCAGGTCCCCCTAGTTTTAACCCTGCAACTGAAAACATAGCAGTTTTGAAAAAACATGCAAAGTTTACACTGCAGGGCTACTCTAGCCTCTAGTGGCTGTCTCCCTGACAGCCACTAGAGGCCGCTCCCGTGATTTACACTGAGTAAATCGCACTTACTTGATGCTGGATGTCCTCACGGAGTCCAGCGTAAAAGAAGATTCCCATAGAAAGCATTGAAAGCATTTCCTATGGGTGGGTATGAATGCGCGTACGCCTATTGCCACGCATGTCCATTAGGCTCCACTCGGGAGCTGACGTCGATGGAGGAGGAGAGGTCACAAGTGCCGAGGGAGCCCAGTGCAGGATTAAGGTAAGCAAATAAATGGTTAATGGTTAAACCTAAATGTTGACAAAGGCTCTATAACGTTAGGAATACATATTTGAATTCCTAACGCTATAGTGTTCCTTTAAGTATGAAAAAAAGGTGAGCATCAGCGAAGCAAATGGAATGAGGTCTCTCAGCATGATGATTGTATCTTATATTACCGATTGTGTACAAATGTTTCTTCTGAGAGCTATTCATTGTGTGCTTTTGTATTAAATGTGTGTTAAATCTCCTCATATTAATACTTTGATCTTTCTTTCCTAGACTAAATGTAATACTTTTTTTTACAGCTCTGAATGGCACATTTTCAATTGATCTTTCTGTAACCTCGGAATTGGCTCCCTCTGCCCAGCTCATTGTGTATGCTCTACTGGAAGAGGAGGTTGTGGCAGACACTGCTAATCTCAATGTAGATTCATGCTTTCAAAACCAGGTATGATTAGAAACATAGAAACATAGAATGTGATGGCAGATAAGAACCATTCGGCCCATCTAGTCTGCCCAATTTTTTTAATACTTTTATTAGTCCCTAGCCTTATCTTATATCTAGGATAGCCTTATGCCTATCCCACGCATGCTTAAACTCCTTCACTGTGTAGTACCAGAAGATTGGAAATTAACGAATGTTGTACCCATTCACAAGAAAGGTAATAGGGAGGAGTCGGGCGACTATAGGCCAGTAAGCCTTACTTCAATAGTTGGGAAAGTAATAGAAACCATGTTAAAGGATAGGATTGTTGAACATCTAAAAACACATGGATTTCAAGATCAGAGACAACATGGGTTTACTTCAGGGAGATCATGCCAAACTAATCTTATTGATTTTTTTTAAAATTGGGTAACTAAAATAATAGATCAGGGTGGTGCAGTAGACATTGCTTACCTAGATTTCAGTAAGGCTTTTGACACTGCTCCACATAGAAGGCTTATCAATAAACTGCAATCTTTAAGTTTGGATTCCAGTATTGTTGAAGGGGTAAGGCAGTGGCTGAGTGACAGGTAACAGAGGGTTGTAATCAATGGAGTATATTCAAAGCAAGGTCTAGTTACCAGTGGGGTACCTCAGGGATCTGTACTTGGACCCATTCTCTTTAATATTTTTATTAGTGATATTGCAGAAGGTCTTGATGGTAAGGTTTTTTGCGGATGATACTAAGATATGTAACAGGGTTGATGTTCCAGGAGGGATAAGCCAAATGGCAAATGATTTACAAAAATGGTCAGAGCTGTGGCAACTAACATTTAATGTGGATAAGTACAAGATAGTGCACCTTGGATGTAAAAACCCAAGGGGAGAGTATGGGATATTTGATACCCTACTAAACTCAACATCTAAGGAAAGGGATTTAGGAGTAATTATTTCAGATGACTTAAAGGTAGGAAGACAATGTAATAGAGCAGCAGGAAATGCTAGCAGAATGCTTGGTTGTATAGGGAGCAGTATTAGCAGTAGAAAGAGAGAAGTGTTCATGCCATTATACAGAACACTGGTGAGCCCTCACTTGGAGTATTGTACGCAGTACTGGAGACCATATTTTCTGAAGGATATTGATACCTTAGAGAGAGTTGAGAGAAGGGCTACTAAACTGGTTCATGAATTGCAGGATAAAACTTACAAGGAAAGGTTAAAGGATCTTAACATGTATAGCTTGGAGGAAAGACGAGACAGGGGGGATATGATAGAAACATTTAAATACATAAAGGGAATCAACACAGTAAAGGAGGAGACTATATTTAAAAGAAGAAAAACTACCACAACAAAAGGACATAGTATTAAATTAGAGGGGCAAAGGTTTAAAAATAATTTCAGAAAGTATTACTTTACTGAGAGGGTAGTAAATGCATGGAATAGCCGTCCAGCTGAAGTGGTAGAGGTTAACACAGTGAGAGAGTTTAAGCATGCGTGGGGTAGGCATAAGGCTATCCTAGACTTAAGATAAGGCCAGGACTAATTAAAAGTATTTTGAAATATTGGGCAGACTAGATGGGCCAAATGGTTCTTATCTACCGTCACATTCTATGTTTCTATGTAACCTCTACTACTTCAGCTGGAAGGCTATTACATGCATCCACTACCCTCCTTGATATTATTTTAAAACCTTAGCCCCTCTAATTTAAGACTATATCCTCTTGTTGTGGTAGTTTTTCTTCTTTTAAATATAGTCTCCTCCTTTACTGTGTTGATTACCTTTATGTATTTAAATGTTTCTATCATATCCCCCCGTCTTGTCTTTTCTCCAAGCTATACATGTTAAGATCCTTTAACCTTTCCTTGTAAGCTTTTTCCTGGTTAGTGTATCAAATATGATAAAATAGTATGTGACGGAACCCACTGCTTATTTGTGTGTTTTCCCCCTGTATTGTGTGGTCCCTCTGTGTTTCCCCATGTATTTTCTATGCCTTTTATGTATTGTGCCTGTATATGCAGCTGTGGGTCCTCTCCCCCCTCCTTTTGTAAATGTAGTGTCTGCCTGGATCTCTCCCTCCTTTTCCCCTCTCCCTTTTCCTGTCACAGCAGGACGTTGCCACAGAGACATTTCCAGCCTAGTTTAACCTAGATGTTTTGTCAATCCTCCCTCCCCCTTCAGCTTCTTGCGATTGAAATCCCTGTTGTTTTTGTGTTGGAGACCCCATGTAGGGATCTGTGCCTGTAAAAACCATGTGTACAAAATAAACAGAGTCATTCCTTCAGCATTCCTTCAGCATTTAGTGAGGGGAAAATGGATGCCTGCTTTTTGTAAGGGTTCCTGAACTGCTGAAGGAAGGGAAATAGTGGAGATAACCGGTCAGGTTACCCGTGGTCCACTACATTTGGTGGCAGCGGTGGGCTGGTCCTTCCCAGCCGTGCGGAACCAGTGTTTGTGAACAGAACCGACTGATGGACTACTCCACGTTAAAGCAACAAACATTGCAGAATTAGCTGGAGGCTAAAGGGTAATCAGCAGGCCTCCGACCCAAGGCAGACCTGGTCGCTGCCCTCATGGAGGATGACCAAATGTGCGGCGTGGCCGCTGCACAGCCACCAGCAGGTGAGAAAGATGCCCTGGACAAGGAAATGGATAGTCGCTTTTCATACTATGGTGAGAGGCCCTCTTCGGAGATCATGACCTAGATCTTTGCTGAGGCACAAGCCTATATCTTGGCGTAGAGGGCATGGGCGACCCCTGCATCCGGCCCTGATCAGCAGGCTGCGGAAGTCCCGGGGGGTCCAGCCACCCCAGAACCCAAGCCCAAACTACCCTACCAAACCTTCAAAAAGTTTGCAGAGGCAGAAGAAGGCATAGATGACTTTTTGCAGGACTTTGAGTGCCTCTGCCTGTTACATGAGATTGCCCCTCCTGGCTGGGAGGGACAATCTCATGTAACAGGCCCTTCCTGAGATTGCCCCTTCTGGGTGGGAACCTCCCGGGGAAAGCTGCAGATACTTACCGTGATGTCCCTGAGGAAGACCTGCGGAACTATGCCGCTGTGAAACAGGTCCTGTTGATGAGGTATGCCATCACCCCAGAGGCATACCACCGAAAGGCAAAGACCCCTGAGAAAGTGCTAAAGCTGTTCCTGTTGGAACATTTCTACAATGAGCTACTCACAGAGATTCAAGATTCGGTAAGAGACTGTAACAAAAAGACTTGTGGATTAATGTGCAGTTCGGGACTTTACAAGCATTCCCCATGCGAATGCTTGCTAACAACTAACAGGCCACCCTGACTCTAAATTGAGACTAATTTACCTCCCTGCTTGATGGGCATTTTCGTGGAAATAAACGCACGAATGCTATAGGAACCGTATGCATGGCCGCCGCTGAGACCTCCATACCTTCGGGAAAACATGCCACAACTACCGAACGACAAGGCATTCGGTAGAAAGACTCAGCAGCGTATGGGGATTTCAGTGAACCCAAGATGGCATACGGATGGCCAGCCATTTGGGACTTTTTACACACGAACTAAGACCGACTGCAGGGCCAAGTATTTGGGGTACATCCAAACTTTGGGGAAAACATGTTCCTTTTTAATTATGTTATGTGGTTATCTAAGGGGAGGAGATGTACAGAATGTATATTGTGTTTATTGGTTGTGCTGTTAATTATGTGGGTGTCTCCCTTGCATGGGCAGAATCACATAAAAGAGAGCGTCTGTCAATAAAGCTTTAGTTCTTCTTGACCCTTCAAAACGTAGCCTCGTCTCGTTCTTGGAAGGGGAATCTCTGCAGCATAATCACTAAGCTCTTTTCAGAGCTGTACTTGACTTCTACTCCTGATCCAGCAGAAGGGAATAGGCTACTCCATCACTACACAGCGATTTGCCGGGAAGAAAAGGATGTCCCCAACGGCTGATACCCTCACTCTAGCTGGGTAGCCGTTACAGAGACCGACAGCCTAAGACCAGGGTCCATAGCTTTCAAGCTGGTCAGAAGGTTTTGGTTCTGAAACTGGTCCGGCATGATACGCTACATGCTGCTAAGACCCAGGGGCTGGCCTTCCTAGGAACCGCTGGATACTATAGAAAATTTGTCCCCAATATGTGATATTAATAAAAATTCACAAAAAGTACAAAAGACTCATGATAATATTAAATGTATGCTTACTAATGCAAGAAGCCTATATAACATAATGAGGGAACAAGAGGCATTAGCATACACTAAACAATATGATATAATAGGCATCCCAGAAACATGGTGGGATGAGACACATGACTGGACAGTTAACACGTTATTTAGGAAGGATAGGAAAAACAAGAAGGGTGGCGGGGTATGTTTGTATGTCAATCATGAGTTAAAGTCAAATCTTAGGCATGTGGAGTATGACGAGGAAAATGTGGAAGCTTTATGGGTAGATATCTGCTTGGGGCAAACTAAGGGAAATCAATTATTGGTTGCAATTTGTTATAAACCACCTAATGTAAATATTAATGAGGAAGAACAGCTGTTAGAGCAAATTGGGAAAGCTGCAAATCGGGGTAACATGTTAATTATTGGAGATTTTAATTACCAGAAATTGGGATAGAGTGACTTGTACTTCAGCCAGGGGAATCTGGTTTTTGAATGTGTTAAATTACACCTTCATGTCACAACTGGTACAAGCACCAACTAGAAAGGATGCTTGTCTGGATCTCGTTATAACAAACAATGTTGATCTCTTTTTTTTTTTTTTATTCTTTATATTAGATTGACAAAATTACAACAAAAGAGTCTTACCAGACTTGCGCATAAGCCGCTTCTCAATAAACATATAAGACTTTGCAGATACACAGGTTAGAATAGGAGAGATAAAAAAACATTTTTCATGGCATATATCTTATCATTATTAGTTATTTTATACAAGCTGTCAATGTTTTTTTCTTTTTCCTGCTTACTGTGAATGTGGCAAACGCTTGGTGTACCAGGTCTTTGGTGACAATCGTGTGCTATAAGCTCGCACCACCTCTATTACAATTCGACTGTCATACATCTATAGTTTCGGTAGTACCGTGGGCCTCCTGTTTAGTACCCAATTCTACTAAGGTCAGCCATATCTTAGCTGGGAGTGCTGACCATGTGGTGTGTAAATGGCGTGTTTGCAACCCATGTCCCGTGTCCGATACGTCTAGGGCATAAGGAAGAACTGTGTGTATTGTAATGCTTGTGGACCAGGGATTAAGACCCTATTGAGGTGGTGTTGCCCATTGTATGTTCCTGTATGCTATCTATGCTATCTATGGGGATCATATTGGAGAATTAAGACAAGAAAAGTAGAGAAAAGAAGAAGAGAAGGAATGAAAAAGGCAGAGAGAGAGATAGAGGGTCGTGATCTGGGTAGGACAAGGAGGAGCAGGAAGGAAGGCAATGGGGGGAGGGCGAATACGATCCCTGGGGTACCAAGTGTTACAAACTGCCATTTGTAACTGTTATTTTATTTGACAAATTGCCCTGCTTCCCTGTGTTATGGAGAAGCCTAATTGCCAGCCTTCTGCCCCATGACTATGGACCTAGTGTGTATGGCGATTTGACTGTATTTGTGGGATCTGAGCGCTGTTTGGATATATTGAGCACTCAGATCCAAGCCATCTGGGGATAGGTTGAATGTGGGGGTTCTGTTCAGTATGATAGGAGTTATGCATTTTTGTGTTTTTGTGTCTTTTGCTAACATGTGGTTAATGGAGTCTGCCTCTATCCCTGGATAATTGGATTACTTTCCCCATTGTCCAGGATAGAGGGCTCTGTAAATCCGGTTTGGGCCAGAAAACCATGCTGCCAGCCAGGCCCCAAAAGACACTTTTGCTAACTTTTGAACCCCTTGTCTGATTTGTGCCAGTTTTTAATATGTTGCTCCCCTGAATGGATTGATTCTAAATATGTATTTTTATGAAGATTGGATGTGTAGTTTGGAAGTTATAGTACATGTATAAAAACTGTATTTTTACTGTTCTGTTTTAATTATGTTATGTGTTTATCTGAGGGATGGGAATGTCCCCGCATGTATATTGTTCCGATTGGTTATACTGCTAATTATGTGGATGTCTCCCTTGCATGGGCAGAATCTCATAAAAGCAGAGTGTGTGCCATTAAACATCAGATCTTCTTGACCCTCTAACTTGCAGCCTTGACTCATGTTTGTAGGGGACAGCTATAATCACTACAGGGATTGCTATGCTCTTCATACTCCCTTAGCTACTGAGCTCTTGTAAGAGCTCTTGTTCCTGAACTTGCTTCGCTCTGCAGAAGGAAGAGGTTCACCTACTGCAACCTGGAGCCTGGTCGTGGGTCCAGGGCATAGAGCAGACGGCGAGATACCAGCCCAGCAGCGGTGGTTCGTGGAGTCTGCAGTACTTCTGGTGGCTACGCAGTAGTTATGGTGTCTACGGTGCTGATGGTCCTTTGGTGAGTGCTAGGAGCATCCTTTCTATGGTCCAACTTTCAGCCAGCCTGGAGGCAACCGTAACACCAAGCCTGCCTATCTGGTGCCCCGGTGTCCTCCTGTCATCAGTTTGTCTAGTCTGCCAGTGTACATTCCCTCCACATCCCACAAATCTTTTCAAATTTCCCGTAGGTGCCCGTACCCTGGTCGTGAGGTCGTCCATGAGGTGGTTATCTTCCCTATCACCACTGGCCTGGGTGGGGGTTTCTATTTTTAACCAATGTTATGCTACCACCCTTCGGGCCGCCAGGGTGATTTTTTGGAATAGCTTTTGTTCATGTTTTGGCCAACCCTCTATTGATCTGATTAGTAGGTATGACCATGGGTCGAGGACTGGTGCCCTTTGGAAGACCTGTCTCAGTATTTCCCTTAGCTGTTCCCAAAAGGCTTTAATTTTTGGGGCCCTCCCACCACATATGTATATAGGTGCCCCTGAGGCCACAATTCCTCCAGCACAGGTAAGATGGTATCTTCTGCATGCAGTATAGCTTAACTGGAGTGGTGTACCACCGGAATAGGGTTTCAAAAGACTGCTCCTGCATAGACACACATATTGAGGAGGTGGCACTTGCCTCCCAAATCTCTTGCCACTCTACGCCCTCCAGAATTTCTCCGAGGTCACTTTCCCAGTGGTCTGCAAACATTAATCTACCCCAGTCTATTGTCTCCGAGTATAGTTGGGCGTATAATGATGTAATAAGGCCCTTAGGAGATTGTTCCCTGAGACATATTTTCTCAAAGAAGGTTAGGGCTGTGTGTTCTGCTGTTTTTATGTGTGGTTACCTAGTAAAGTCTGTGATTTGGAGAAGTCAGCTGGTGTAAGGTGATGCCCCTGTTTAAGGGTGTCAAGGGGGATAAGGGACCCATCTGCATACAGATGACAGATTCTCGGTAGGCCTGTCAGCTCTGTGTGTTTGAAGTCACGCTTTGATCATGGGAGGGTAGTTATTTCCGTACATCTTAGAAGAGTCCTCTGTCAATTGTATGCCTAGGTATGTAATGGAATGTGTTGCCATTTGAATTTCATGGTCCCTGTGTATATGTGCCGTCTTCCGCTGACACATCTATCGGGATATGGCAATCTTAGTTTTGGATCCCAAGAGTGGGCCAAATTGCATGAGGATCCCCTGTACTGCTCTCATACAGGTGACCGGGGTTGTTAGTGACAATAGAACATCGTTGGCATACGCCGAGACCAGGAACACTTGGCCTCTGATATGCACTCCATGGGTGTCAGGGTGTTAACGTAGCTCTTGCAGTAGGGGTTCTAAAGCTAGGACGAACAGGAGAGGAGACAAGGGACAGCCTTGTCTCGTTCCATCAGAGAGGGAAAAGGGGCATGAATGGGCTCCAGGGATTCAAACTTAGTGTAGGAGAAGATAAGGGCAGCGGTGTTTGTTGAAATGTGTAGTCGATTTCAGTTCCATGAATTTGGCTACACATACCGCTGACCTCGTTCGAATGAACAAAGATGGCCACCGCCACGTGTTGGTTTGCACGAACTGCGGCCACCCAGCGGTGGGCTCCCAGCCTGGGAGCTAAATTGCCTGCACACTTCCACTTCTGGGTGGTCCGCCTGTGTGGTACTTGGTTCAGTAAGCCCCATTTACTGAACCAAGTTGAAAATAGCAATGAACAAATAATTTTAACCAAGTCTGGGGACACTGGGGACACAGGCTTAAAGGGGCAGTATCCCAAACAAGTCTGGGGACACCGTCTTAAAGGGGCATTGTCCCAATTATCCCTATGTCCCAAAAATGTGCTTAAATGTCCCATGAAAGTCCAGAAGCCCCAATATGCTCACAGACTGTTCTTAAAGGGCTGTCCATAGTCATGGGGGAGGAGGCTGGCAAATAGGCTCCTCCATAATCCAGGGAAGCAGGGCAATTTGTCATTTAAAGGAACAGTTACAAAAGGCATTTTGTAACAACGAGCTTCCTTGTCAAAAGGATGTCGCGCCCGCATTTGCATTGCTCAATCAATTTTCGAATCTGCTACTTTGATGCTATTTGCCGAGAGAGCTCCTTCTATTGATCAACCATGTACCGAATCGCTTCTACCTCATCCTGACTACGCTGACTTCTCCACTTCCAGACTCGGAACAAATTTCACTACGATTTCCTCTAATCCTCAATATATTGCAGGGATCCTCAGTCCTTATTAACATACTGGAAAGGACTTCCATTCTCATCATCCACAGGAACCAGACTAAGTTCTTCAGTTAATAGGATTAATAATTGGATCATACCATTATTGGATCATACTATCCAAATCACTATCCAAAGGACTGTGTTATTTTCCTAAAACATGAATTACCTGTTTCTCCCATTCTCTAATTTAAATCTAATGGACTGTATTATATATTCCTAATCAAGGAGTTACCTTACTTTATTATAGCTACTGAATACTATTTTCTGTGAAGCAATCCTAAGCAAGATTTCCATTGCAGGATGGGATATTAGTTCCAGTTTTCATTGCTTAAAGTAAAAACACCTTATTTCAATAAATCAAATTTTCTTAAAGTGACAGTATCAAATGTATTCTTTCACCTGCAGTTGAGTTCCAAATAAAGTTTTTCTAAAAGTATTACATATTGATTGAGCCTAAAAAATGGAACCAGCAGAACTTAATGCTCAAATATTTCCCACTCAGAAACCACTTAGAGCAATAAGAGACCCAATTTCCCCCTTAACTGGACAAGACACAGCTCTGGAGGTACAACACAACCACACTCGGCTTTTATGTATGTGACCGTCGGTGTTCCCATTTTGCTTACCAGGTCTGTAGTGATTTTGGAAATCATACGGTAGTAGGCCCAGACTCCAACGCAACAGCCTAGCATTGTCCCCAGCGACCCGGTTAAGCCACACCAACGGGTTGTGATCTGTGAGTAGTATGAATTGCTGTCCATAGATGTAGGGCTGCATTTTTTTGAGTGCCCACACCACCGCCAAGCACTCCTTTTCGATGGCAGCATAGCTTATCTCCCTGGGTAGTAGCCTTCGGGTGAGGTAAGCTATGGGATGTTCTTTGCCATCATTCCTGAGCTGGCTAAGCACTGCTCCTACTCCAAACATAGAAGCATCTGTGTGGATGAGAAAATGTTTATTCGGATTAGGAGCAGCCAGGTCAGGGGCATTTATCAGGGTATTCTTAAAGGCTTGGAACGTCTGCTCACACTTTGGGGTCCAGTTTACTTGTCTGGGCAAATTCATTTTGGTCAGGTTGGTGAGGGGCTTAGCTAGGGCACTATAGTTGGGGAAACATATTCTATAGTAAGCGGCGGTCCCTAGGAAAACCATCACCTGAGCGGGGATGGGGCCAGTGAGACACTGTCTCAACCTTGGCTGGCTCAGGCTTCTGCTTCCCACACCCTACCCGATGTCCCAGATACTGTACTTCTGCCATCCCTATATGACAATTACTTGGTTTCAATGTCAACCCAGCCACCCTGCTTCTGTCTATTACCGATCCCACATGGACCAGGTGCTCCACCCTAGTGTCTCTGTATATGGCGATGTCGTCCAGGTAGGCACACGCATAGTCCTGGAGGACAATCCACTATCCTTTGGAAATAGGCAGGGGCATTCTTCATTCCAAAGGACATTACCTTAAAATGGTACAGGCCGAATGGGGTGATGAATGCTGACTTGGGAACAGCATCTGCTGCTAGGGGTTCTGCCAGTACCCCTTACACAAATCTATAGTGGTGAGATATTGGCACCATCTTATCTAATAGCTCATCTATACCCCTAGTCAGAGCATCTTCTGGATCTTCTGTCTCACACTCTCTAGAACTGCCTCCGGTATTCTGTACAGGGTTTGCCACAGAGGCTGTTGGTTGGGGGGTCTCTACTCTGTGGGTGGCTAATGGGGTAAATCCTGGCAGATTGGAGAAGGTCTCTCGATTTGCTGACAGCATCTGCTGTGCTTGTCGACATTCCTTCTCAGTCAGTCGGTCACCCAAGTGGACCTCATCTATGGACCCTGCCTGAGTTCCATCCTCAGACAGGGGAAGATTATCAAATTCCTCTGAGGCAGGAGCACATGTAACGGCTACCTCCTCTGTCCGCTCGTAGTAGGGCTTCAGCATGTTAATATGTAACATGTGTCTAACCCCTGTACCCGAGCATGGACCGATAATGGTCCACTACCTGGTATGAGCCCTGCCAGGCAGCCTGCAGCCTATCACACACTGGACGGGTTTCAGAACCAGAACCTCCAGCCCGACCTGAAGGCTACGGACCAGGTGAGTGAGCTCCTCCAGCTGGTCCCTAAACTGGGACAATGGGAGTCCCTCCCTGATTCCCATTCCCCTCCCAAAGCTTTTAGACAAGGTCTAGAGGCCCTCTAACCTTCTGCCCGAATAACAGCTAGAAATGAGAGAGTCCTGTTGTAACGGATCGCCTGGCACCCCGACTGGGTACCTCCGTTGAAGGATGCTCCTAGCGTTTCATGAGGACTCCAAGCACTCTGGCAGACACCACAATCACCGAACCGGAGAAACAAATAAATTCTCCCAAGCATATGAATGCTGTAGACAGTTGAATAGGAACCATACAAATAGGCTTACTCTCCTAGCAGTCAAACTGGAACAGCATACAATAAATCCTTCCCCCAATAATGAGACGACACTTCACTTTGAGGGTTAAAACAGGAACTCCCTGTACTGTCACATACAGTCTCTTTTATTCCCAATCCACAAACATAGTACAGCCCACAGGGCGTTACAAAACAACCAATCAATCCGTACAATACACCCAGACACTCCCACACAAAATCCTCCCCTCTGCATGTGATATGATTACTGAACACAATGGGTAATCTCATTATCACCGGCAGAGGAATACAGTTTTTACACAATATTTATAACTTCTAAAATATACATGTCACAAACATAAAACATACATTTTCATAATCAATCCATTCAGGGGAACAACATATTAAAAAATGGCACGAATCAGACCAGGGGTTCAAAAGTTAAGGGAAAGTCCTTTGTGACTAAATGAAGCATGGCTTTCCGGCCCAAACCAGTTTCAGAGTCTTCTATCCTGGAGATAAGTGAGAAGTAATTCAATTATCTCCCAGGACAGACACAAGACTCCATTATGCACATGGTGAGCACAAAGCATTAAAATATTATAAAATACACAAAGTCACATTTTATACATAAAACACAGACATGTCACATATCCCCAGATAGCTGGGATCTGAGTGCACAAAACTACCGAATAGCGCTCAGATCCTATTCACACAGTACAATTGCCATGGAGCCGAAGTCTTTAATTACACGAATGGGCTCCATGGCATAGCTATCTGGGTTAACACATTCACATAAAGTCTGGTCCATGGTCCAAAGGCAAGAGGCGGGCAAGCAGCCCCCTCCAAGGACACGTGGCGAGGCCGGTTTCGCCACACCTGTAGATTCCTGGGACACCTCCTCGTATGCGAACAGGAGATGCAGCAGGAATCTTTCCCAATCTTTGCGAGTCGCTGCAAAGGTATGGGGGATCTGCTTCAACGTGCGCCTTGAAGGGCTCACACATGCCTTTGGTCTGTGGGTGGTAAGGGGAACTCAAGATTGGTTTAATGCTGCATAACTTCCACAGTTGGTGGATAATCTAGGCAGTAAACTGGGAGCCTTGATCTGAGATGATCACTTGGGTAAAACCCATATGAGAGAACACTCACATCAGGGCTTCGGCTACAGTCTCTGCCTGAATATTGCTCAGGGCGACTGCCTCTGGGTACAGAGTAGCGTAGTCCACCATGGTCAGAATATATTTCTTCCCAGAGGGACTAGACTTTGCCAGGGGACCTATAAGGTTGACAGCTACTCTGCTGAAGGGGTCTTCAATAATGGGTAGTGGCTGGAGCTTGGCCTTTTTCCGGTCGCCCCGCTTCCCCATTTTCTGGCAGACATCATAGGACTGGCAATACTGCCACAGATCATTGGAGATGCCGGCCAGAAAAAGCTTTGGGTGAGTCGATGCTAGTATGACTCACCCTCAAACACTCTGCCAAGGGGATATCGTGAGCTTTCTTCAACAGCTCCTGTCGATCTTTACTGGGGACCTCCAGCTGCTTGGTGGTAGTAGGAGCTGTCCCTGAACCTAGTGGTTCTGCCATGCGGTATAGCAATCCGTTCTCCCAGATAAACTTCTCTCCCTCCAATCCTGCTTGACTCGAGGCCACCCTAGCTCTATACTGTTGGAGGGAAGGATCAGAGGTTACTTCTTTCCCAAATTCATCAGGGGTATCCCAGGGTTAGGGGGCTGGGGCAAGGGCACGTGTGCCTATCTGAGCCTAAGAGTGTGAGCTCTCCTGGGTGGTGCAGGCTTGTTGTCGGGTTGTCACCGTGTAGACCTCCTCAGGGATGGTGGTGGGCATGTAGGTGGGCGTTAGCTGGCCCAGGTCATTGCCCAGCAGTACATCAGCTGGTAGGGTGTTCATGAGGCTGACTTCCACCATCCTGTGTCCAGCACCCCCTGCTAACTGGACAGCGATGGTTCACCCTGTCTTCTCCTCTATGACCAGCTGGTGTTGCATTATGGTCAAGGTGGCTCCGCTGATTTGCAGCCCCTGTACGGTGCACCCGTTTAGCTTAACCGGCTGTCAGTGAGGTTCTCGGTTGTTTGCTGCTGCCTCTATGGAATGTGCCTTGTGCAGGATGGTCCAAGCCTCCTTGTTGGGGTTTGGAGCATACGTGGGGGCTGCCTGATAAGAATGGGCAGCTGCTCACGGAGCAATAGGTGGCCCGGTTTGGATGCACTCCCTCTTAATGTGCCCATATTTGTGACAGTGATGGCACTGGATAGCTGCCTGGATCAGTGCCCTCTGGGGTCGTAGCGGAGGTGGTAGGTTTCTGGATGGGGTTGTAGAAGCTGGCGGGAACAGTGGGGTAGGACCCACCGGGGGAGTGTGGCTGGTAGTGGGAGCAGGATGGGATGGTCGGCGTGTGTCTACATACTTGTCTGCCCGCTGTGATGCTTCACCCATTCCTGCACCTTGATAGACAAGCCATTGTAGAACTGCTCCAGCAGGAACAGTTGGGGAATCTCCTCTGGGGACTTGGCTTGTTGCGAGTGCACCCAGTTTTGGGCTGCCCATGTCAACCGGCAAGCCCACTCTGCATGGGACTCTTTCTCCACTTTCTTCGATTTCCTAAATTTCCTGCGTATGCCTCCGGGGTCACTGCTTACCTCGCTTGCAGGACCTGCTTCACCATGCCATAGTTCCGTAGCTCATCCTCAGGCACGGCCAGGTAGGCATCTGCAGCTTTCCCCGTGAGCTTCCCTGCCAAAACGGAGTCCCAGTCTTCTTGGGCCACGCTATGCAGTATGCATAGATGTTCAAAATCTTGCAGAAAGTCATCAATGCCCTCCTTGGATTCAGCAAACGTTTTAAACACATTGTAGGGCAACTTGGGCTTTTGTTCGGCAGCTGCTGGCCCCCCTGGGGACACTTTTTCTGCCTGCCGTTTGTGGGGTTGTGCAGGGTTTTCCCCAATTTCCTCGAGCCAAGATATGTGTTTGTGCCTCTGAGAAGGTCCGGCCATGATTTCTGCCCAGGGGGTTTCTCCCTACTAGGCCAGGTGGCGGGCCATTACTTTGTCAAAGGCATCCTTCTAGCCTCTCCGTTCACAAGGCTCCAGTGCTGAAACCTGCAAGGGAAGCGTCTCCTTTTGGGGGTAGGAATGCTCCCCCTGGTTGGCGTTTGTTTATACGAAAGGGAAACACTCATGAATTACTTCCCTTGCGGTTTCACACTATGTTGCCAATGCAAACATTGCAGTTTCACACTTATGTTGCAAGTGCGAACGTTCTGATAAACTGGAAATCACTATGTTACTGTTTTAACCCACCGATTGATACTGTTTGCCACTGCATAAGTTAAGCAGAAAACCACACGAATGGATTACGCGAACCCTTATGAAAGCTCCATTCGTGGTACGAACGGGGGACCCCCCAGAAACTGGCGTGTGCCGCCACTTAACCCCGTCACCCCGCAAACTACCGAACGGACGACCACCCGGCCCTCGGAGTGTGGCAGCCATTAACCACCCAGGGGTCTGCGGTTTGCGGTTAACCACAACGTAATTGGTAGGCCTGGGGGCATCGATGTTCGCACCCAAAGTACCAAAGGGAAAATACCGAACTATCAACCGAACAACGACCCCCTACAGCGGGTCGCGTGGCGCTCGTTAACTTGTGGTTTCTGCGGTTAACCGCAGGTCAAGTACCCTGCTCCCAGGTGGTCCTCATTCCCTTACTGAACGAGCCCACTACCAGACAGACAGCGGGACTTCGCATGAACTGATCCCGAGTTTAGTTCCACGAGTTAGACACGAAGTCCCGCTGCTCGCTAAACCAGCAGAAAACATGGCCGCCAACAAAGACTAACAATCTCAAAATGCCGAACGGACTTTATACGGCAGAAACAGTACATTCTGTTCGTGGGGTTAGAGCGCCATTCGCCTGTTTTATATACACGAACGCGAGCCTTCAGATGAAGGGTAGAATGAGCGGTTTTCATGTATTAATATAAAAGTTATGGATTTTTATGCAGTTTTCTGGGACATAATAAAACGTGGTCTTTTGTGCGCTTGGAGATAATTAGATTGTATAACCGTTGGCCTCATTATCTCCAAGCTGGGCGGGTACTGATTCAAATAATACACTGTACTGTGATTGGATATTTGTCTGTACTGTACCTGTATTCCATCAGGTCCACAGGGGGCTGTCCTTGGACCTGAGGAATCACATAAATTGCCATGCTATGTGCCAGTAAAGCCAGTTCGTTTTGACCCTCAACTTGCAGCCTCGACTCATGTTGTAGGGATCCGGGATATTGATGTTTATATCGTGCTTGGGGATATTCTACATTTGCAGTTTACTACCGAAAGACCTCCGTTCGACTCTCTGCAGCGGGAACCAGGACATCCAAGTGATCAACCCTCCTGCTAGACCGGGGGCAATCGTAACAGGGGGTGGTCCCCGTTTGGGAGATGAATAAGTTCCTTTTGGGGGAGCTCTTCCGAATGGGAAGTGGGCATAGTGTGACAAATTCCCTTCTCCAAGTGAGTTTGCCCACACACTATGGGCCCTGCAGGGAAACCTGTAAAAGACTACCAAACTTGACTGACTGTTAGCACTGATTTCCCTGGAAATGTTTTGGCCATGTGCACGGTTGGTCAAAACTATGACTTCCAGGAAATTCCTGAACCCCTGAACTGGGTGATTTTTGGATATGTTGTTCACCCAGATCGGGGCTATCAGGGGATGTAACTTTTATGGAGTTTTATGTGTTTTTAGCTTACACTCCAAAACTGTCTGTTGTCCTGTTAATGGAGGGAAAGAAGATTTACTCCTGTGTCTGCTTATCCGGCTTGCAGGGGATCCAGTCCTTTGTAAGGACTAGAGCTCCCAGGACTGAGTGTCGTCCAGTGCCTGGGGGTGTCTAGAGATAATTCTCCATTCGGCCCCAGGAAGGAGCGGTTTCATGGCCCCAGTCAAGCCACGGCGACTGTGGGCAGAAGTGCTGCGGTTTGTCCCCTGTTCCAGCTAGGAAGCGGCCTTTGGTGGAGGTACCCAGCCAGGGGTACAGGGAGCTCCGTTACATTGGTGGCATGGTGGGATGGCTTCCTAGCCTTGGGAAAACCAGCACTACTTCAGAGATGGAAGGCTGTTCAGTATCCCACTTTGATACAAGACTCCTGCAGCTGTTCCTGGATGTCCTGAGGAGTAATGATGACCCTATCCCAGCCAGGAGTGTACCAGAATGGAGGGTGGTGCTTTTGGAGGACGGACCTTGAAGAGATTCAACCTTTCCAGAGAGACTTCCTCCCGACCACGAACTAACGCCAATGGGAACAACTGAAGTTGCGGATGCCATTCCTGGGAGTACAGCCCTTAGATGAATGGGTAATGGAACTGGAAGAACTGGTCATGAGGGAGGTGTGGTTAGACGAATCATTCCACGCCTTGCAGTTTCATGCGGTCGACATCTACCCGTTTCTGGTCGAGCACAAAGTGTTCCCAGGGGAGAACTACAATGGCCTTGGTCTGCTATGGGAGGAGTTTGATAATAGTATGGCATTCAGACACCCAGACAGTTCCCGCTTCTGGTACATTCGAGATGAGCGGGAAGCAGTGGCGTACTAATGGGGGGCGGAGAGGGCGGTCCGCCCTGGGTGCCACTGGGTGGGGGGTGCCATGACCCTGGTGTGGGGGCTGTGTGAGCTCTGGCTGCTCTGTGCCCCATGGTAGTTAGGGTGCCGTGCTGCCAGAACAGCTCACACGCAAGGAGCAGCTGAACTGGCCGCACGGAAGGAAAGTGGGGGCAGGGGCTAAGCATGATCGGGGGCGGAGCCAAATCGGCAGCAGGGACGGGGCTTAATACAGCCCTTAACCACTGCTGTTACTGCTGCACATGGAGGTGCAACAAGAAGGAATCCCTGCTCCTCCACCTAACAGGTTTCAGGAGGACTCCAGTGAATCCACTCCTCCTCCTGTCTGTAAGTAATAGTGTGTGTGTGTGTGTGTGTGTGTGACTGTGTCTTTAAAACTGTCTTCCTGTAAATGTGTTTGTGTGTGTGTCTGCATGCCTTTAACTGTGTATGTGTGTGTGTGACTGCATGCCTGTAACTGTGTGTATGTGTGTGTCTGTGTGTGTGTGACTGCATGCCTGTAACTGTGTGTGTGTGTGTAACTGCATACCTGTAACTGTGTGTGTGACTGTCTGCCTGTAACTGTGTATGTTTGTGTGTGTGTGTGTGACTGCATGCCTGTAACTGTGTGTGTGTCTGTCTGCCTGTAAATGTGTATGTACGTGTGTGTCTGTGTGTGTGACTGCATGCCTGTAACTGTGTATGTGTGTGTGTGACTGCTCAGGAGTGGGGGCCAGGGGGGAGGATATTAGGTTCCCCCTCATTAGTATGTAGGGTCCCCACCCACCACTCAGGGGTGGGGCCAGGGGGGAGGACATTAGGTCCCCCCTATTCTAATTTAGGGCCTCCACCCACCGTTCAGGGGTGGGGGCCAGGGGGGAGGACATTAGGTCCCCCCCTTATTAGTATTTAGGGCTCCCACCCACCGCTCAGGGATGGGGACCGGGGGGAGGACATTAGGTCCCCCCTATTCTAATTTAGGGCCTCCACCCACCGTTCAGGGGGGAGGACATTAGGTCCCCCCCTTATTAGTATTTAGGGCCCCCACCGGGGGGAGGACATTAGGTCCCCCCTATTCTAATTTAGGGCCTCCACCCACCATTCATTAGTATTTAGGGCCCCCACCCATTGCTCAGGGATGGGGACCGGGGGGAGGACATAATTTTACTTTGTCTTTAAAACTGTCTTCCTGTAAATGTGTTTGTGTGTGTGACTGCATGCCTGTAACTGTGTTTGTGTGTGTGTCTGCATGCCTTTAACTGTGTATGTGTGTGTGTGACTGCATGCCTGTAACTGTGTTCAGGGGTGGGGGCCAGGGGGGAGGACATTAGGTCCCTCCAATTGTTATTTAGTGCCCCCACCCACTGCTCAGGGGTGGGGGCCAGGGGGGAGGATATTAGGTCCCCCTTATTAGTATTTACGGCCCCCACCCACCGTTCAGGGGTGGGGGCCAGGGGGGAGGACATTAGGTCCCACCCTTATTAGTATTTGGGGCCCCCACCCACCGCTCAGGGGCGGGGGTCAGGGGGGAGGGACATTAGGTCCACCCCCTTCTTATAATTTAGGGCCCCAACCCCAGCGCTCAGGCTTTCAGAACTTCGGGACTTCAACAATTTGGCAATTCATCTATTCGGACATTCAGAAGTACCCGAAAGTCCAAATTGACCAAAATTCGTCCGAATTCACATTCGGACCGAAACGAATTGCACATGTCTAACTCCTAGTGTTAAATGCTGTGTTCCATTCATGCCCCTCCTTTATCCTTACTAAATTATAAGCCATACGGAGATCTCATTTAGTAAAAACGGTAGCCCCTTTGAGTCTATCGAAAAATTCTGATATAAGGGGTATGGGATAGGCATTCTTCATAGTTATTTTATGTAGGCCACTGTAGTCTATACAGGGTCTCAAGTCGCCCTCCTTCTTAGACGCAAAGAAAAAAACATGCACCAGCAGGAAAAGAGGAGCAGCATATGAAACACTTAAAAAGAGATTCTTGTATGTATTCCTCCATTATTACGCTTTCTTGAGGGTACAATGGATACACACGACCTCTAGGAGGCATAGTACCAGGCAATAAATCAATGGCACAGTCATATGGTCTATGTGGTTGCAAGGATTCAGCATGGCTTTTGTTAAACACCTCTTTTACTGACATATATTGAGAAGAAATTTCTGTAGGTAAAGGCGTAGCAATAGGTACATTAATGGCATTGATGGGTTTAACTACCTGTGTGCATCTTTCCTTGCATGAATCACCCCAGGACAATACTTCCCCCTGAACCTAATCTTTGTGGGGGTTGTGTAAAGAAAGCCATTGGAAGCCTAAGACAGCAGGGCAGGTAGGAGAGGATATAACCTGGAATACAATAGATTCCTTATGTAAAACAAATATGGGAAGAGTAACCAAGCAAGTTTCTTGAATAATCAAGGGATTATTCAGGGGCTTACCATCTATGGCCTCAACGGCCAAAGGTGTTGTTTTGCTTCTTAGCGGCACTTGATGCAAGTGAGAATATTCTGCATTGAAATTTTTTTTGGCAGATCCAATATCTATAGGATCTTTGGTGATAAACACAGTACTGCCACAAGATAGAGAGATGGAAAGCAGAAATTAGGGGACATGCACATAACACCTAAGGCCGGTCCGCTTACGGCCCGTTGGTGAGTAAGTTTTCCAGCTGAATGGGACACGCTAAACGTAAATGACCTTGTTTGCCACAATACAAAAATAATCCCTCACCTCTTCTGTATTGCTTCTCAGCCTCCAATAATTTAGTTACCCCTAAATGCATGGGTTCTAGATCAGTTTGGGAAGCAGCAGGAGAAGGAGATAAACGAGGAGCCAAAGGAATAGACAAGAACTTGGGTCTGCCTTTCAACTTCTCCCTTTCCCTGAGACTATTATCAATATACATCATGTATGTGACAAAGTCATTAAACCCTTCAGGTAAGTCTTTAGCGTCAGTTTCATCTAATAAGGTTTCAAACAAGCCTTCAGCAAATGCTGTGACCAAGCCACTATTGGTCCAGTCGATATCATAAGCCAATGTCCAAAATTCTATGGCATAACCTGATACCGAACGATTACCCTGTTTAATGCGCATTAAGGCTTTAGCTGCTGATTTCTTCTTCCCTAGTGGTTCGAAGGATAGCTTAAACTCTGAAGATTTGCTTATACTTATAAGCTATAGAATGCTCACTTTCCCATAAAGGCTTAGCCCAAGCCAAAGCGTTGCCGGTCAACTGGTTCATGAAATAACCTATTTTAGCATGGTCTGAAGGAAAAGATCATACTTATTAATTTGCTGGCTAATATTTGCAGGATCCACAATGTCCCTGTCATAATGTCACCGGCAGATAGGATCCAACAGGCAAAGACAAGTAAAGCAAATACCAAAGAATAAAAAACACAATACCAGACCTTAGAATGGCTGGATTAAACGCCACTAGAATATACAAGACAAGCCCAGGTCAGGGATTCAGAAGACAGAATAAAAGCCAAAGGTCAAGGACAAATAGAGAGGAGAATACTCGAGGAATAGCAAAATGCAGAAATACAAGAAATACAAATGCGCTCTGGGATTAACCAAACAAATGGAAGCCACGACTGGGCATCAAACAGAAGGAAAAAAGAGTTTAAAGGGCCTAGGAAAGGCTCTCATTGGTTATTGGGACCTAATGATGCCAAAACGTGCGTGCACGTCGATGACATGATGACACATGCACGTCCGCATCACCAGCTTCCAAAATGGGTGATGTGCCTTTAAATTGCGGCCTTTGGAAGCATCCAGCGTCGTTGGGAATGCCAGCGTGACTTCTGGCCATGTAGTGTGGAGAACAGAGGGAGACCCGCCAAGAGGTAAGTTTTTTTTTATTTCAACGTGTCTGCGCTGATTGGGCACGCTGTCATGATACAGATCCATTCTAGTTCACACAAAGGTAGGGGATGTATTACATCAACTGGTTAAGCTTGCAAGTGCCATGTTATATTATGTTCACTGTATGCTAGCATTATGTAGCCTTATATTAACATTTATTTGGTCATTTTTATGTGGTTTTGGTACTATTTATGTCTATAACTATAAATAGTTCTAGTAACCTTTTAGCACAGTATAAAACTATCCATTTCCCAGATTCTGATTCATTATTTTTATTATGACTTTTCTTGCTCCATAATTTAAGGGGAGGGGATGGATAGACATTTACAATGCATTAGTATAAAGTTTTATTCAATTGTATACTTTTTGTTTTAATGGATTGCCCAACTAAATTAGCTGTAACTTCTGTAGCAGCTAAATTATACATTTGAGAGAGGTTGGAATTGTTTTATTCAAGGAGGTGTTTTTGTGGGTTTTTTTTTAATTTGTGCAGTGGATGTGCTAGAGATGATACAGTGTAAATTGAGTGATAGTGATACACTCAAATAGACCCAGAGTAGCACTCCACTGCATCTATTCGAGTGTATCACTATCACTCAATTTACTCAGTTTTACAGGTATACGTGTGAAGTTTGAGGAACCTTCACGTGTGTAGTAGCTTGTACTTATGTCTATTTTTGCACTTTAAATACTGTACAGCACTTTATAAGCGCCTTACATAGCATAGAACACTTTTGCATTAGAACCCTGTATTAGTCTGATCTGCTTGAGTCAACAAGCTACTCGTGCTAATATTTATTTTCTTTACATTTAGGTTTCTCTTACATTCTCAGAAGAAAAGGCGACACCAGCTTCCAGTATTGATGTACAGGTGACAGGCGCCCCAATGTCTCTATGTGGGATCCGAGTCATTGATTCCAGTCTCCTTATTCTAAGCCCATATGAGAGTTTCAATGCCGACGCAGTAAGAGACACTTATTTCACTATTTCAACCAAACCAGGGGAGTTAATTTACAAAAGAAAATCATTGCCATACTAAGTAAGCTTCAGGGAACGTTGGTGGGTCAGGATTTCCCATCTTTTCATTTGAGCAGATTTATATAGTTCTTAAATCTTGGTCCACGCCATTATGACCTTCATTTCATTAATTTCATTTGATGTTAGCAAATATTGATTCAAACTCTTCTGTTTTAATAATATTTAGTTGAATTATAATAAAACACAGTCAATTCTACATTAAATAATGTCTCAGTTCAAGGAGGAAGTGGCACATTAGTGTGCAGTTATCTAAGAAGCTAGTTTTCCATAAAATAGTTGATTATTCCACACAGCCAATGGCCACATGTTTTATTTATCAAGGCTTGTCAAAGTACAAGCTACAATACAACTACTATAATATGCCAGTCATAGATCTCTCAGTGCCTGCAGGTAATTGCAACACTATGATTCTCGCAGTTTTAATCCTAAATGAGGTTTTGTAGGACTACACCAATGCTGGTCTAAAACAGAAAATAATCTACAGAGGATTAAATATTAACACAAGATGGACCATATTTTCCAATGTCCGCTAATGAATGAACAACAAGCCCATAGGATATACATCAGCAATAATGGCAACCCCTTCCTTGGAAGCACATGAGATATATTTCCGGTAAATGTAGTTTTCCAGACTCTGTAAGATTACATTATCCTAATCCACCAGTTACTGTGTCATCAGTTTATAAACTATGTCCCTAAACCTGTTCATGGCTGGCTCTGATTGCCATAATGGCATACGAATTACAGCAAGCTGGCTTGCTTTACCTTCATGATAGAATAGGAGTAACATGGCTTTGTCAAGGTTTCCATCTTTGTAACATGATATGTTTTTGTGCAGCTTGAACGTTGTATGGTTTATATGCTGGGAATTTATTCTAACTAGCATATAGTGGTCAGTTCCCTGCTCACCACAATGCTCTGTGAATTCAATCAAATCTTGGATTTCAAAGTGTTTCCTGTGAAGATTGTGAAACATGTTCATATCATTGTCTGTTAAAGGTGTATAATTCCCTCCGATACTCGTCAGTGTACGGATACAATGTTGGTGGGTTTGATCTGGAAGAGCCTGCTCCTCCATGCGAAGATGCTAACAAGAAAATATTTTACAACGGAGGGTACTATACACAGACCAGCAGCAACAGCGAAGGGGATACATACAACACTCTGAAGGTAAGTGGGAGGTAGGATGAATGTGTTTTCTATATTTTTATTATTATTATTTTATTATTTATATATTACCATCAGAGTCCATAGTGCTGTACAGTGGGTGGACTAAGAGACATGTAATTGTAACCAGACAACTGGATGTACAGAGAGGTGGAGGGCCCTGCTCAATAAGCTTACATTCTAGAGGAATGTATATGTATGGACAACATCCCCTTCAGCAACTTCACATCTTATCTCTCTCTATCTATATATATCTATGTAAATATATATTCCTCAATATCATTATGTTGACTTATAATGATAATGTGTAGATCCAGGGCATTCGTGAAAGCTGGTTGCAAGGTAAATTTAACTTTCCTGGTTAAATACGTTAGTAATTTTATTACCCTTTAATGCATTCAGTGTAAAATCCGAGTTTTTTGTTAAAGGAAATTAAGAAAACTAATATATGTTAGACATTCATCGAATGCCAGTGCTAGAATTAGCCATCTTATATTTCTGAGTTTTATTTCTGACCCTTATCAGATGTCTCTCATTAGTAAACCTATATTCTTGAGAATAGTACATGCCAGCTCCTCCAGGTTAAGACTTTTACCCCCTAGGCAGAGTGCCAGTTTATAGTCCTTCCTCACCATGATTTATGTCACAAAGGTTTACTTTAACTTTATATTTGAATATTCTATACATTCATGATAGACAACATGTAGCTCTCCATTGGAGCTCATAGGATGCACAGCCTGACACAGACATCATATGTTCCAAAACACTGTTGGCAGTAAGCAGTGATGCACTCCTAAAACCCTTAAGAACTTCCTTCAGCAATTCTCAAATAGCGAATAACAAATTCAGGAAATTCTTTTATAAAGCTGGTGGGTTTCACTTTAGAGACTGATGCCACGTCATTTCAGCCATGTAAGTGTCTTGGTCATACTAGAGTCATTGTATGTAGACAAATCCTTTATATAAACACACAGGGAAAATCGACACTTATAAAAAAACACAATCCTGTTCAACAAAACAGCCCAAATTTGTATTTTCACTTTTACACTTAATAGGCGTTATACAAACCACACAAAAAAGGTGAAAACATGCACACAATGATTATGGTTGCCTCCTGTAGATTAAAAATCTATATGACATAAAAAAAGAGATATCAATATGTACCTAGAGATTGTATTCGTATTAGTCCAGTGATGCAGATGTAAATGTATGTACAAAGGTAAATCAAGGGGAGATCCTATAAATGGGCTCTAAACTGTGGAGGCCCCAAAATAGAGGCTTGGAGTTACATCTTGCTTCAGGTAAGTATAAGCCCCAAAATAGAGACTTATAGTTACACTAATATATGGCAATACTTCCCAGGGGCCATAGTAACAAGGCAAGAGGCTGGCAAGCAGGCCTCTCCAAGAACATGTGGCGAAGGGCACTTCGTCACACATCTTGCTTCAGGTAAGTTTAGGTCATGAAGAGAGGCTTGGAGTTATACCTTGCTGCAGGTAAGTATAGGTCCAAAATAGAGACCTGGAGTTACACCTTGTGTAACGGATCACCTGGCACCCCAACTGGGTACCTCCGTTGATGGATGCTCCTAGTACTCTTTTTAATTTGTGCAGTGGATGTGCTAGAGATGATACAGTGAACATAAGCATGTACAAGCAAAACAGAGTAAATTGAGTGATAGTGATACACTCAAATAGACCCAGAGTAACACTCCACTGCATCTATTCGAGTGTATCACTAGTGGGGAGGCTAACCAGGTATCTGACCTAGTGCTCCTAGTGGGGAGACTAACCAGGTATCTGACCTTCTGTCGGTCAGTGCCTGGATTAAGAACAATAAGCAGCGTAGCCCACCCACAATAAATGGTTACTGCTGGGGAGGGAGGATGATACCCTCCTCTCCCTGTAACTCACCCTGCCGCTGGGGAGGTAGGACGCTGCTCTCCTCTCCCTGCAAAGTACACTGCCGCTGGGGAGGGAGGTCGATGCTCTCCATTCCCTGTGCCTCTGTCTCCCGCTGGGGAGGGAGACTGGTTGTCTCCTCTCCCTGCAAGGTACACTGCCGCTGGGGAGGGAGGACGATGCTCTCCTCTCCCTGTGCCTCTGTCTCCCGCTGGGGAGGGAGACCGGTTGTCTCCTCTCCCTGCAAGGTACACTGCCGCTGGGGAGGGAGGACAATGCTCTCCTCTCCCTGTAACTCACCTTGCCGCTGGGGAGGGAGGACGCTGCTCTCCACTCCTTGCAAGGTACGTCATGCTTGCTGTAGTCAGGGGCGCTGTACGGGACAAGCGTTGCCCTCAATTTGTAACTCCACGAAACAGTGTCTCCGAGCTGCTTTACCTCGCACTAGGATGCCATCCCACCTCTGCCAACCAGTGTAATGGATCACCTGGCACCCGTTGATGGATGCTCTTAGTGCTTCCTGTAGCAGAGAGCTTATTCCACAAAGACTATCTCTGCCGGTAATCCAAGAGTGGCTTAGGAACAAGTAATTAACCCAGGAGAAACAGCATCAGAAGTAGGTAAAATAATCCAGGTATATCCCATCGCCTTTCCCAATAACTGGATGACACACAGTATCAGGAGCAGAACTGCTGTTTTATTCCACATACCCTGCTTTTATGCATTTCTCGCCTGCAAGGGAGATACCCGCAGAAACGTATACAGTAACCAATCATACATAAGTTACAACCCACACATCTCCTCCCCTCAGCCTGACAGATAATCCAATTATTCAGTGCACACTTTTCCCCATTTTCTGGATGTACCCCAAATATACAAGATACACCCCTGATAGCTCCGATCTGGGTGAGCAACATACTCAAAAATCACCCAGATTGGACCAGGGGTTCGGGAGTTATATGAATGTGTTCGTTTGACTGACCGCAAATGAGGTAGTAGCCGAAATCAGTTCCATGCTTTTTGGACTTGCGGTCGGTCTCCGTTCGCGGGGTAAAAGTCACAAACATACTGAACATACAGGGCTGACGGCTAATAAAGACGGCTGGGGAGGTAAATTGCAACCACACCACACTCTCAAGGATGGTCTGGTTGTTTGGTAGTTTGTTCGTATGTCGAACAAGATGATTCACTTTATTCTCCAGGGCTTTTTACCAAACAACCAGACGAATGCTTAGGAACAATTTGCTTATAGACAATAAAACCAAACGAAAAATACGGTTGCTACTGAAAATGTGATGGACAGCCAGATGGTATCCGCTACACGTCCAGAGGACTCCAAGCACTCCACTTGACACCATCAGCACTGCATACCGAACCTCTCTTCCTGCAGAGAGCGAAGCTGGAACAAGCTTTTAAAAGAGCTTAGTGATTATAGCTAGGGGAGTATGTAGAGTGTAACGGCTACCCAGCGGTAAAGGGGTATCTGCCATTGGAGATGTCCTTTTCTGTGCAAGCTGCTGTGCAGTAATGGAGTTCTTATTCCCATCCACGATATCCAAGGGTATAATCCGGCAGTGCTGTAAAATGAGGCAGAGTAATGGTACCATAAATCCCCTCCAAGAACGAGACGAGGCTACGTTTTGAAGGGTCAAGTAGAACTAACTTTTAATGACAGGGGATCTCTTTTTATGCAATGGTGCCCTCTGAAAGGCTACACCCACATAATTAGTAACACAGCCAATTACACACATGGTTCAACCCCCACGTCTCCTCCCCTCAGATAACATGTAACACAATTAAAACAGACATAAATTTAACCACATTCTGGATGTACCCCAAAAACAGGGGGTACACCTTTAAGTCCAGCACCGCTTAATAGCTACCACTCAGGGGAATAACATATCCAAATTTCAAGTCATTCGGTTGCGGGGTTCGGGAGTTATGGGTCTTTACAGTTTTGACCGACCGCACAGGGTTTTCAGCCGAAAAGAGTTCCACAAGTTTTGGCCTTGCGGTCGGTCCCCGTTCGTGAATAAAAACCCCACGAACCCCTTGCCATCCACAGTAATCCTGCCGTTCGCCTGAATCCCCATGCATGCATGCATGTAAAGTCCCGAAATGGCGGCCACCTACTCTGAGTACAAAGGGATTCGTCTGAACCATGCGAACGGCTCCACAATCACTGGGAGGTAAAATAGTAATTAACTGTTCCCCTGGGTGGTCTGATGTTCGGTATTTTGGGTGGTTTGTTAGGGTAGCAATAGTTACACGAACACCAGCCATTCGGTTCTGTTTAAACCCCCCAGCAGCACTGTAGATTAAGTTCAGGCAAAACAATACAGGGTTCTGTTACACTGCTCCCCTTTTGTGGAACACTCTGGCAGACCCGGATTGATCCTTTTCGGGTCAACTTGGGGCTGTCCGGTCTTTAGTCAAGGTAAAAGTTCTGCATTCCCATTGAACCGGCCAGGGCGATACTGAATGGAGAAGTTGTATGGTTGTAGTGCCAAGCTCCATCTTAGTAATCGTCCATTGTCCCCAGCCACTCGGTTCAGCCAGACTAGGGGGTTATGATCTGTGATCAACGTGAATTCTTGGCCGTAGAGGTATGGGGTGAGCTTCTTTAGGGCCCAAACCAGGGCTAAACACTCCTTTTCCACTGCCGCGTAACTCACTTCCCGAGGTAATAGTTTCCTACTCAGGTACGCGACAGGGTGTTCCCCTCCATCTTCCCCGACCTGGCTCAGAACTGCCCCCAGTCCGTACATGGACGCATCTGTATGGACAACAAATCTTTTGTTAGGGACGGGGGCAGACAAAACCGGTGCGTTGATCAGGGCTTGTTTCAGGGTTTGGAATGCTGTTTCGCAGGCGGGAGACCACAGGACTACTCTTGGCAAATTTTTCTTTGTCAAATCTGTCAGGGGTTTGGCGATGGTGCTGTAGTCAGGGACAAATTTCCTGTAATATCCTGCTGTCCCTAAGAATGCCAGTACTTGGGTCTTGGTGTGGGGTGTGGGCCAGTTGGCTACAGCCTCTACCTTCGCGGGTTCTGGTCGCTGTTTCCCACACCCTACCCTGTGTCCCAAGTACTGTACTTCGGCCATTCCGAAATTACACTTCTCTGGTTTCAGAGTTAGGCCTGCGGCCCTAATCTGATCCAGCACAGCCTCTACATGTCTCAAATGCTCTTCCCAAGTCTCACTATAGATCGCAATGTCATCCAGGTATGCGCATGCGAATTCCTGGAAGCCATCAAGGAGGCGATCCACTAAGCGCTGAAATGTAGCTGGGGCGTTCTTCATCCCGAATGGCATGACCTTAAATTGGTACAAGCCAAACGGGGTGACAAACGCCGACTTAGGGATAGCGTCCTTGGCCAGAGGAATCTGCCAGTACCCTTTGCACAGATCGATGGTGGTCAGATAGCGTCCCCTGGCAATACGATCCCATAGTTCGTCTACCCGGGGCATGGGGTAGGTGTCTGTTTCGGTCCTGTCATTGAGGCGTCGATAATCGACACAGAATCTGGTCGTCCCGTCCTTTTTGGGGACTAGGACAACTGGGGAGGCCCAGGGGCTGTCGGACGGTTCTATGACTCTCAGTCTTAGCATCTCCTGAATCTCCTTTCTCATTTCCTCCTTTACAGCTTCAGGGATTCTATAGGGAGTCTGTCTAAGAGGGGTCTGTCCTGGTGTCTCCACATAATGTGTCGCTAAGGGTGTGTAACCTGGCTCCTGAGAAAATGTCAATCCTTTCTCAGCTAGCAATTGTTGGAGTTGCTCCCTTTCTGTGGGAGTTAACCGCTCCCCTAGCTGCACTGTATTAAGCAGAGTTTTAGGCTCGAAGTCCGCTAACAGATCTGGGATGGGGAGACTGTCAGGGTCTTCAGTGGCCGGGATACATATGGCCGCTATATCTTCGGACCTTTCTTGGTACTCTTTTAACAAATTGACATGAAAGGACTTCTGGACCCTTTCGTCTTGGCTACTGGCAATTACATAGGTGGTGTCACATATCTGGGCCACTACCTTGTAAGGGCCTTGCCAGGAGGTCTGTAGCTTGTTTCCCTTGACAGGTCTAAGTACCAGAACTTTCTGACCTACTTGGAACGTTCTCAGCCGGGCGCCCCGATCGTACCAGTGTTTCTGACGGCCCTGGGCTGCCTGGAGATGTTCTCGGGCCATTCTGGCTAGGTGCCCCACGCGGTCCCGCATCTCCAGCACATAAGGTACGATAGGAACGCCCTCATGCTCCATCTCTCCCTCCCAGTGCTCTCGGATGAGGTCGAGGGGGCCTCGCACTCGCCGTCCATAGAGCAGCTCGAAGGGAGAGAACCCTGTGGATTCCTGGGGCACCTCTCGATATGCGAACAAGAGGTGCGGCAAGAATCGCTCCCAGTCTCTGTATTCCGCTGTAAAGGTCGGCAGCAATTGCTTTAGGGTACCATTAAAGCGCTCACAGAGACCGTTAGTCTGGGGGTGGTACGGGGAGCTGAGCAGGGTCTTGACACCACAGACCTTCCATAACTGTTGGGTTAGGTCTGCGGTGAACTGGGTCCCTCGGTCGGATAGGATTTCCTGAGGGAATCCCACTCTGGTGAATATCCCGACTAGGGCACTGGCGACAGTGTCAGCCTGGATATTCGTCAGAGCGACAGCCTCTGGGTAGCGGGTAGCATAGTCCACTACTGTAAGAATATACTTCTTACCCGAGGGACTGGGGTTAGGTAGGGGTCCCACTAGATCGACTGCCACCCGGCTAAACGGTTCCTCAATCACGGGCATGGGTGACAGTCGAGCTTTAGGGTGGTCCCCTCTCTTTCCTACTCGTTGGCATGTATCACAGGTACTGCAGTAACGCCGCACGTCCTTTGAGATCCCAGGCCAGAAAAAGGTCTGTGTGATCCTGTAGGCGGTGCGGTTACCCCCCAAGTGCCCTGCCAACGGAATGTCATGTCCAATTCGGAGAAGTTCCAACCGGTACTTTCTGGGTACCACTAGTTGGCGCTTCTGTGAAGGGATACAGCCTCTCCTCCTACCTTGGGTCAACCTGTATAATCTGTCACCTTCCCATATAAAACGCTCCCGCTCATCCCCCCCCACTGTCGGCTAATTCCCGATACTTTTGGAGAGTGGGGTCCTGTCTAGTCTCCCTCCCAAACACCTCTGGGGTGTCCCAAGCTATGGGTCTTTCTACCGTGTTAGGGCTGAGTGTCTGTTTGTGGCTTACCTGGGTCTCCCGGTCTGCTGGAGGATCGTCTTCGATACGGGTCTGTGAGCGGGTGGTCACGGGACAAGCAGCAGCAGTCATGGGTAGATAAGCTGAAGCCAGAGGGCCAATGTCGTTGCCCAACACGACTTCAGCAGGTAAATTGTCCATGATTCCTACTGTGGTCTTTCCCGACCCGACTCCCCAATCCAAGTGTACCCGGGCAGTGGGTAAGCGAAAAACAGCCCCCCCTGCGACACGGACAGCAACAGTGCGGGTAGATACATGCTCCGGTTTCACAAGATGTTTCTGCACCAAAGTGATGGTAGCGCCAGTGTCCCTTAGGCTGGGAGTCTGCAGCCTTCTTTTTAGACTCCCTGAAGCGACGGCGATACGTTTCCGGGGTGACGGCATATCTGGTGAGCAGTGCAGCCTTCACCCGGCGATACTGTGCAATATCTTCCTCAGTAAGCGCCCGAAAAGCCTCATTTGCTTTTCCCGATAGCTTTCCAGCCAAAATAGTGACCCATTGGTCTCGTGGTATCTGGTGTAGTGAGCACTGCCTCTCAAAGTCAGCCAAATACCCGTCAATCTCTTCCTCACTTTCCACAAACGCTTTGAACGCAGTGAAGGGTATCTTCTGTCCTGTAGCAGCGGGTGGGGGCGTATGAACTGCAGGTGCAATAGGTTGTCTAGCTCTTGCCAGTTCAAGTTCGTGCCCCCTCCTATTTTGTATCTCCATTCTCGCTTCCCGGAACAGCTGATCTATTAGTTCCACGGATGTTGCTGGGTACATGGATAATCTCCGCTGAACAAGATTTGTAATTTCCTCCTCCTCGCTGACAGGGGTAGGTTGGTCTGCGACCTCCATGGATCGATCCATCTCGTCCAGCTCCAGTAGGTCAGCTATCAGCTCTCTCCGTGGTCGGTTGCTGGCACTCCTTCCTCTGGTTTCCAATAGATCCTTTAGTGTGGGTCTTTTCAGTTTGGCGTACTGGGATTCCATTCAGCACTTGCTTTGGGGATGAAAAAGACCATCCCACCGCTGCCACCAATGTAACAGCTACCCAGCGGTAAAGGGGTATCTGCCGTTGGAGATGTCCTTTTCTGTGCAAGCTGCTGTGCAGTAATGGAGTTCTTATTCCCATCCACGATATCCAAGGGTATAATCCGGCAGTGCTGTAAAATGAGGCAGAGTAACGGTACCATAAATCCCCTCCAAGAACGAGACGAGGCTACGTTTTGAAGGGTCAAGTAGAACTAACTTTTAATGACAGGGGATCTCTTTTTATGCAATGGTGCCCTCTGAAAGGCTACACCCACATAATTAGTAACACAGCCAATTACACACATGGTTCAACCCCCACGTCTCCTCCCCTCAGATAACATATAACACAATTAAAACAGACATAAATTTAACCACATTCTGGATGTACCCCAAAAACAGGGGGTACACCTTTAAGTCCAGCTTAATAGCTACCACTCAGGGGAATAACATATCCAAATTTCAAGTCATTCGGTTGCAGGGTTCGGGAGTTATGGGTCTTTGAAGTTTTGACCGACCGCACAGGGTTTTCAGCCGAAAAGAGTTCCACAAGTTTTGGCCTTGCGGTCGGTCCCCGTTCGTGAATAAAAACCCCATGAACCCGTTGCCATCCACAGTAATCCTGCCGTTCGCCTGAATCCCCATGCATGCTTAAACAAAACTACCGAACGGCCGGTCGTTCGGTAGTTTCAGCACGAACTTACGAGCTCCTGGAGGTCTCAGCGGTGTTCGCCTGTTTGCGTATCCGTTTTTAGTTCCATGCGTTCACAGGCAAACACCGCCGTTCGTGCGTAAGATGGCCGCGAACACGTGTAAAGTCCCGAAATGGCGGCCACCTACTCTGAGTACAAAGGGATTCGTCTGAACCATGCGAACGGCTCCACAATCACTGGGAGGTAAAATAGTAATTAACTGTTCCCTTGGGTGGTCTGATGTTCGGTATTTTGGGTGGTTTGTTAGGGTAGCAATAGTTACACGAACACCATCCATTCGGTTCTGTTTAAACCCCCCAGCAGCACTGTAGATTAAGTTCAGGCAAAACAATACAGGGTTCTGTTACATAGAGTATATCAATCCCCCAGTGTAAATGCAGCCTTTTCACCCACACATAAGATGAGACTCTATGTTCAGGGTAAAACAGGAACTCAGCAACTTTTCTCACAAGGTTACAACCCACGTGGTCTTGTGGAACAGCCAATCAAACACAATACAATACAGTCAGACACTCCCAGCTAGGACACACAAACCCTCCCCTCTGCCTGTGATAAAAAACAAATTCAACAATGGTACATGAAACAAGCATGCATATAAACCACCACCCCCCCCAGTCCCATTAAATACATAATTGTAGAAGAAGTTGATTGTTTCATGTACCATTGGACTTTTATTGGTGGGCAGAAAAGTAGATCGATCTTCATTGGACCTGTAACGAAATCCCCTATTTACAGACCATACGAACAAGCCTGTTCGGTTATTTGGAGGATTACAGCGGGATTTCGTGGAAATAACAATAAATGCGAATGAACTACCGAACCACCGACCTTCCTCTGAGGTCGTGTGGCGCCTATTGACCACCCTGACTGTTGCGGTTAACCACAGACTAATTGGGGAATAGCTGGTGGTCCGCGTTCATCTACCGAACACGTGGCAATCGCCATTTTGTATTGTCGAACGCACAGCGGTAAATGGCGAGGATTCCCTGGAACTGATTTCGGCTACCTGTTTTGTCGAACACTGCTGCTACCTTCTACCATCCTCGTTCATACGGTGGAAAAACACACGAATGAAGGGGATACTACTTCATTCGTGTGCTGAAAGTATGCGAAAGTGACCGACCCCAGATAGCTATAGTATGGAGCTTGCAGTCGGCTACAAACACACGAACGGCCGGTGAAAGGCAAACTTCAGTCGACGATTCTGAGAACTGTGTTCGTGGTATCTGAGCGCTATTCGCCTAGAATATGCCCTCAGATCCAAGCTATCTGGGGATATGTGGAACTTAAAGTTTATGTTGTGTAAAAAGAAAGTTATATATTTTTATTCTGTTTTGCTAAATAAGAAAAGCCATGTTTCTTTCCTCCTGGAGATAATTAAGGCTCTCTTTGCTACCTTAAGTTAATTATCTCCAGGATGGAAAAGAGGGAGTGATTTATGTAAAAGGGGAGTGCTTATGCTATAGCCACTGTGATTGGCTACTGTGTTACTTTTGTCCCAGTCTTCCATCTGGTCCCCTAGGGGAGTGTCCACCAGGTGGAAGACCTGCATAAATACCGGGCGGGTAGCCCACAGTAAATCAGATCGTTTTACCCCTTCATGAAGTCTCGACTCATGTTTGGGGGATTGGGAGTTATAATCACTTTGTTTCAGCTGGATTTCGGGAGAAGCTGCAAGGATCATCGCTGCACGAATGCAAGGATCCTTTACAGGACCTGTTGATAACACCAGATGATGTGTATAATTGACAGTGTAAATTTTCGCGGGTTCGTCCGGCTTGCATTCCACTGGACCGTGTATGCGTTCCACCTCCTCCTTCCGGTTTTGCACGTCACTTCTGGTTCTGGTTGAAACGTCCTGAACGTCTATGCGTTCCAACTATGAATTTATAAGTGTTCCATAGTTTGATGCTCGGAGGGTAATAATATTGCAGGTGTGAAAAGATTGAATTTTAAAAAAAATTTTTATATACATGTACATTAACAATATATGTATATTTCATATAAAAAATGATAAATTACATAAAGATAAAATACAATGGGAAAAGAAAAACCATGCATCTCTCATCACAAAGGTTTTAATAAAGAGATTTTTTTAAATGTATTTATGTATCAATAAAGTGAATAAATAGTTCAAGTGAATAAAGTTCACTTTATTTGTGTGTAATGATACATTACATAAATCCACATGAAATATATAAAAAAAACAAAAACAAAAAACCTCTTTATTAAAACCTTGTGATGAGAGATGCGTGGTTTTTCTTTTCCCATTGTATTTTATCTTTTTACACTGTCAATTATACACATCAGAAGTGTGTGTGTGTGTGTGTGTTGTGTGTATTCAGCAATCTGTATTTACGTATTGCATTTGTTGGAGGTACCATTAAATTTAACTTTAAGTTTAGCGATAATTACATTTTTATTTCTGTGATCGATTCTCTAGGCAGGGCACAGTGCACTGCTTTGCCCAGGGGGCTTATAATACTGTTAAAACAGCCTTCCTGTCTCTCCTTCCACGTTTGAACAATCAGCTCGATTTTGAGAGTTTGGTTAATTTTGAGCATTCGGTTGCGTGTTAAGCATTTAGTTTGGCTGAGCTTTGGTTTATTTTTTCATTATTTTTTCATTATTTGATTTCTTTCTGACTGGCCTCTAATTTTGTCGCCTTTGGCAAAACTCTAAATCATCAATCAAACTAATGTGTCGTTTGATTCGTGATGCATCCATGTGGCAATCCAGAAGACCTGCAGATGGGCCAAACCTCAGATGAATTGCAATTTGTTTAAAAACAAATGCACAACTATAGTTTGCAATGTAGTGCAGTAAAACAGAGAATAGAAGAAGTCAAGATTGTAACGGCAACCCAGGTATAAACGGGGTTAAAGCCGTTTAGGAGATATTCCCTTTCCAGATACAAAGGCAGCTACCGAATACACCAATCCGCCGAACAGGAAAAACCATACAAATAAATCCCCCCAAGTATGAGACGAGGCTCCGTATTGAGGGTCAAGCAGTGATCTGGTTTAATGGGGCTAACTGCCCGGTATTTATGCAGGTCTTCCACCAGGTGGACACTCCCCTAGGGGACCTGGTGGAAAACTGTGACAATTTTACACAGTAACCAGTAACCAATCACAGTAACCAGTAACCACAGTAACCAATCACAGACATACACAGTTAAACACTCCCACAGGTACATTGTAATCCTTCCTCTCTATCCTGGAGATAATTGGGAAGTAACTCAATTATCGATGAGGTCAGAGACTGTAACGGATCACCTGGCACCCCGACTGGGTACCTCCGTTGAAGGATGCTCCTAGCGCTTCCTGAGGACTCCAAGCACTGCCGCAGACACCACAACCACAGAACCGGAGAAGCATTCGAATGCTCTCAAGCATATGAATACTGTAAGCAGCTGAACAGGAAAAGCATACAATCAGCTTACACTCCCGGCAATCAGCATACAATCCAATTCCCCCAATAACGAGACGACACTTCGTTTTGAGGTCAAGCAGAACTGACTGTACTTGCACATACAGCCTCTTTTATTCCCAAGCCACAAACTTAGTACTGCCCACAGGGTTTACAGAACAACCAATAACACACGTACATTACAGAAAACACTCCCAGCAATTATACACAAAATCCTCCCCCTCTGCCTGTGATATAATTATGGTACACAATTATGGTTAACATAATTCTCACAAGCAGGAAAAATACAGTTTTTATACATGTGCTATAACTTTAAAAATATACATCCAATCTTCATAAAAATTAATTTAAAGGGCCAAATCTCCCAGGTGCCATAGTCAGCAGGCAGGAGGCGGGCAAACAGGCTCCAATGCCCAGTGGCAAGGTTGGTTTCACCACATTTTTCCCCTTTCCCAAAAAGACTAACAAGGTCGGTCAGCTGAGGAGAAGGGTTAGTAGGCTCCTCCCTCTGGACCTGGTGTTGCTGCAGGAGGGGGACAGGCTGTCTCCCCTTTGGATAAACAGATCTGCTGCAGGAGGACAGGACCGACTGTCCCTACACCCTGTGGTTTGGGCACAGAGACCGCGGTCCCATCTGCACCGGTGTGGGGTTTATCATCTCCCCTTGGTGGGCTAGGCTGCCGCTGGGGAGGGGGAACGAGACTCTCCCCTCCTGGTAGAATACTCTGCCGCTGGAGAGCAGGACCGACTGTCTGTACTCCCGGTAGCTTGGGTGCAGAGACCACGGTCCCATCTGTGCTGGTGGGGGGCTTAGTGTCTCCCCTTGGTGGGCTACGGTGCCACTGGGGTGAGGGGGTAACAAGCTCCTCTCCCTTACACACTTTCAGCTGCTGGGGAGGAAGGATGTGATACATACTGCCGCTGGGGAGGAAGGACAGCACCTTCAGCTCCCTGTGATACATACTGCTACTGGGGATCTGGGCCAACAGCCCAGCATCCCTGTAGGGCCAGTAGAGAGACCACCGTCCCATCTCCACCGGCCATCTGTGGGTCTTCCCAGGACCAGTCTGTGAGGTCTCTCAACATTTGCGAGTAAGGACCATCTGCTTCTGCACCTCGCAACTCCGGCTGCTGCGGCGGATCTGGGCAGGCTGCCCAGCATCCCAGTGGGCCCGGTGGAGAGACCTCGGTCCCATCGCCACCTGCCTGTTGTGGTACCTCACAGGACCAGTCTATGAGGACCCCTACTTTGGGTTCCTCCGGCCGCCTCAGGGGAAGACGGCTAACCTCCTCGGATGCAGCCTCTACTCAGCTGCTGTAACACTACCTCCGCTGAGCATACTCTCTCTCTTTCGCCAGCCAGAATTCTCAGTCCAGCCTTGTGTTTCGCTCGGCCGTGACCTGGTTCCAGGTCACCCGGCGTATCTCCATGGGTACATCATCCCCATACTGGGCCACTTGCTGCCTCACCTCGACCAGCCAATCATCTTCAGAGCTCTTCCATACCTGTCTGCTCCAAGTCGCTGGATACCTCTGCGCTGCACGAGTGCTAGCGTTGCCCTCAATTTGTAACTCCACAAACGGAGTCTCTGAGCTGCTTTACCTCGCACTAGGACGTCATCCCACCGCTTGCCACCAATGTAACGGATCACCTGGCACCCCGACTGGGTACCTAAGGGTACTACCGAAAATTCATACCCAATTATAGTGCCCTGGCCAAACCTTCCTTGACAGGTCATCTGGGCCCCTGTTCTTGCTGCTCCTGATCCAACTAAACGATTTCTTGTCCACACAGACGCTTCAATGTTTGGATTGGGAGCAGTGCTGAGCCAAGTTGGAGCAGATGGCAGAGAAAATCCCGTAGCTTACCTAAACCGAAAGTTATTGCCCCGTGAAGTAAGCTACGCTGCCATCGAGAAAGAATGCCTGGCCGTGGGGTGGGCCCTCAAAAAGTCACAGCCTTATTTATATGGACAACCTTTTTCCTTACTCACAGATCACAACCCGTTGGTGTGGCTGAACCGTGTGGCTGGGGACAATGCCAGGCTGCTGCGCTGGAGTTTGGCGCTGCAGCCTTTTGACTTTACTATTCCTTACCGCCCAGGGAAGCAAAACTGTAACGCTGATGGGTTATCCAGACAAACTGACCTTGAGAAGTGATCTGTGAGTACTCCTCCAGACATCCCCAAGCCGATCCGTTGGGATCAGACTGTGTATGCTGGCTTGGTTCTGGGGGAGCATTGTGGCAAACCTAGCCACTTTAAGGCTTACTGTATAACATCAGAAGGTTGTCTGCTTGTATTGTATGTAAGGATGTATTCGTGTGTGTTTGCAATAAAGAGTATTCGTATGCTAACGGCCGAAAGCCGCTAGCATTCATATGGAAGTTTAACGAACAGTGACTTTAGAAACTGTTCGTGAAACAAATAAAGTACCTAATGGGAGCCCACACACAGAGGGTCATGTGGCTCCCATTAACCGATTGCAACATTGTAGCAATCGGTAGTTAAGTGGTTTCCTGGGTGGCCGTCGTTCGGCTACCGACCACGGGACGGTCGGCCAACTTGGATCCTTTGTTAGCCCAGAAGTGTTTGGTCGTCGAGCGCCTGGAACTAAAATTGGCTGCTCGACGGCACGAACACCGCTGAACTTCCAGGCTGTTCGGGGTCACCGCTCCTTTGGTATTTTGTTCCCTAATATGTATTCGGTACTTTTAATGAGAATGTAAAATAAAGTGTGTTTCGTGCGGCATTCGGTTATTTATGCTGAGATATGAGCGGTACTTTCACAAAGTGTGCACTCAGACCCCAGCTATCTACCGAACGGTCATTTAACCCCTTAAGGACACGACATGTGTGACATGTCATGATTCCCTTTTATTCCAGAAGTTTGGTCCTTAAGGGGTTAAGGGAAGCACACGAATAATATTAAAGTTATGGATTTTTGTGTTAAAACCCGGTTCTGCTGTACGCAGGGATAATCCACTTAACAGGATATTCTAATGGGAGTATCCCTCACGTACAGCAGTGCATGATGGGAGAAATGCTCTGTATATTCAGTTCCCCATGTAGTCCTCTACTGTTATACCCCTGTAAAGTGACTAAGGAAACCCCTTGCATGGGGAATCACATAAATACTGGAGCTGTGAATAAAATTGTCAGTTGACTCCCAGAACTGTGTTTCGTCCGGTTACTAGGGGATTTGGGATATTGCCTTCTTTTCCAGTGCTTTACTTTGGATTACTCTCTATACCAGTGGAGATCTTGGGATTTAATATTGCAGCTCCGCTACAGAGACTAACCTCCATTTTACGGGGAGAAAAAATGAATAAAAATCCACAAGTTATAAACTACCGAATAAAGCATATACATTTAACATATCCCCAGATAGCTTAGATCTGAGCGCACCAAACTACCGAACAGCACTCAGATCGGATTCATACAGTTCAATCACCATGGAGCCAAATTCTTTCACTTAGTCCTTTCGTTATACGAATGGGCTCCATGGGATAGCTATCTGAGGTGGCTACGTTCATATGAAAAGTACTGAACAGACGGTGTTCGTATGAAAGGAAAACAGATGAAGGGAGGTCGGCGGCGGCGGCTTCAGCGGTGTTCGTGTGAAAACAGTAGCCGTTTTTAGTTCCACAAAATCATCAACAAACACTGCTGGGCATTCGTATGTCCAAGATGGCCGCTGCCACGTGTTCATTCATACGAACGACAACCACCCAGCCGACATTCGACAATTAGGAAGTGTCTGTGGTTAACCACAACGTTCTGATGGGGCCAAGAGGTTAACAAGCAGCACACTTCCATGCTGGGTGGCCGGCCGTTCGGCAAATTGTTCAGTAAAAGGAGAATAAAGCGTGAGGACTGTATGGGCAGGGAAATAGCCGAACAAACAGATGGATGAAAAGGGGAATAAAAGTAATTCACAGACAGACGGGTTTGTCACAGAGATGATTAATATAAATTCACATTGTTTAAGCTCCCATCACATAATAAAATCTCACACTATGCAGTTATGGTCATTCTGTAATATAGTGTCAGAGAGTCCTACAGGCCATGGACCAGCTATTTCGCTTGCTAGATCACATTGCATTGATGGCATCTCAGCAGGATGAAGAGCTCCCAGACAGGCCCAGCTCATAATTAGCCCCTGCTATCACAGCACCAGAGCATGATGATAATTCATGGTCCTGAAGGTTCTCAATGACCTCCACATTAGAAAATGTTTTTGAATTTTTAATTAAAAAATATGAACAATATATCATGTTCCTTTGTCTTTTTTCAGCAAATCGGAATGATTATTGGGACGAATGCCAGATTAAAGAAACCTGTCGTATGTGGTATGGAGCCAGAGGTGGGCCGTCCAGTTCCATTTCATGGAGGTAAATGTTTCTGTTCAATAATTAATTCCAGTTTTAAACTAAATAAAAAATAGCTTTCTTCCTACCATAGTAGTCATTAGAAATGGGCAGTGATTGTTCACCTTGACACTACATATCCCACGATGCAATGCTGGGGTGAGCTCCACCTTGCTGGGAGCATGACCGGTATCCATGTTACTCCCCACATGTTACCAATTCCAGCACCAGTTATGAAATCACCTGGAAAGATTTCACGGAGTAATGCAGACCAGGTGCAGGATAGGGAACATTATTAATTTCTTCAAATTTCTTGGTTAAAAATAATAAATTATTTTTCTGATTATACTTATCATCCCTATTGTAATAAAGCAACAACATTTCCTCGGCATTCACAGTTATTGGAAATATTGACTAGCAAGTGATCAGACACAACAGTAAGTAACATAATATAATAACAAATAACATAAAATAAATACACAAGATCTACAGGATTCTTCAAAAATAAGCTTAAAAAGTAGCAATTTGACTGGTCATTCATTTTATATTGCTAAATGAACAATAAAAAACTGATTTCTGCTTTTAATTGTTTCAGGAGGACAAGGCTTTGGGGGCATACCTTTCAGAGCTGACATGAAGGTTTCAAGTGGTCTTGGTGGTGGTTTTGGTGGTGGCGGTGGCGGCTTCTCCATTGTCACTGTTCGCAAAAACTTTGTGGAGACGTTTGTGTGGAAGATGGTACTTTTAGAGTAAGACATTTTATTCTTCTGATTTCTAAACAGAACACGTTAGCAGATACATACAATGAGGTTTATTCACCATACAGTGAAATGTGGTCAGCTGCAAAAACTGTAATTAAAAAAGCCAAATGGGAAGGTTCCACAACTTTGCTGTTGTCACCATTTAGCGCTTTACAGGTTACATTACAGTAGAGGGAGGTACAGTAAGTGCAGTAGGTATACAGTGTATCTATATCGTATTTATATAGCGCTAACAGGTGTACTCAGCACTTTACAGGTTACATTACAGTAGAGGGAGGTACAGTAAGTGCAGTAGGTATACAGTGTATGTATATTTTATTTATATAGCGCTAACAGGTGTACTCAGCACTTTACAGGTTACATTACAGTAGAGGGAGGTACAGTAAGTACAGTAGGTATACAGTGTGTGTATATTTTATTTATATAGCACTAACAGGTGTACTCAGCACTTTACAGGTTACATTACAGTAGAGGGAGGTACAATAAGTGCAGTAGGTATACAGTGTATGTATATTATATTTATATAGTGCTAACAGGTGTACTCAGCGCTTTACAGGTTACATTACAGAAGAGGGAGTTACAGTAAGTGCAGTAGGTATACAGTGTGTGTATATTTTATTTATGTAGCGCTAACAGGTGTACTCAGCACTTTACAGGTTACATTACAGTAGAGGGAGGTACAGTAAGTACAGTAGGTATACAGTGTGTGTATATTTTATTTATATAGCACTAACAGGTGTACTCAGCACTTTACAGGTTACATTACAGTAGAGGGAGGTACAGTAAGTGCAGTAGGTATACAGTGTATGTATATTATATTTATATAGTGCTAACAGGTGCACTCGGCACTTTACAGGTTACATTACAGTAGAGGGAGGTACAGTAAATGCAGTAGGTATACAGTGTATGCATATTTTATTTATATAGCTCTAACAGGTGTACTCAGCACTTTACAGGTTACATTACAGTAGAGGGAGGTACAGTAAGTGCAGTAGGTATACAGTGTATGTATATTTTATTTATATAGCGCTAACAGGTGTACTCAGCACTTTACAGGTTACATTACAGTAGAGGGAGGTACAGTAAGTGCAGTAGGTATACAGTGTATGTATATTTTATTTATATAGCGCTAACAGGTGTACTCAGCACTTTACAGGTTACATTACAGTAGAGGGAGGTACAGTAAGTGCAGTAGGTATACAGTGTATGTATATTTTATTTATATAGCGCTAACAGGTGTACTCAGCACTTTACAGGTTACATTACAGTAGAGGGAGGTACAGTAAGTGCAGTAGGTATACAGTGTATGTATATTGTATTTATATAATGCTAAATGGTGTACTCAGCACTTTACAGGTTACATTACAGTAGAGGGAGGTACAGTAAGTGCAGTAGGTATACAGTGTATGTATATTATATTTATATAGCACTAACAGGTGTACTCAGCACTTTACAGGTTACATTACCGTAGAGGGGGGTACAGTAAGTACAGTAGGTATACAGTGTATGTATATTGTATTATATAGCGCTAACAGGTGTACTCAGCACTTTACAGGTTACATTACAGTAGAGGGAGGTGCAATGAGTCCAGTAGGTATACAGTGTATGTATATTGTATTTATATAGCGCTAACAGGTGTACTCAGCACTTTACAGGTTACATTACAGTAGAGGGAGGTGCAATGAGTGGAGTAGTTACACAGGGTTTGTATATTTTACTTGTATAGTGTATGACAGCCAGGGAGGTGTTTCTGCCCCAATTATAAAAGTGCCAAATTGCTTTTGAAATATTTTTATCATCTTTTAAAACACTTTCATAAATTGACACAATAATGACTGACTCCAGTCAAATAAAGCACTTCAGCAAGATGAGCTGATTTATGTGTCTGGAGTGTTATTTTAAATGGGGGGAAAAAAGAATAACGTGATAGTTTTGTTTTTGTGTGTACCAGGGATTTGGTGACAGACTGTTTTTTATTTTAATGAAAATCATTAGAAATTTGTAAAAATCGGGATTAAAAAAAACAAAAACCTGGTCTGTCCCTTTGAATGTGTATAAATATTCACCTTCTCACAAACAAACTACAAAATTAGCAGTTTTCTATTTTTTTCTAAAAAATTACACACATATTCAGACAAAATTTGTATATTTGAGTTATTTCACTTAAAGGACCACTCTAGGCACCCAGACCACTTCAGCTTAATGAAGTGGTCTGGGTGCCTGGTCCAGCTAGGGTTAACCCATTTTTTTATAAACATAGCAGTTTCAGAGAAACTGCTATGTTTATGAATGGGTTAAGCCTTCCCCTATTTCCTCTAGCGGCTGTCTCATTGACAGCCGCTAGAGGCTCTTGCGTGATTCTCACTGTGAAAATCACAGTGAGAGCAGCAAGCGTCCATAGGAAAGCATTGATAATGCTTTCCTATGCGACCGGCTGAATGTGCGCGCAGCTCTTGCCGCACGTGCGCATTCAGCTGAGGGTGAGGAACGGAGGAGAATCGGAGGAGGAGATCTCTCCGCCCAGCGCTGGAAAAAGGTAAGTTTTACCCCTTTTCCCCTTCCAGAGCCGGGCGGGAGGGGGTCCCTGAGGGTGGGGGCACACTCAGGGCACTATAGTGCCAGGAAAACGAGTATGTTTTCCTGGCACTATAGTGGTCCTTTAATTAACTTTGCTTTTCATTGTTGAAAAGTCAGTTTTAAAAGCTATGAGAAGAAAAACCCAACTCCTTTAAATCTGTTTTATTTTATTTTGTTTAAAGAGTATTTATTTACTAAAGTGAGAATTGTTGGGAATTCAACGTAAATTCAATG
>OW240922.1:128534293-128561632 GCA_933207985.1 Pelobates cultripes | reverse complement strand
CCCCTTTACCTTAGAGAAGTCAGAGGGAGCTGGCCGGGTTCCTGGCTAGAGCCGTCGGGCTGGGTGGCAGATTCCCCGGTCCGGCGGCCCTGCTCCTGTCAGTGGCTGCTGATGGCTGAAGGAGGAGGAGCCTGTCTCTGTACCATGCTCCCTCGTGGTTCCCACAATTCCCAGCACAGAAACCGCGAGGGAGCATGGTACAGAGACAGGCTCCTCCTCCTTCAGCCATCAGCAGCGACAGCAGCCAGTGACAGCCGGGCCGCCGGACCGGGGAAGCTGCCACCCGGCCTGGCGGCTCCAGCCAAGAACTGGGCCGGCCCCCTCTAAGTGCCACCGGACCGGCCACCCGGTGGCACCTATGTGGCAGCCCAAGAAATTTCCAGGTATCCCGGTGGGCCAGTCCGGCCCTGAGTGACATGCTTTATACTTGTGTTTTTTACTTGCTGTTATAGCTTGTTTTTTTTTAGATTTGTTTTATATTTGTAATAAATTATTTAATATCCAGCTGATCAAGTATAGTATATGTGATATTTAGCACTATTTAGAAAGTGCAAATTAATGTATACAGATCTGTCCAATGATCGTTCTATCTTTTTCTCTTACACGCTGAGCATGAATTGGAATACCATCCAGCGAGAAATATAAGTATTTTTTATATATCGCTCCACTTCTCAATATTATATTCTTAATACTCTATATGTGGTGAAGGGATCACTTTGTTGTGTGGTAGCTAGTATCTAACAAATATTTGGAAATTTACACAACTTATAAATAGCTCTATTTTGCCCCTATAGAGTTCTATATATTAAGCGCTCCTGTATTGTGTGTTTTATTTTATATATTAGTTTGGTAACTAGTGCCAAGGTTGTCCAAACCCCACTGATATGTATTCAAAATGACCAGAACATTCAACATGTACTAAGGCTTCAGAAGCCATTATGATCAGAGATCTCTTTTCTCATGCAGCCCAGTTTCCTACAACTATGACTTTATGGGATTTCATTTAGAAAGGCAATCTAACTCTATGAAAAAATTACCTGCACTCTCTCCTTAATCCCTATGTATATTTAAACAAATGGAGGTCATTTAGTTATTCTATTGGCCATTGGAGGGAATGTCCGCCTGCCAACGTCAAGGCAGACCCCCCTAGGCGGGTCCTGACCTTTCACCTTGCTTCCTTGAGCTTCTGGCAAAGATATCTCTAATGAGACAGAAAGGGGTATTTTTTATATACACCCCTATATACTTTTTAACTCTTAATAGGGTGATCATGCTCTCCTTCTTCAAACTCTTCAATCACTTGGTCTCTGTGACTCTGTCCTCTCGTGGTTTTCCTCTTATCTCTCCCAACGCTCATTCACTGTCTCCTTTTCTAATGATACCTCCTCCCCTCGTCCTGTCTCGGTTGGAGTCCCCCAAGGCTCTTTCCTTGGTTCCCTTCTATTTTCTCTTTATACTGCCTCTCTTGGCAATCTTATTACCGCTTTTGGATTCCACTACCACCTGTATGCTGATGACACCCAGTTATATCTCTCCTCCCCAGGCCTCTCCCTTGCCGTCCTGCAACATCACTGCATGCCTTTCTTCCATCTCTGACTGGATGTCCTCCCGCTTTCTGAAACTCAATCTCTCTAAAACTGAGCTCCTTGTCTTTCCTCCTCCTAATACTGATCCTCCTCTTTCGCTCTCCCTTCATGTTTGTGGTACCCACATCAGTCCATCCTTGCAAGCGCGCTGTCTTGGCGTCATACTTGATTCTTGCCTCACCTTTGTGCCTCGCATCCAGCATGTTGCCAAATCCTGTAGATTCCATCTTAAAACCATAGCCCGCATCCACCCCTTTCTTGCACCAGATGCTACCAAGGAGCTTGTCCATGCTCTAGTAATTTCCTGCATGGATTATTGTAACCCTCTCCTGATTGGTCTTCCCAAAAGCCGTACTGCACCGCTACAGTCCATAATGAACACTGCTGCCAGACTGATTTTCCTCTCTAGTCCGTTCTCTCACACCTCACCCCTCTGCCAGTCCTTACGTTGGCTTCCTGTATGCTATGGGAGTCAATTCAAGGTATTAATTCACACCTATAAAGGACTGAACAACTCTAGCCCCTCTTATATCTCCTCACAGATCCATAGGTATGTCCCTTCTCGATCTCTCCGCTCTGCCCGTGACTACATCCTGTCCATTGACTGCACCCGTACGGCCAACTCACGCTTGCAGGACTTCTTGCAGACGGCTCCCTTCCTATGGAATAGCCTGCCTACCACCATCAGACTCTCCCCTAGTCTTCAATCATTTAAGAAGTGCCTTAAAACCCATCTCTTTAGGAAAGCTTATGGCCTCCAAGACTAACCTCTACCTCACATACCTGTCTCTCGCTCTCTCTTAAAGGGCAGCCCTCCTTATTTGACTGCAAATTCCTGTCCTAATGTGGTTTACACCCCACCTCCGATTGAGCAGGGTCCTCTTCAACCTATTGTTCCTGTAAGTTTTTTGTAATTGTCCTATTTATAGTTAAATTCCCCTCTCATAATGTAAAGAGCTACAGAATCTGTTGGCGCTATATAAATGGCAATAATAATAATAATAATAATAACACATGGGATGGGCGGCAGCATTGTAACAAGGCTGTGTGATATAAAAAGTGAATACAAATACAAAAGGAAAAATCCTGTGTTCACTCCCATCACTCCTGGGTGGCAGCAACGACCACAGTACACATCAGCCCCAATAAATACAGTAAAGGACCCGTCTAGGGGGGTCTGCCTTGACGTTGGCAGGCGGGCATTCCCTCCAGTGGTCATTGGAGTAACTAAATGACCTCCATTTGTTTAAATAAACATAGGGATTTAGGAGAGAGCGCAGGTAACTTTTTCTTTGTATGTATTGGAACTGATGTGTACTGCTGCCCAGGAGTGATGGAAGTGAGCGCATGACTTATCTTTTTGTATTTGTAATCTAACTCTATACTGTGTTAATTTATAAGAACGGCAGAAATCACACAGATTTTTAGTCTGCAAGCATAGCTTCCTCAACCATAAGCCTATAAACACGCAGCATCCATTGAGTGACTTCCTACACAAACCACATGGACTGGCTGTTTTTTTACAAAGAGTCTTTTCTTAACCATCTCCTTGGAGTGCTCACAGAAAGTTACTCACTAAACACCCAATTGTAGTGAAGTGAAATTGAAATTGCAAAATGTAGGCAACAAGCGTCAAGTGCTAACTATAGATCACATTGAAAATTTCTCCAAATCATTTGAATTTGCCTTTAGTTTACAATTTGGCTTTTCATTTGCTACAATTCTGAATTAAATAAATAACCCTTTTCTAGAAACTTTATATTGAATCAATGAATAAGTAAAACTTCATGATTAAAGATATTGAGTCTTGTTTGAACTTTTCTCAGTTCTGAAGGTCGTGCTACCCTAACGGAGATTATTCCAGATACTATCACCGAGTGGAAAGGTTCTCTTTTCTGTATATCTGAGAACAAAGGTTTAGGAATGACTCGGTCATATTCCAACTTAACCTCGTTTATGCCGTTCTTTATGGAATTGTCTATGCCCTATTCCATTATTAGAGGAGAGACCCTGGTTTTGGCGGCCGTCATATCGAACTACATGGACATATGTGCCAATGTGAGTGATATTTCATTATTCCCCACAGGGACACATAGATTAACAATGAACTCGCAAATTATTCTGATATTTCCAAATATCATTGTCTCGTGTTCTTAGATGACTTTACATCCATACATTCTATGCATTGTAAGTAAATCCGCATATACTCTAGTCTAATCCATTTAGTCTAATTAAAGAATGTAGAATGTAGTAATAAAATGAACTGTAACACATTATTTTACTTTGAAGGCTCTTCTTGCAGTTTCCCTGAGTCTCTTCTGTACTGCAACGTAATTAATACATATTGTATAACCACAGGAGAACAAGCTGAAAATACATTTTACAAAATGATTTGGCCTGTGTACCACAAGAGAAACTTTGCAACATTTATTTACTATAATATACAGTCCAGGAAAAAAGTGCTATTAGTGCAATATAACACCAAACTAGTGTGGCTACTCTCACCTCTTAATAAACACACATTGAAAATACTACAAATTAATAACAAGAGCAAAAACAATGATATATTACCACTTCTAACATCTTGAACAGTCTGAGATAGAAACATAAACCATAATGTAGTATGTTAAGTACTAACAATAAAAAAATATATAAAACTATATAAACACCTGACAGACAATCAATAGTTAGTTTGGTCTTTGCTTCAATCTTTATTAATTATATGGCACCAATGTTATTCTTTGTATTCGCAGGTCACTGCGTTGTTATCCCCATCTAAAGACTTCACGGCTCAGCTCCAGAGTAATAAAGATCCGAAAAAGAAAAATACTGACCCAGATAGTCAATGCATTTGCAATAAGCAGAGGGCCTCTTTCACATATCATGTCCAGGCTAAAACATTAGGTTTGAAAATCCTTAAAAAATTGTATTTTTTTGGCAAATATAGGCCCTGATTTAATATTATTTAATTAGCTTTTCATATTATTTCATATTTTTGGATACACTTTTAAAATGATTTAAAACTTTAAGAATTATTGTAATATTTTAAAGCATCACTGTAGGGTCAGGAACACAAACATGTATTCCTGACCCTATAGTGCTAAACCCAACATTTAGGTGGCTTGCCCCCCCTTAACCCCCATATAAAAGTTTAAAACTCACCTTATTTCCAGCGTTGATCATGTCCACCGGCACTGGCTCTGCCCCTCTTTGTGATATCACCAAAATGGATGATTTTAGCCAATGCTTTATCATAAGGGAAAGCATTGGATTGGCTAAAATCGGCACAGGGGTGGGGCCAAATGCCATTTTTGCCAATCAGGACCTCCTCATAGAATCAATGCATCTGAATAATGGCCACTTGGAGGTGTCCCTAAGGGCAATGTAAACAATGCCTTTTCCCTGAAAAGGTAGTGTTTACATGAAAATGCCTGAAGGGATCTATTATACTCACCAGAACAAATACATTAAGCTGTAGTTGTTCTGGTGACTATAGTGTCCCTTTTTTCATATATTGATTTTTTTTTTCATGTATTGATACATTTTTAATATGTTAATATGTTGAAAACATATTTTTAAAAAGCTTAGAAAAAATATATATTTTTAAAAAAATTTTTAGATAAGCTTAGGAAAAGCTTATCTAAAAATATTAAATTGGGGCCATAATTAGCATATTGTTCTTTTCTCATAGGAATAGTGCATTGATGACACCTGCTGCTGTGTCACTCCACACAAACAATCTAATTCATTAAAAAAACAGTGCAGGTGTATGTGCACACTTAAAGAGTATAAAACAATATTAATGATAATATTACCCATTTCTGGAGCATAACAGTTCAACAATAAAGCACAAAATAATATTGTAGCGGAATGGGCTTCGCCACAGTACCTTCTTTTTGCTAAGTGCTGTCCACCCACCTTGTTTTGTTACCTTATTTTGTATATTGTCCCTGTTAGTTACTTGGGGAAACAAGTAACAAAATGATACTGGCTATCGTTCGTCTGGTTGTTAAGTAAGAACCCTGTTCAGCTATTTTTCACTGTATGGTTCGACAAACGAACCAACTAGCGAACAACCAGGCCACCCAGGAGAGGAGCATGGCATCAATTGACCTACCTAACTAGGTTCACACTCTCTCAATTGCCAAACGCACGAACTAACTGGGTGTTCCCCTGGGTGGCTGCCATACGTCATACGAACACATGGCGGTGGCCATCTTAGCATACAAATTGCACCAGAGGTGTTTGGTCATGGAGTGTCTGGAACCCAAATCGGACACTCGATGGCACAAACCCCGCAGAGACTATAAATTTGTGTGAAATCAACGGAACAGAGCAGCATTCAGCAAAAAGAATCACACGAATGAGAGGAATTGAATGAACAAAGACACAAACCATATTTTATGTACTTTCATACATTTCAGCTTCCGGAACAGAGACCGACTGCACAGCCCAAACCCATGGAACTATTCTAGGCTTACACCTTGTGTTCGGTCGGTAAAACTAAGACCTCCATGTGGCTCTCCCTATCCTTTTGTTACAGGGCAGGACTGTGCACTGGTTTACACAGCTGAAGCGCTGGTACCAGGTAGAGCACCACTGATCTCTGCCCTCCAAGTAACCTCCACTCCAAGTCAGAAAGCCACCCAGAGACCAGGAGTACCAGATACCAACACAACCTTGTTGGACCCACTGGACAGAGACAGGCTACCAAATTCACCAGGTCCAGTATTTGTTTGTGGTTGGGCTGCCAGACTAACTCAGGTACCGACTGGCATGATATGTGGCGAAAGTAACCTCGCCACTGGTTTTTGGAGAGGCCTGTTTGCCTGCCTCCTACTCTGGGACTATGCGTCCTGTGATAACACATATTCAAAAGTACTGTTTCTGCCCCTTAGACTTTTAACTGGAACAGATTCAAATATGTGACGGCGGCCGTCTTAAATTGTCCAGCAGCGTTTTGAGTGTATGGAACCATGTGCACTGTTGGGCAAAAATAAGACTTCAAGGAAATTCCTGAACCCCTGAACTCCTCTGGGTGATTTTTGGAAATGTTGTTCACCCAGATCGGGCTATCAGGAGATGTGACTTTTGTGGGGATATGTTGTATTTTGGGGGTACTTTTAGGGTTTGTAAAAATGTATGTTTTTTCTGCTTAGAGTTAATTGGGTTAGTCCATTGTCTTTGTTATTTATATCACAGGCAGAGGGGAGGGATTGTGTACACTGTGGACTGAATGTAAAAAAAGTTTTTATTGCCTTGTTGTTCCTGTGTCCCTGTGCCCCACAAGGTCCACCTGGGTGGTAACCTTGTGGGGAAATCTGTAAAAAAGACCAAGCTATAAGAAAAAGAGCAGAGGTAGAGCCAACAATTAGGTACACTAAGAAAATGGGGGTAACCCCAGGTAGAAATTATCAAAAAAAGAAAAATAGCGTACCTACACAGTCTGAAATAGAAATCAGAAATGATGACTGACTGTCAAATCTCAGAGATACTAGACTAGTTGCTACCAGAGATATTACTAGATCAATAAGATCAAAAAATAAATAAATTGTAATTATAACAAATCTTAACATGCGGTGAATATGATTGTGTACAGACAGTGAACATATAAAAGGTATTAGAAATCCATACCCTGTTAAAAATGCCTACTAGTATTATGAATTAATACAGCAATGTGAACAATAAAGCAGGACTGACTGAGACTGCACAGGAAGATTGGTAAGTATGGAGTCCTCACAGTGGAGTCAATCAGTAATAAAATTAAGTTGCTGAGTGGAGATGATAGCAAGATGGTACTTGATAGTATAGAAACACTGTCTAATCTGCCTAAAGATAACAGTTCAGCAGGACTGATTGAGACCACAAAAGAAAATTAACAAATAACAAGTCCCAGCAGTCGGTGATGTAGATAAGCTGCTGAATGAAGGTAATGACAGGATAATACTAATGGTAAAAAAGGAGATTAATTTATCAAGGAGAATTAAACTTATATTAGAAACCTAGATATAGTAATAGAAACATAGAAACATAGAAACATAGAAACATAGAATGTGACGGCAGATAAGAACCATTCGGCCCATCTAGTCTGCCCAATTTTCTAAAAACTTTCATTAGTCCCTAGCCTTATCTTATAGTTAGGATAACCTTATGCCTATCCCATGCATGCTTAAACTCCTTTACTGTGTTAACCTCTACCACTTCAGCTGGAAGGCTATTCCATGCATCCACTACCCTCTCAGTAAAGTAATACTTCCTGATATTATTTTTAAACCTTTGTCCCTCTAATTTAAGACTATGTCCTCTTGTTGTGGTAGTTTTTCTTCTTTTAAATATAGTCTCCTCCTTTACTGTGTTGATTCCCTTTATATATTTAAATGTTTCTATCATATCCCCCCTGTCTCGTCTTTCCTCCAAGCTATACATGTTAAGATCCTTTAACCTTTCCTGGTAAGTTTTATCCCGCAATCCATGAACCAGTTTAGTAGCCCTTCTCTGAACCCTCTCTAAGGTATCAATATCCTTCTGAAGATACGGTCTCCAGTACTGTGTACAATACTCCAAGTGAGGTCTCACCGTGTTCTGTACAATGGCATGAGCACTTCCTCTTTCTACTGCTAATACCTCTCCTATACAACCAAGCATTCTGCTAGCATTTCCTGCTGCTCTATTACATTGTCTGCCTACCTTTAAGTCATCAGAAATAATCACCCCTAAATCCCTTTCCTCATATGTTGAGGTTAGAACTCTATCAAATATTCTGTACTCTGCCCTTGGGTTTTTAAGTCCAAGATGCATTATCTTGCACTTATCCACATTAAATGTCAGTTGCCACAATTCTGACCATTTTTCTAGTTTACCTAAATCATTTGCCTTATCCCTCCTGGAACATCAACCCTGTTACATATCTTAGTATCATCAGCAAAAAGACATACCTTACCATCAAGACCTTCTGCAATATCACTAATAAAAATATTAAAGAGAATGGGTCCAAGTACAGATCCCTGAGGTACCCCACTGGTGACAAGTCCAAGCTTTGAATATATTCCATTAACTACAACCCTCTGTTGCCTGTCACTCAGCCACTGTCTTACCCATTCAACAATATTGGAATCCAAACTTAAAGATTGCAGTTTATTGATAAGCCTTCTATGTGCAACAGTGTCAAAAGCCTTACTGAAATCTAGGTAAGCAATGTCTACTGCACCACCCTGATCTATAATTTTAGTTACCCAATCAAAAAAATCAATAAGATTAGTTTGGCATGATCTCCCTGAAGTAAACCCATGTTGTCTCTGATCTTGAAATCCATGTGTTTTAGATGTTCATCAATCCTATCCTTTAACATGGTTTCCATCACTTTCCCCACTACTGAAGTAAGGCTTACTGGCCTATAGTTGCCCGACTCCTCCCTATTACCTTTCTTGTAAATGGGCACAACATTCGCTAACTTCCAATCTTCTGGGACTACTCCTGTTAACAATGATTGGTTAAATAAATCTGTTAATGGTTTTGCTAGTACACCACTAAGCTCTTTTAATAGCTTTGGGTGTATTCCATCAGGTCCCATTGACTTATTTGTCTTTACTTTTGACAGTTGAAATAGAACCTCTTCCTCTGTAAACTCACGTGTAATAAATGACTCATTTATCCTTTTTCTCAACTGAGGTCCCTTTCCTTCATTTTCATCTGTAAATACAGAACAAAAATATTCATTGAGGCAGTCAGCTAGACCTTTATCCTCTTCTACATACCTTCCTTCTTTTGTTTTTAATCTAACTAATCCTTGTTTTACTTTTCTTTTCTCATTTATGTATCTAAAAAATGTTTTATCCCCTTTTTTTACTGACTGTGCTATTTTCTCTTCTGTGTGTGATTTGGAAGCTCTTATAACTTGCTTAGCCTCTTTCTGCCTAATCTTATAGATCATTTTGTCTCCCTCACTCTGGGTTTTTTTATAATTCCTAAATGCTAACTTTTTGTTTTTAACTATTTTGGCCACATCTGCGGAGTACCACAGTGGTTTCTTGAATTTTTTGCTTTTACTGACCAGCCTAATGCAATTTTCTGTTGCCTTCAATAGAGCAACTTTTAAATAATCCCATTTTTCTTGGACTCCATTTAATAGAAGTCTTATAGTCAGGGCCGTCTTTAATACTATTTGGACCCTGGGCAAACATTGGCTTGGGCCCCCTGGACCCTGTCGTCCCCTTCCTGGCATGCAATCAAGCCCCCTACCCCAACGCAGAGGCGGACGTTAAGTAGCAAGGGCTCTGGTGCATTTATTATTTTCCGTAAGAGGGGGCAAAAGGTAGATCCCCATCTGTTGTGTAACTCCAACAATGCTTTGACAGCTGGGGCTCTACCATTTTCCCATGCATGCAGGATTGTATTTAGCACTGAGCAGTATTTGTGTGTTTGAGTGTAAGCATGTTTTTGTATGGAGTATGTTTGTGTGAATGTCGGGGTGTGTTTGTATGTGGAGATGGCATTTGAATGCAAGCATGCATTTATGTGTAGTGTTGGTTTATGAATGCACTGGTGTGTTTATATAAAATTTTGTTGTTTAAAAAAAGAGGTGTGTTTATATGTAGTGTTGAAGTTTGAATGCAGGTGTGTATTTGTGTGTAGTGTTGGCGTTGAATGCTAAGATGTATGCACATATACACCTGCAGTGCCACAAACACACACACACACACACACACACACTGTGATACACATACACACACACACACAGAGAAACACTTGCAGATACACAGATATTATCAATCGTACAGATGCAGCCATACAGACACATTTACACACACTGACACACACACATACAGACACACAACCTGACACACATGCAGACACACAGATGCACACACATGCAGATACACTGACAATATACAGATACACAGACACACACAGTGACAACATACAGACACACAGATACATAACCTGACAAATGCAGATACAAACACTGACACACATGCAGATACACACATTGGCTACATACAGATACATGCACAGGTATACACACTGGCATATACACAGATACATACACATTGAAAACATACAGATGCCACACACACACAAACTGACACACACACTGACATGCACACACAAACAGATATACTGACACACACAGACACACTGTGACAGACATACTGGCACACAGACATACTGACACACACACATACATACTGACACACAGACAAACTGACACACAGACATACTGACACACACACAGACAAATATACGGACACACACACAAACATACTGACACACACACAGACATACATACTGACACACATACAGAGAAACTGACACACAGACATACTGACACACACACACAGACATACATACTGACACACACACACAGACATACTGACACACATACAGACAAACTGACACACAGACATACTGACACACACACAGACAAATATACTGACACACACACAGACATACATACTGACACACACACAGACAGACATACTGACACACACAGACATACTGACACACATACAGACATGCAAGCACACACACGAACTGTACATACTGAAAGCACACACACACACACACACACACAGACATACTGACACACACAGACATTCTGACACACACACAGACAGACATACTGACACACATACAGACAAACTGACACACAGACATACTGACACACACAGAGACAAACATACTGACACACATACAGACATACATACTGACACACACACAGACATACTGACACACACAGACATACTGACACACATACAGACAAACTGACACACATACAGACAAACTGACACACAGACATACATACTGACACACACAGACATACTGACACACACAGACATACTGACACACATACAGACAAACTACATACAGACATACTGACACACATACAGACAAACTGACACACAGACATACTGACACACACACAGACATACTGACACACATACAGACATACTGACACACATACAGACAAACTGACACACAGACATACTGACATACACAGACATACTGACACACATACAGACATACTGACACACATACAGACAAACTGACACACACACAGACATACTGACACACACACAGACATACTGACACACATACAGACAAACTGACACACAGACATACTGACACACATACAGACATACTGACACACATACAGACAAACTGACACACAGACATACTGACATACACAGACATACACACACACAGACAGACATACTGACACACATACAAACAAACTGACACACAGACATACTGACACACACACACACAGACAAACATACTGACACACACACAGACCAACATACTGACACACACACACACACACAGACATACTGACACATACAAACTGACACACAGACAAACATACTGACACACACAGACACACACAGACATACTGACACATACAAACTGACACACAGACATACATACTGACACACACAGACATACTGACACACATACAGACAAACTGACACACAGACAAACATACTGACACACAGACAAACATACTGACACACACACACACACACACACACACAGACATACTGACACACATAGACATACTGACACACATACAGACATACAGTCTTCACTTTCCTACCTTTGCAAGAGGCTTCCTTCCCTGGGGTCCCGTGGCTGAGGTGGGTGGGAGTTGGGCGTCTGGCTCTCCTTGCTCCCCCTCCTCACAGGATCCTGGCTCAGCCTCCCGCGCAGCCCGATGTCTTTGAGGTGGGAGGAAGTGATTCACGGACGTCACTTCCTCCCATGCAGCCGTTAAGCAAGGGGCCCGGTCGCGCTGTTAAAGGGCCACAGCGCAGAACAGACCCCCTTACACTGTGGGCCCACTAGGGAAATCATTTTTTCATGTGGGCGGCGGGGCCACGGGGCAGCTGCTTTGGGCCCCCCAGGAGTAACTGGGCCCGGGGCAGCTGCCCCATTTGCCCCGTGTTAAAGACGGCGTGCTTATAGTCAAAACTGTCTATTCGTCACTATGTATATATGTCTATTAGTGTTCCACTTATTACTCACAGGATACCATATACGTATCAATCTGTAACAGGCAGAGAAGACATTTAGATAATTTGGCAGGCAGAGAAGGCAGTCTAAAGACTCATGGGGGGAGGTAGGTTAAGTTGCTAATGAGTTCTATAGCTGGATCTCTAAGTACTCAGTGTATAGAATTCTGTTAGTGCTAAATATTCAAGATTCTTCTTCATCCCTTCGGATGAGCCAGGTCAGGTGAAACGTGCACGTCAGGGGTTCCTAGCGTGCTGTTTCTATAATTCAGTAACCAGCACTTGAATTTGCGACCAAGCTATTTGATTTTTTAGTTTATTTTCTTTCATTAATCTTTATTTAATTTTTTCTACTATCATATCGGCACTTGCTTAGTGGGAATAGTGGCCGGTGCCCTTGAAGGCACAGGTGGAGTGCTAGTTGTAGGATTTGAAGTATAGCTAGTTGATTGTGCAGCTATCAGCATCCTGACAAGTCTCTGTTTATATCTTGAAGAGTTAGCAGTAACAGAATTCTATACACTGAGTACACAAATATCTTATAGTTTAGTATGCCTAAGTCAGAAATCACACAACATGTAAATATTTGCACTCATATACTGTTGAGTCACTTAAAGATGGACTCAAACTTAAGACTTCCCAGCTCATATAGCCACATTTATGGATACCAGCAACCAACAGCAACTTGTCAGTAAAAATCTCTGTGACGAAGTGCCCTTCGCCACTTGGTACTGGAGAGGCCTGCTTGCCAGCCTCCTCCCCTGTGACTATGACTCTTTGATGTATTTGGCTTTAAAGCCCCTAGTGTACCTTCAGACAGACTATTTATGTAGGCTGCTTTATTTATCTTATGTTTTAGTCACCCTGTACCCATTATAGGTGCAGGGTGTGTGTAATGTAATTGTTTATAGTGTGTGTACTGTGAAATGTATTGCCTGCTCTCCTGTACTGCTGAGGTTTGCTACCAACTAGGTGGATTTGGCTATGGAGCTTGTCTAGTGCCCTCTGTTGGTAGCAACAGCAATATGCACTACCTGAATTGCAAGACTGGTTCATTTGCACATTCGGGTAGATTTGCATATTGCTAATTCTGCAGGCAGGTGAGATATTTTCTGTTATATTGTCTCCCCCACCCCTTTAAAAATGTGCCATTGTGTTTTTAATAAGTCACTGTGTGTTGCCTGCTATGGTTTGACTGTTTGTGATTTTATTGAGTTTTCACAGCAATGTTAATGTGGTGACCCTATGGGCTAGTCCCAAGGGAAATAAAGGCTTAGACAGTTCTTCTTGATCCCTCTAAATTTAGCCTTGTCTAGTTATTGGAGGGAGCGGTTATAATTACACTGGGGATTGCTATGCTCTGCTTAGCTCTTTTAAGAGCTTGTTCCTGACATGCTCTCCTTGGAGGAGAGGTTTTCCCAACGCAGTCCTGGATGCTGGAGGTTCATACAGGGTGGAAGGAAGAGGTCTTTCCCACACGGTCCTGGAGGACAGAAGCTGATCTAGGGTGGAAGAAAGATGGCGAGACTCCAGTCAAACTACAGCAATTGCGGAGTTTGCGGTGGTTGTGGTTTCCGGTGCGTTGCTTGTAGTCCTCGGCGCAAGCTGGGAAGCGTCCATCAACGGAGGGTACTCAGTACGGAGAACTCCGTTACAATCTCCATCTTTATAACATAGCTCAAATACAAGCAAATAAATTCAAATTATAAGGAATATATATTCAGGTTTGTTAACAGAGGTATTTTAAAAGCACTATCGCGCTTTCGACCAACCAGTAGGTCTTTCTTAAAGTGCAATCCTTCCAAGCCAGATAAGTCAATTTTATGTCTAAAATTGGCACCCTTATTTTGAGTGTTTTTTCACCTACATGAAAAAAAAACAAAAGGGCAATGACCAAATCTAAGATGGCGCTCACTGAATAATCCGATCAGGAATGGAGGTTGTGCCTTCGCCGTAATTACGTAATTTGCATGTAATGATGTGAACCTGGAAGAAGGAAGGAGTTGGCTGGAAGATAGGAGGAAGACCTGGGCCTTATTGAAAAAAAATGCAAAATATGGCCAGTAATTTTGGATTTGATCTGTCTCATGACAGTCCCAGCAGCTCAGGAGCAGAGCCAGCAGCAGCAGACTGGAATAAAGGTAAGATTTTGATATATTTACAGGATATATTTACAGGTGCAAGTGTGGGTCAGGGGGGGCTAGATGGTGGGTAATAAAATAATTAATATAGTTTTATGCCCTTTGAGTGTGCACAATAATCTGCACTGACTTTTTATGTAATTGATGTCTTACATTTTTCATTTATATTTCCACCTGTGACATTTAATTCATACGCTTATTTTACAGTAGATTTCATGCAGCTCTATCCATGTTTCCTGTTTGTACTCCTGCTTTTCTGTCTCTTCCACTTCTCTGTATCTCTCTCATTGATCTGCATTCTTCTGCACCCACTCATTGTTTGTTTTTACATTTTTGACTCTACAGGAGAAATCTCTATTGTGGGCTCAGGTGTAACATCTCACATTGGACAATCTTGTAAGGGACCCAGTGACGCTTCCCAGCCACTTCGTAATGACACTGTAATACAGACACTTCGTGTAGAGGTAAACATTATTAGCTAAAATAATTGGACGTGAGGCTTTATCCCTAGGTTGCTTAGCTTTGATTGAGCCACACTTGAAAATCTATCAATAGGTACTGATACATTTTTGTAATTCCATTTGTTTAGCGATTTCTCATTAGGAGGATAGCTGGTGGTCTCAGTTTAAAAAAAAAATGGCAGCTGCGCTCCCAAACGTGGCTGCAGAAGCCCAGATAAAGGTCTAGAACCTGATAGAAAGTTTAACCGCTACACAGTTTTGCCTTCCCGGGCAGGCTACCAGCTACCCCCTCAAGCATGTATCTGATTAATTGTCAGATTCATTGTGTTCACGAACAGAGAAGGAAGGTAAGAATCTAAAGAAATACAACTCCATTGTAAAGTCATAATTGTTAAAATATAACAATTATAAAAAAAATCTAATTCCTAAAAATGTTTTTACACTAACAAATGACTAAATTACTAAGTATAATAATAATAATAATTTTAAAAAATGTATTATAAAATTATTGTAGTATAAATAAGTCAACCTGATTTAGAGTTTGTAGTAAAATCTTCAGAATGCACATCATCCATGCTTTAAACCTGGCAGGTGTTAGAGAGTAATTACAGACATTGCTGTATATGTTCGTCACAGTTTAAGGTTTATGATCTCAGGCCGTGCAATTTTTGCTCAAAGGCTACACATTTCTGTGCAAAATATATTGAAGTGGTTTCAAAGACCTTTGCATTAAAATTACATGAATTTTGCTCTTAGCATCAAAGAAGCTTTGTTGCTAGGTATTGTGAGATGTGGGCACATTTGCTGTGCACAGTTGACACTCTGCAAACAAAGCAGAAAATAGCAAGGCTGTACAGCAAGCATGTCAAACTCGCGGGCCGCATGAGGCCCATAATGGGCATCTATGTGGTCCGGCGAGCCGCGAGTACATGCTCAGTGTAGGCACTTGCTTTCCCCACATTGCAGTTGCCTACTCTGCTAAAACTTACCCGGCCGGGCAGGAGGTCCAGCGAGGAAGCTCAGTGTTCCTGCTCCTCACTGCTCTCTTGTGCGCGCCGTCTGTAGTGAAGCCAGGCGGCGGAATATGATGCCATATTACGGCACCCGGCATTACTAAACCGCGCAAGGGAGCAATGAGTAGCAGATAGAAGATCCACACTGGACCCCAGGGAGAGGCCCAAGATCGGCTTCAAAAGGTAGGGCGCAAAAGAGAAAATGTGTGTGCAAGAATGTGTACATGTGTGTGTGTGTGTCTGTCAGTGATTTTGTCTCTGTGTGTCTGTATGTGTTTCTGTCTGTCTGTGTCAGGATCCCTTCTCTGTTACCCAGGCTTGTTCCCCAGGTTACTCACTTTTCACATGTTGCTGCAGGTCCTCTTCAGCTCTCCCCTTCCTGCTCCAGCCCGTTTTCGCACCGGCCACGATAGCTCCTCCCCTTTTTATGACACGAAAAAGGGGTGTCAAGGTCATGACGCAAATTACGTCACGTGCCGCTAAAATGCCTGAATTATGATGTTTTGGGGGTGTGGCTACTGTCCTAACAAGTTACAGCCACAGTATAATAGGGATTTCATGAATTAGGTTCCTTGCCATGTTGTGGTTCATTTTTGGTCCCAATAGTGCTATTCTGTATTCAGTGATTTACTTTCTAGCTTTTGACCTTGGCTTTGTTTGTGACTATTCTGTTTTCTATACTCCTTGACCCGATCCTGATCCTGATTTTTGTACTCCTTGACCTCAGTTTGTCTTTAACTACCCCTGTGCTTATACATTAGTCCGGCCATTCTAAAACCCATGGAGCTATAACACTGAGCATGTACTCTTGGTTCGCCGGACTGCAAAGATGTCCATTGTGGGCCGCGAGTTTGACACGCTTGCTTTAGCTAGTAATGAGAATATTTCTGCTTCAATGTGTATGTAGATAAAAAAACAGAAAGGGTCAGCGCTAAATAAAAAAAGTAAAATAAGGAAGCAACCCTAAGAAGGGGATCCCTCTGAACCCTTCAAAATAACAGAAAAGAAAACAAATGGGGTAGGGCTGCGCCACAGAAAGAGGTACTAAAATATAATGAAATATATTCCCAATAAAATACGATATACAGAATAAAAATAGTCTCTAGGTAAAATAAATGAATAGGGGGCGGAGCTGAACGCCACGGAAAATGGCCGCTTAACTGCCCAGCTACTCCACGGGCGGAAACAACAATAGCCCTGGCCCGACACCATCGGCACTAAACCCGACAATACCTGCACAAGCCATGACTCCTGCATCTCACACCAGACACAGCATCATCTAGCCAGCCTGCTGACGGAAGCCAAGTTACAGGCTATGTTAGATGCACAATCTGCACAGCTAATTGCCCAATTCCAAGCTGCTATAGCAGGTATGCAAAAAGACATTCATGAAATAACATCCAGAACGACAGCCCTGGAAAGTAGATCAGCAGAACAAGCTGCTGCCCAAGAATCACTCTCAACTCAACTTCAACACATTGAAACCAGACTTAATGCACATGAGGTTAAACTTACAGACCTGGAAGACTGCTCCCGCCGGAATAATCTACGGTTGCGGGGAATTCCAGAGACCGTACAGGTGGGTGACCTGCATGCTTACGTCACAGACCTTTTTCGACACCTGTGTCCTGACATACCGTCAGAAATGTTCCTACTCGATAGAATCCACAGAGTGGCAAAAGCTAGAACAGCGCCGCCATCAGCGCCCAGAGATGTGCTCCTGAGAGCCCATTATCACCATATAAAAGAAGAAATCCTTAAAGCAAGCCGCAACAACAACACCAGGGCGGAAAAATTTAGAAATATACACATATTCGCCGACGTGTCGCCTGCAACACTAGCTCAGAGGCGGGAGTTTGCGGCTACAACAGGAGCGTTGCGTAACCAGCAAATAACATACCGTTGGGGTTTCCCCACAAAGCTGCTGGTGACAAGAAATGGGCAAACCACGGTCCTCTATACACCAGAAGAGGGACTGCAGCTTCTCCACGAATGGAACATATCTCCAGCTGAATCTTCCTCATCACTAAGGCGTCCGACCATGGAACGCATCACAAGAAATAGAGCGTCCGCTAACACATCGAACCTTGGGAACCCCGCGGAGCGCTCCACCTGGCTACCACCACACGGAACTCTAACACCTGCCTCAGGAAGGCCCCACAGTTGGCACACTGAACCAGGAGATTATCAACCAGAGCCACTTCTCCCACACCTGGGCTCACCCACAGTTATCCAGATAGAACATTACGGCGAGGTGAAAACCAATCCCTCCTGCCAGCATCTGCAATCGGAACAATTAAGGCATACTCAGTTACTTTAGCCTCAACCCATCGGAAGCCTCTTCACTCACCAAACAGAAGGACAACATGAGCCATGTACGCAGTCTTGCGTCAGTGTTGGACTGTTTTCGACCATACCTGTTCATCGGTGCCTCACGCTCTATACCCTCAGGTACCTGGAAACTGGGATCCAGGATGTCCCCATGCAAGGACGTGGGAGGGGGAGATGCTTGGTCAGACCTCGACCTCCCACAGCCGGGACATTTTACTAGACTCTCCTAGTGTGCCAAATTCCACCTGATAGTTCCAAGTTGATAGGTAGTGTAACCGTGGGTGGATCCCTTATTTACCACTATAATGTCTTAAAGCATAGAACTTAGTAGGGCTAACCATACAGATATCTTAGCCATAATTTTATATAGTTAGTAAGAGATCCTCTATTTACCATATATAAATAATTGAGAATACAATATAAAATAAGGATTGTCTTGGAAGCAAGATTGTCTTTTGGATATTTATTATATAAAAATATAAATATAAAATCCATTATAGCAGAGTTTATAAGATTAAATTACATGCTTGCAAATATCATTAATAGGTTAACATACCCTTCTGAACATGTCATCATGTCAGCCTCTCTGTCATTTTAAGATGGAGCAGCGTCTGTCTCCAAGTCTCTCCTCTGTGTCTTAACATTTAAAAGTACACCTATTTATACCTTAGGTGTCTCCATTTTAAGGTTACCGTAGTTCATATTTATTATATGAAAAACTTCTTTTACTTTTTTCATTTTAGGACCTCCCTTAACTTGGCAAACATGCAAGGCCATAACTAAAGGGTGTATACGTCATGGAAATTTTCCTGACTTAGTTCAAGATGGCATCTTAAAGTCTGAATAGGTTATCTGTTGTTTATACTAAGTCGTAAGTGTACAGTCGTGGGAGATTCCCGGATTTGGGGAAGTTCCATTAACTTGGGGTTACCACAGTATATTGTGTACTGCAAGTGTTGTAGAATAGCCTTGAAGCTTGTTTATGCATTATTGTTATTGTAAATAGTCTGGCACAAAATGGCGCAAACATATTATGCACTGAGGTTATTGCTTAAAGAAACATCTATGAAAAACAATATGTTCCATTTCTAACACCTTGTCAATTTGCAATATCTCTTAAAGACAAAGTACACAGTTTAAGAAATACAACATTTCATTCTAAAACTTGTAATATTTGCATTTGCCCATAACAGTAGATCTAAAACACTATTGGTCATATGATATTGTTTAACCCTCTCTCTGGTGGCCAACCGCTCCGAGGGGACCCCAATACGGTTGCGGTCACTGTGTGTTCCCACGCATATACTGGGTTATATTTGTAATCCTTCACTCTTGTAAGTTTACAAACTGTTCAATTATTGTTGGGTTAAAAAAAATATATATATATATGTAACGAACCGTTTCACTCACAAGGGGATAAAAACCGTTTAGGCGATAATCCCCTTCCAGATAGACCAGCAGCTACTGCAATCACCAACCTCCCGAACTCCAAACTGCACGTATTCACCAACTCTCGAACAGCAGACACACGAACCCTGGAAGCAGCCGAACAGGAAAAGCCCTACGAACAGCTTACACATCCTGGCAATCGGCATACAGTCAAATTCCCCCCAAGAATGAGACGACACTTCACTTTGAGGGTTAAACAGGAACAACCCTGATTTATTCACACAACAGGCTTATAAAGGATTCTCCCATGCAAGGGAGGGATTTACAGTATACCAATAGCATAATGGTTACAACCCACAGATTCCCTCCCCTCAGATAACCAGTTAACATAATTAACATGTGCATAGTTTTCCCCGAGTTTTGGATGTACCCCAAATACTTGGGGTACATCCACAAATCCAGTATCTCCAGATAGCCCTAGTCTGGAGGAACAACATATGTGAAAATCAGCCCATTCGGATAAAGGGTTCGGGAGTTATGGGACTTTAAAGTTTTGACCGACCGCATGGCAAAAGTATCCGAAAATAGTTCGATGTATTTTGGTCCTGCGGTCGGTCACAGGAAAGTGAACAAAACACACAAATTGCCTGGGTTATAGCGCTTGGGGAGGATTCATATGAATCCTCTTGTTCGTGTGATTCTTTCTACCGAACGGCGGGCCATTCGGTGGTTTCTGCACGAATTGCTGGAAGTCTGGAGGTCTCAGCGGGGTTTGCCTAGTCGAGTGTCCGATTTTAGTTCCAGACACTCGACGGCAAAACACCGCTGTTCGGGAGTTTAAGATGGCCGCCGCCATGTGTTCGTTTCCCGAATGGCGGCCACCCAGAGGACAAAGAACACATTACATAGATTGCCAATTACCCATTTGCAACATTGTTGCAAACGGTAATTGGAGGCACACTTACTCCAGGGTGGTCTGGTTGTTCGGTAGTTTCACTCAATATAATGAATGGAGTGATTCTACCGAACAATCAGGGGAATGCTGCATATACATAACACTGTTTACCGAACACATGATATTAAATACAGCCTGAATGCAATCTGCTACACAGTCTTAAAGGGCATTATTCCTAACAGTCCTAATATGTCCACGGATGGCCCTTAAAGGGCCAGTAGCAGCAATATAAAATACCACATGCCCAAATATTGCATTCAAAAGTACAAATTCACAAGGGGCCATAGTCAGCAGGTAGGAGGCGGGCAGCCAGGCTCCTCCAGTTCAGAGTAGCGAGGTTGGTTTCGCCACAATATATATTTAGCATTCATGTCGAGAAGGGCATAACTAACACCTCTCTCACAACTGATATTCCGCCTGTGCGCAGCTCTCTAACCTACAACACAAGAGGCCCTAGGCACCGGGTGCTGCGCTCGGCACCACCGGAACCTCCACTAACCCGCCGGCGGGCGGGACTGGTTAACCTCACAAGGTATAACCAATGGTGTACTTACCGCTCTACTAGGTCCCCTTTCCTTTCCTCGCTCTTCCCTGTCCTTGTCCTGATCCCTGTCCCCACCTCACACCAAGTAAGACACTCCACAAGAACCCTATAATAAGATCACCCGTGCAGTTGACATCCGCACGTCCTACAACTACTACACAATGCGGGTAATCTCGTACAATGTTAAGGGGTTGAACTCCCCAGCGAAACGCCAAGCTCTCTACAGGGAGGCATCAAAATTACAGGGAGACATACTGTGTCTTCAAGAGACACACTTTAAACGCTCTGATCACCTGAGGCTGCAGATACGTCAATACCCTTACCAATTTCACGCCACCGCAGACACCAAATCCAAGGGAGTATCAATTCTCATTAGTAACCAGCTTTCCTTTTCCCTGATCAGGAAAATAAGTGACACCCAAGACAGATACCTGATAATAGTGGCAAACATCAACGAACAAACATACACCATAGCCAACCTCTACACCCCTAATGAGAGACAGATTCTGACACTTTCTAAACCGAGTACTGGAAAAAATAGACAAAGTTCGCAAAGGGATACTGATCATAGGAGGTGATTTCAACTTCATGTCAGACCATACCTCCTCCACCAAATCCCCGCTCGGGAGGCCCAACTCCAACGAGCTGCAAAACGCTTAGCCTCCACACTCACAAACTACAACCTTTATGATATATAGAGAACCTTATATCCCTCTGGTAAACAATACACTTATTTTTCCACGGTGCATAATTGCTACACGAGAATCGATAGATTCTACATCAGTGGCCCACACTTTAATCAGATACAAGACTGCGCCATTGAGAAAATGACATGGTCAGACCACGCCCCCGTAATACTGACACTGGCAGACAAATTCGCCTTCAAACATAAACCCCCTTGGCGACTTAATGAAACCTTATTACATAACCCAGTGTTCGTTAATTACATGTCTATGGAGCTCACACAATATTTCACCACAAACTCAACTCCTGACATGTCAAAATTCACACTTTGGTTGGCCCACAAGGCAGTGGTAAGAGGCCTGTTCATCAAACAGGCGTCACACCTTAAACATTCATCAGAAAGGCAGATGCGAGGTTGGGGGGAAGACAAATTACACGACCTCAACAAAGAGAATATACAGAGGCCCTCCAGTAAAATTAAGGAGGAACTCACTCTCCTCCAAACACGAATAAGAGAAGCCCATGTAATAAAAACTGGGCGACTCCTGCATAAACTTAGGCAAGTACAATATTCTCAAGGTAATAGAGCAGGAAAATTGTTAGCAAACATGATCAAAAGTACACAGGCTAAGACTAGGATCCCTTACATCCTCAACGACCTAGACAACAAACTTATTTCACCACTAGAAATAGGAAATACTTTCGCCAAATTTTATGAATCCCTCTATAACCTCACAGAAGATGCTTCACTATCCCATACAACATTAGATGAAGCCAAAGACTTCCTTTCAAAAATACAAACCACTACCCTAACTGAGCCTCAAAAAGAAACCCTAAAGAACCCAACATCTAAAGAAGAGATAGAACAGGCAATTGCTCAATTACTGGCCCATAAAACGCCTGGCCCTGATGGCCTACCAAACAGTTGCTATAAAACCTTCAGCTCAATCCTAACCCCCCATCTCCAAGCAATCTTCAATGAAGCAATTCACTAGGGATCGACCGATATTGATTTTTTAGAGCCGATACCGATACCGATAATCTGCGAACTTTCAGGCCGATAGCCGATATCTTGCCGATATTCTGTACATTTACTATTTTGAATAAATAAACTAATTCGAAAGGTAAATGCACAAAATATATATGCCACATGTAGTGGATGAAGTGTGTTTAGACAGGGGAACTGTGTGTGTTTGTGTAGTGTGTGTGTGTGTGTAGTGGATGCAGAGTGTGTGTATATAATGCAGTGTGTGTAGTGTGTATATAATGCAGTGTGTTTATGTAGTGTGTGTATATAATGCAGTGTGTTTTGTGTGTGTGTATATAATGCAGTGTGTTTATGTAGTGTGTGTGTATGTAATGCAGTGTGTTTGTGTAGTGTGTGTATGTAATGCAGTGTGTGTGTCTGTGTAGTGTGTATGTAATGCAGTATGTGTACTGTGTTTGTGTAGTGTGTATGTAATGCAGTGTGTGTATGTAATGCAGTGTGTGTGCAGTGTAGTGTGTGTCTGTAGTGGATGCAGAGTGTGTGTTTGTGTAGTGTGTATATAATGAATGCAGTGTGTATATAATGCAGTGTGTTTATGTAGTGTGTGTGTATGTAATGCAGTGTGTGTGTTTGTGTAGTGTGTGTGTATGTATGTAATGTAGTGTGTGTATGTAATGCAGTGTGTGTTTGTGTAGTGTGTATGTAATGCAGTGTGTGTTTGTGTAGTGTGTATGTAATGCAGTGTGTGTGTCTGTGTAGTGTGTATGTAATGCAGTGTGTGTGTATGTAATGCAGCATGTGTGTAGTGTGTTTGTGTAGTGTGTATGCAGTGTGTGTTTTTGGTGTGTGTGTAGTGTGTCTGTCTGTGTAGTGTGTGTATGTAATGCAGTGTGTGTTTCTGTGTAGTGTGTATGTAATGCAGTGTGTGTGTATGTAATGCAGTATGTGTGCAGTGTGTGTTTGTGTAGTGATGTAATTTTTGTAATTTTTTATTTTAATATTTTTTTTAATATTTAAATGTTTTTTTTGTTTAGTCCCCCCCAGTGTGTGTTTGTGTAGTGTGTGTTTGTGTAGTGTGTATGTAATGCAGAGTGTGTGCAGTGTGTGTTTGTGTAGTGTGTGTGTTTGTGTAGTGATGTAATTTGTGTAATTTTTTATTTTAATATTTTTTTTAATATTTAAATTTTTTTTTATTTTTTGTTTAGTCCCCCCTCCCTGCTTCTTACCAGGGAGGGGGATATAGTATTCCCTGGTGGCCCAGTGGCTTATTAAGTACAGTGGTGGCTCAGCAGCAGCAAGCGCTGACTTACCTTGCAAGCAGCTCCTACAGCTCCCTGTGTAAATCTCGCGGCTCTTAGTGCCGCGCGGAGCGTTGCCATGGTAACCCGTGGCAACGCTCTGCGGCCGCGGGTCTCGCGAGATTTACATAGGGAGCTGCATGCAAGGTAAGTCAGCGCTTGCTGCTGGCCCCCACAGGACCGCCGGGCTTCTAATGGGCACGGCGGTCCTGTTATATATTATCGGCAATATCGGTATCTGAATTGGCCGATACCGATATTGCCGAAAATACCAAATATCGGCCGATAATATCGGCCAGACCGATAATCGTCGATCCCTACAATTCACCATGCACAATTGCCCCAAGAGATGTTGAGGGCTACCATCATAACCCTACCTAAACCAGGTAAAACCCCAGACAGATGCAAAAATTTCCGCCCTATTTCCCTCTTAAACTCAGACGCCAAATTGTTCGCTAAGGTTTTGGCAAACAGGATGGCAGTGGCCCTGACAGCTCTTATACACCCAGACCAATCGGGATTTGTGAAAGGTAGACAGGGCACTGACAACACCAGACAAGTGCTGGATATAGTGGAATCAATGAATCGGAGGGGCGAGAGGGATCTCCTGCTTTCGTTAGATGTGGAGAAAGTTTTCGATCGATTAAGCTGGAACTTCATGGAGGCCACATTAGAAAAATACGGATTTCCGGCCCAATTTGTGGCAGCGGTAAATGCCCTATACAGCCGACCAACTGCACAAGTGTTATACGGAGGCTTTCTGTCAGAAGGATTCTCCATCACTAATGGCACACGCTCCTCTATATCCTAGCGCTCGAACCATTGGCAACTCAAATTAGAACAAGGGGGGACATTAAGGGAGTGCAGATAAGTAAGACCGAGCACAAGCTTAGTCTTTTTGCAGACGACGTGCTGCTAACCATTACAGAACCAGAGCCTTCTCTCCCAATCCTTATGGATCTAATAGAAGAATATGGTAAAATCTCCTATTATAAGCTAAACAAGACCAAAACGTAGGCACTACCAATTAACTTGCCCCAGACACTGATACAAACATTAAAACAACAATTTGACCTAGACTGGAGGTCAGAATATATCTCCTACCTGAGAATTGTAATAACAAAAAACTCCACCAAACTCTTTAAAGCCAACTACACAAAACTGGCCACAACCATTAGATCACAAATGGGAAAATGGAAGGGCAAACACATGTCCTGGGTGGGCAGAGCAGCAGCTTTTAAGATGACCCTCCTCCCTAAACTCAAATTCCTATTCAGGTCCCTGCCAATAGACATCCCAAAGTCATTCTTTGTCACTCTGCAGAGACAGACGGACCGTTTCATAAATGGCCAACGTAAAGCTAGAATCCCCAAATCGACATCTTATAAAAAGAAGAAAAAAAGAAAAAAATCGAAGAGGGTGGGATGGGATGCCCAGACATTCACGCATACTACAAAGCCACTATACTCATGCATGCAATAACCACACAGGATGGCAACAAAGGCCCAAGAAATTGAATCTCACTGGTCCCTCCCGGAGGGGATTCACCTCCTTCTCTGGATTCCCAAGCCATCTTGCCCTAAAACTAATAACCTGTTACCCATGACAGCGGTGATGCTAAAAATATGGGACAACCATAAGTATTCCTTCCTCTCTAGACTACCTTTTTCCCTAGCCACGCCGCTCAGATGCTTTCGCTATTTAGTCCCAACCTTCAACAATAATAGTTGGGAAAATCATGGCCTCACGCACTTACACCACCTATGGTCAGGAGACTCACTATCCCAATTCGCGCAACTGTGCTTGAAACACAATATCCCCACAGGGTTGTACCTTTCTTACCTGCAAATTCAAGCCGTACACAACTCCACAGAGAATGTAAACCAACACCATAACCATGGGCGTCCGCATGAATTTTTCCAGGGGGGGGCATAATTGTAATGACATCCATTATTGGTACCTTTTTGACAGTGTCATGAAAGGGAAGGGGCATAGCCATTATCACATAAAGCCAGGGTGAATAGCGTTTTCACAACTATGGTGTCAGGAATATAGGTTTGTATTCCTGACACTATAGTGTTCCTTTAAGCAAATTAAAGGACATTTATGGTCACCATAACAACTTCACCTAAATGAAAATGCTATGATGCCAGGAAGTGGCTGGGTGCTGGCTTTCCTTTAAGGTGTTAAATCGCTCTCAAATGGTTTAACCCCAAAGGCTTCCTCCAGCTCCAGGTCGCTCAGTGGTATTTGGCTTCTGAAACAGAGTGTCAGGAAGTGCAGATTGACATCAGGCATGGGTGCCACTGTTTGGCTAGAGTGGTCAGTTGATGCTCTAAGCCAATCGCTAGTTCCCGGTTCATAAAATATTTTTACTTTTTTATGAATGGGGAGCTACTGACTGGCTTAGAGTGCCAGCTGACCGCTCTAGCCAATCAGCAACACCCCTACTCAACGGCGCTCTGTGCTTCCTGACACTCAGTAAATAAAAGTGAACACATTAACACCGATATTTTTTTACCTTTGGAGATGAGAAGGTCCAGCGTTTCCCTGCCTGGCCCAGGTACCAAAGCCTTATGATGTGGTGTCCAGAATAAAGTGGAGGGTTCACTTCATTTGTCCTTCCTGCTCCAATCTCATTGTCCTCTCCTTCATTTGACAGTCTTTTTTTTTCTTCTAACACTGTTTTCTATCCTTGGCCCCTTCTGCTCTCTTACCTTTCTGCTACTTTCTGCTTATTTTGCGCCCTTCTGCTCCTTTCTCATTCTGATCCCTTTCTGCTCCTTGCAGACCCTTTCTGCTGCCTTTTCTACTTTACCTTTGTGCTCCTTGCTGCCCCTTTCTGCTCTTTCTCCTACTTTACCTTTGTGCTCCTTGCTGTCCCTTTCTGCTCTTTCTCCTACTTTACCTTTGTGCTCCTTGCTGTCCCTTTCTGCTCTT
>OW240922.1:128483604-128520130 GCA_933207985.1 Pelobates cultripes | reverse complement strand
ACCCGTAGTGGACACTATGAATATCTGGTAATGCCATTTGGGTTATGCAACGCCCCGGCCGTATTCCAAGACTTTATAAATGATGTACTCAGGGAATTCATTTACTCATTTGTCTTGGTTTATTTGGACGATATTTTGGCGTATTCCCCTGATCTTCAAACTCACCACTCCCATGTGAAACAGGTTCTGCAGACGTTGTTGAAAAATAAACTTTATTGTAAATTAGAAAAGTGCATATTTGACCAGCCTGAAGTCCACTTTTTGGGTTACAACATCTCTGCATCGGGATTTCAAATGGATCATAAAAAACTAGAGGCTGTACTACACTGGCCATTACCCTCTGGTTTAAAAGCCATTCAAAGGTTTATTGGTTTTGCCAACTATTACAGAAGATTCATCATGGGATTTTCTTCTGTAATAGCCCCAATCACAAATATGACTCGCAAAGGGGTTAGTAGCACGGTATGGTCCAAAGAGGCTGTGAATGCTTTTGAGACTCTTAAACAAAGATTTGCCTCTGTGGACATACTAAAACATCCCGACACTAGTAAATCTTTTATATTGGAGGTTGATGCATCTGAGACAGGGGTAGGGGCTGTTCTCTCTCAGAGAGAAAGCCAGGGAACACCATTGCATCCTTGTGGCTACTTCTCCAGAAAGATGTCTCCTGCTGAGCGCAACTATGATATTGGCAATAGAGAACTGTTGGCCATTATTCTTGCCCTCAAGGAGTGGCAACATCTTTTGGAGGGTTCCAAGGACCCCCTGTTGATCATAACCGACCACAAAAATCTGGCATATATAGGGGATGCCAAACGCTTGTCTTCCAGACAGGCTAGATGGTCACTGTTCCTTTCACGTTTTAACTTTCTCATTACTTATAGACCTGGTTCTAAAAATACCAAGGCTGATGCCTTGTCCAGGCAATTTGATAATGAGTCAGCTCCGGAACAGGTGACATCTCCTATTATTCCACCAGAGTGTATTATTGCTACTACTGTCCTCTCACTGTCTTCTCCACTGCTTGGCACCATACTGGAGGCCCAGCCTCAGGCGCCCAGTGGTAAACCGTGTGATAAACTGTTCGTTCCCCTATGTGAAAGGGTTAATATCATGAAAGTGTTCCATGACAATATAACTGCTGGACACCCGGGCATCAATAAGTCCACTGCCGCGATCACTAGATCATTTTGGTGGGATTCACTCAGGAAAGATGTAAAGGAGTATGTGCAGGCATGTTCTGTGTGTGCAGTTTCTAAGGTGACTCATGCACTTCCTTGTGGCCTGTTGCAGCCTCTTCCTGTTCCTGAGATTCCATGGTCCCACTTATCCATGGACTTTATTGTTGAGCTTTCTAGCTCTGCTGGGTTCACTACTATTCTCATGGTTGTAGACCGATTTTCTAAGATGGCTCACTTCATTCCTCTCAAGAAGTTGCCATCTTCGCAAGATTTGGTTCTAATTTTCATATGTGAAATTGTCCGTTTGCATGGCATCCCCCACAATATTGTGTCTGATAGGGGCTCTCAGTTTGTGTCCAGGTTCTGGAGGGCGTTCAGTAAACAATTGGGGATTGATCTCTCCTTCTCCTCCTCCTACCATCCACAGACCAATGGTACAGCTGAGAGGGCTAACCAGTCATTAGAAGTTTATTTGCGTTGTTTTATTAATAGCACACAAGACAATTGGTCCGAACTACTCCCGTGGGCCGAGTTCACTAGAAACAATGCTGTTCGTGACTCCTCTGGGCACAGTCCATTTTTTGTCAATAATGGTAGACATCCTACGGTTCTCCCTGTGGTATTTTCTGATACTGCCATTCCTGCTCTGGATGAGCGTCTGGCCTCCATTCGGGATACCTGGGTTAAGGTTCAAACTGCTCTAGGGGCTGCTGCTGAATGCTTCAAACATTTTGCTGATAAGCGTAGGAGTGCCAACCCGGTGTACCAAGTGGGGGACCGGGTTTGGTTGTCATCTCGCAACATCAAGCTTAAGGTCCCTAGCATGAAGTTTGCCCCTAGATTCCTTGGTCCCTATAGAGTGCTTCGTAGGATCAATCCAGTGTCTTACTCTCTGGCTCTTCCTGCATCTTTAGGGATTCCCAACACTTTTCATGTGTCCTTACTCAAACCTCTTGTCTGCAATAGATATACTGTTCCTTGTGTTCCTCCCCCTCCGGTGGTGGTGGGTGGTCAGGAAGAGTATGAGGTATCTTCTATCGTGGATTCTAGGTTTTCTCGGGGCACTTTACAGTACTTGGTTGTTTGGAAAGGTTACGGTCCTGCTGATCGTTCTTGGGTTTCGGCTCCTGACCTGCATGCGGGCCGTAAGATCCGCGCTTTTCACGCTAAATTTCCTCTCAAGCCTGGTCCTGTCCGCCCGGTGGGCGTTCTTCAGGTGGGGGGTAATGTCACGTATTCATCCGCTTATAGAAATGTGGTTAATGACATTTACTGTCCACACAGGAAAAGTTGTGCCGAGCAGCAACCTAATCCACAGAAGGGTTAATGCTGAGCAGCAATTATGCAAATGAAACCTGGTAACTGACTTTGGGGTCAAAGGCCGGTTACAGCCTATCAGAACTAAAGGAGGGGTATTTAGGCCCAGTTCTCAGCCTGCTCAGTGCTCTGTCGTGGTTTCCCTTGTGGTTGTCCGAGAGCGCGTTCCTGTTTATAGTTTTCTACCTGGTTTTTGACTTTGGCTTTGTTTATTGACTTCTCTATATTCTGGTATCCTGACTCCTGGCTTTCCTCATCGCTGTGTCCCTTTCTGTGTTCCCTGACCTCGGCTAGTATTTTTGACTATTCTTTGTACGTTAAATCCGGCCATTCTAAGGACCGGTAATACGTTACTTATTTGTCATTCGTGCTGTACAGTTCTACGTGCTGGATCAAACAGTAATCCTGACAGGGGCACGAAATCGAACTGGTAAGAGCCCAGCAGCCCATTACACATACAGTTCCTGCTTCCCCTCCGCCTACCACCCCAAAGAAGGCGCCATTCACTGCGTTCAAGGCGTTTGTGGAGAATGAAGAGGAGATCGACGGATATTTGGACGATTTCGAGAGGCAGTGCTCCTTACACCAGGTGCCCCCTGAACAATGGGTTACTATTTTAGCCGGGAAGCTGTCGAGCCCTCACCGCAGAGGATATCCTACAATACCAGCAGGTCAAAAAGGCACTGTTGGCCCGATATGCTGTGACGCCGGAGGCATACCGCCGCCGATTTCGTGAGTCTAAAAAGAAGGCCGTGGACTCTCACATGGAATGGGCCAACCGTCTACAGCGAGTGGCCTCCCACTGGGTCCAAGGATGTAATGCTGGTACAGGGGAGAAAGTCCTACAATTGTTCTTAATGGAACACTTCTTCCAGGATTTAGCAGCCGATCTGCAGGAGATCGACGACCCAGCAACCTGAAGGAGGCGGCTCGGCTAGCGGATGAGTATGCTGAAACAAGGAGGGTTAGTCAAGGTTCTCACCGCCCAACGAGCAGGTCAGAACCACGTACCCCAGCTAGTAATTTTCGTCTGGAGTTCCGTGCTCCCATACCTCCAGGAACCCCTCGCCCGCAGGGGTCCACCAACTACCCACGAGATGTATCCCTGATGGCGTGCCATCACTGCAACAAGCTAGGACACCTTGCCCGCCAACAATTGGCGACAACCCTCACCACCCACAGAGACCGCATCCCCTCGCACTCCCATTTGTACCCCACGTACCTCGGCCGCCCATTGCCTGGAGACCGAGGTGGGCCCAGAGGAATGCCTGGATATTTTGTATGAGGCGGACCCGATACAAGCCGCATCACCAGATAATCGGCAACATCACCGACAAGAGGTGAGGGTGAACGGGCAGGTGGCACAAGGCTTGAGAGACACTGGTGCAACCATTACCTTTATGCAGAGACGTCTGGTAAAACCTGAACATTTGTCCAACCGCACTGTGGCCCTCGCGACCTTTCACCTGTCCTTTTACCTTTTAATTTCTTCCCCTCCCTTGCATTAAAATTAATTCTTTTTCGGCCCCTACAGGTCTGTGGCGAAACCAACCTCGCCACTGTGAACTGGAGAAGCCTGGTTGCTCGCCTGCTCCCTTTGGACTATGGCCCTGCAGGTTAAACTGTTTATTTCCCCTGCAGAAAGGCTTATTTGTGTGATCTGAGTGCCATTCATCTAATAATGTGCACTCAGATCCCAGCTAATCTGGGGATATGTGAAATGTCTGTGTGCTATGTGTAAAATGTGACTTTATGTATTTTAAAGTGTTTTGTGTCTTTTGCAACCATGTGCTTAATGGAGTCTTGTGTCTGTCCTGGGAGATAATTGAATTACTTATCTCCAGGATAGAAGACTCTGAAACTGGTTTGGGCCAGAAAGCCATGCTTCATTTAGTCACAAAGGACTTTTTACTAACTTTTGAACCCCTTGTCTGATTTGTGCCATTTTTGAATATGTTGTTCCCCTGAATGTATTGATTGTGAATATGTAATTTTATGTGAATGTGATGTATGGTTTTGGAGTTATGAAAGTTGGGTAGAAAGTATGTTTTAACTGTATGTATAATTGAGTTTCCTCTCAGGATAAGGGGAGGGAATATGTGGGATGTAACTGTGATGTGATTGGTTGTTTTGTAACGCCCTGTGGGCTGTACTATGTTTGTGGATTGGGAATAAAAGAGACTGTATGTGACAGTACAGGGAGTTCCTGTTTTAACCCTCAAAGTGAAGTGTCGTCTCATTATTGGGGGAAGGATTTATTGTATGCTGTTCCAGTTTGACTGCTAGGAGAGTAAACCTATTCGTATGGTTCCTATTCAACTGTCTACAGCATTCATATGCTTGAGAGATTCATATGCTCCTCGGTTCGGTGGTTGTGGTGTCTGCTGCAGTGCTTGGAGTCCTCAGGAAGCGCTAGGAGCATCCTTTAACGGAGGTACCCAGTCGGGGTGCCAGGTGATCCGTTACATTGGTGGCAAGCGGTGGGATGGCGTCCTAGTGCGAGGTAAAGCAGCTCGGAGACACAGTTCGTGGATTTACAAATTGAGGGCAACGCTAGTACCCGTACAGCGACCCTATCTACAAAAGAACTAACTTCAGCAGAGCAAGCATGGCGTATGACTACACTCAGGAGGAGTTTGACAGAGAGGTTAATGAGGTGCTGTCTACCTTTGGACCCAACCCCCCAGAGAGAGCCGTGCAGCTCGCCAGGAAACTAGTAGGAGAATACCTGCAATCTCTAGTAGATTTGGCCAAAAAGGAGTCCCAGGGAGCTGAAGGTGTCGTCCTTCCTCCCCAGCGGCAGTGTGTGTCCCAGGGAGCTGAAGGTGCTGTCCTTCCTCCCTGTGTATCCCAGGGAGCTGAAGGTGCAGTCCTTCCTCCCCAGCGGCAGTGTGTATCCCAGGGAGCTGAAGGTGCAGTCCTTCCTCCCCAGCGGCAGTGTGTATCCCAGGGAGCTGAAGGTGCAGTCCTTCCTCCCCAGCGGCAGTGTGTATCCCAGGGAGCTGAAGGTGCAGTCCTTCCTCCCCAGCGGCAGTGTGTGTCCCAGGGAGCTGAAGATACAGTACTTCCTCCCCAGCGGCAGTGTGTACCCCAGGGAGCTGAAGGTACAGTACTTCCTCCCCAGCGGCAGTGTGTAACCCAGGGAGCTGAAGGTGCCGTACTTCCTCCCCAGCGGCAGTGTGTACCCCAGGGAGCTGAAGGTGCCGTCCTTCCTCCCCAGCGGCAGTGTGTACCCCAGGGAGCTGAAGGTGCTGTCCTTCCTCCCCAGCGGCAGTGTATATCCCAGGGAGCTGAAGGTGCAGTCCTTCCTCCCCAGCAGCAGTGTGTACCCCAGGGAGCTGAAGGTGCCGTCCTTCCTCCCCAGCGGCAGTGTGTACCCCAGGGAGCTGAAGGTGCAGTCCTTCCTCCCCAGCGGCAGTGTGTACCCCAGGGAGCTGAAGGTGCAGTCCTTCCTCCCCAGCGGCAGTGTGTACCCCAGGGAGCTGAAGGTGCCGTCCTTCCTCCCCAGCGGCAGAGTGTCCTGCAGGGAGCAGAGACCGTCAGTCTCGCACCCCAACCACAGGACAAAATAATGAAAGGGGAGACAGCTGGTCCCCCTCTCCACCAGCAGAGAGAGTGTCAGGGAGAGGAGCCTGATACCCCTTCTCCCCAGCGGCAGTTTACAGTTCAGAGAGAGGAGCTTGTTACACCCTCTCTCCAGCGGCAGCCTAACCCAGCAAGGGGAGATGTTACACCCCCCAACAGTGCAGATGGGACTGTAGTCTCTGCACTTACAGCACAAGGGATAGGGACAGTCGGTCCTGTTCCCCAGCCACAGAGTGGTGTATCCAGAGGGGAGACAGTCGGTCTCTCCCTCCCACAACCAGGCTCCCACCAGGCTACTTCCGTGGTAGCACTGGCATCAGGGCAGAGTACCGCTGGTCTCTGCCCACTCAGCAACCCACCAAGGCAGCCTAACAGTTGCCCACACAGTCGTGGTGAGGCACCTGGACATGGACAAAGTTCTCCTCTACCCAGGTGTAGTAACCAGTTATTGTGGGTGGGCTGTACTGCTGTTTCTGTTTTGTGGGTGGGTTGCTGGACTAACCAGGGCACTGACCGGCAGGAGGTCAGATACCCTGTTAGTCTAGTTGGTAAAGGGGAGAAGTGTGGCGAAACCAACCTCGCCACTGTGAACTGGAGAAGCCTGGTTGCTCGCCTGCTCCCTTTGGACTATGGCCCTGCAGGTTAAACTGTTTATTTCCCCTGCAGAAAGGCTTATTTGTGTGATCTGAGTGCCATTCATCTAATAATGTGCACTCAGATCCCAGCTATCTGGGGATATGTGAAATGTCTGTGTGTTATGTGTAAATGTGACTTTATGTATTTTAAAGTGTTTTGTGTCTTTTTGCAACCATGTGCTTAATGGAGTCTTGTGTCTATCCTGGGAGATAATTGAATTACTTATCTCCAGGATAGAAGACTCTGAAACTGGTTTGGGCCAGAAAGCCATGCTTCATTTAGTCACAAAGGACTTTTTACTAACTTTTGAACCCCTTGTCTGATTTGTGCCATTTTTGAATATGTTGTTCCCCTGAATGTATTGATTGTGAATATGTAATTTTATGTGAATGTGATGTATGGTTTTAGAGTTATGAAAGTTGGGTAGAAAGTATGTTTTAACTGTATGTATAATTGAGTTTCCTCTCAGGATAAGGGGAGGGAATATGTGGGATGTAACTGTGATGTGATTGGTTGTTTTGTAACGCCCTGTGGGCTGTACTATGTTTGTGGATTGGGAATAAAAGAGACTGTATGTGACAGTACAGAGAGTTCCTGTTTTAACCCTCAAAGTGAAGTGTCGTCTCATTATTGGGGGAAGGATTTATTGTATGCTGTTCCAGTTTGACTGCTAGGAGAGTAAACCTATTCGTATGGTTCCTATTCAACTGTCTACAGCATTCATATGCTTGGGAGAATTTATTTGTTTCTCCAGTTCGGTGATTGTGGTGTCTGCCAGAGTGCTTGGAGTCCTCAGGAAGCGCTAGGAGCATCCTTCAACGGAGGTACCCAGTCGGGGTGCCAGGCGATCCGTTACAAGGTCTTTAGTGGGTTAAGAATAACCCCATAACACACCAATATAAAAACGATTCTTTTTTACTGTTTTAGCATGTCAACCTATCATATGTGTAATTTTAAGTCATGTGACCGCTGTCACGACAAGGGTGTATAATTTATTATTACACTATGGAATATCATCTTTTAATGAAATTTGTGTAGAAAATGGCACAAATTACAGAGATGGTATTGCTGAGGTCAACAGGGGTTACATCTTTTGAAGCTGGGACCCCCACAGAGGTCAGATGACAGAAGGGGTAGTGTGAATGGCATAGGAATGTGAAAAGGATTTTAATATATGGATGTAAAGTAATCAAGTATCTGCAAGGTGTGAGGTTCTACACTTGGAAAAGTCTGAATGTCTCTTCATCCATTTGGCATGTACTTTGTAAGTGATGAGCCAATCTCTTTGATATGTAAATGCCATTATCTTTGTTCCAGTATCATATCCAAAGGAAGGACAAAAACATTCATATTTACCCCCACAGAATAATAATAAAGCCTCATTTTTGTTATATTTGGAATGTGACAAGCGCCATCTTCTAACCAAGTCCAAACATGAGTGGCCTAACTTGACCCTAGGGAAAGGAATTGTGATGTCCGTCCTATTGGATCGTGGGTGGGACGTGCAACATGTCTATGGAATGGGAAAATAATAACAAATTTGTAGATGCAATTATTATTTCTGTGGCAGGTACAAAAAAGAAGATAGAGTCAAATGTTTCCATTTGGATTGACAGTGGTCTGGAACAAAGGAGGTGGTCAGTTATTATTTATGTAGGTACGCCTTAACTCCACCCCTGGGCAAGACTTGATAAACCACAGGGTATATATCTAATGATCCTGAAGGGTGTTTGTGTACTTGCTTGGGGCCAAGATCTAATTTTGGGTGAGTCACCATCTTTCCTTGCCAGAGACCCCCTGGACAGAAGTTGTACTTTGAAAACCTAAGTGAGTAATTAGGACTTCTGTATTTTATCCTTTTTGTTTTTATCTGTTGTTGGTGTAAATAATTTGTATATCATATATTTTTATATGCACTGTGACTATCTTTTGCTCATAATAAACATTCATTTATTAAGTTTTGCCTTTGTCTGGTTAAGAATCACGTTACCTGAAGAGACTAGTTAGTATTTTTATAATTCCTTAAATATTGTACTAAGTAATATTTGGTGGGTTTTATTATTGATTTACCTGGGGGACCAAGGCACCCCATTTATAAATTGTCTTGGTGGTGGCAGCGTTAAAGTAGTAATAGTTATATTATTATGTTTAAGTGTGGGTGGTGTTAAAGGGGGATTTTGTCATTATTTCCGGTCTAGTGCAGACAAATAGTGTACTTTAACCCTTTCACCACCACAACTACGTCACGCGCATTCTTGGAGTAGTGTGCGTTCGTGACAAATTGGTGGCATAGCGGTGGGATAACTAAAAAGATCTTTCATCTTTTTGTACCAGATTTTAGTGTTGCTGGATTTGTTGGTTAATCCAGGCACTAAAAGAAATTGTGTCTCAATTTCCAAAGGCATATATAATATATTTACACCTCAACAGTCCCCCCCCCCTTCTCTGTTTTTTCTTTGCTATCTTTTATTTACTAAATGGAGTACCAGACGCAATCCAAGGCAGCGCTAGACCAGCTTTGCCGGGAGAGATCTATTCCCTGTCGGGGAAAAACAAAAGAGGAACTATTGCAAGCACTCATGGACTATGATATGCAACAAGCAGTGCAAAATGATGCCTCAAACACTGCAGGGGAGATACCTGCAGCTTTTGTCCGTGATGTACCGAGTTCTGGAGATCCTTTGGATTGTTACTTACAAACTGTGTTGAAATATGTGGACTCAGCAGACGCAAACCAAAGACTACAGCTTATCCTTCAATATCAGGAGGCTGCTGGGCGCCAAGCTGAGAGGGAGAGAGAGGCTGCTGAGCGCCAAGCTGAGAGGGAGAGAGAGGCTGCAGAGCGGCAGGCTGAGAGAGAGGCCTCCGAGCGACAAGCTGCCAGAGAGCATGAGCTAAAAATGGCTGAGTTAGAGAGGTTGACTGCCTCCCCTATAAGTATTAATTCCAGAGACTCTTCTGCACCCAAACCACGTGCAGAGAATTTTCCAACTTTGGACAAAGATGGTGATTTGGATGTTTTCCTGCGCAGTTTTGAAAAATTTTGCAGGCAGTACCAGCTACCAAAGGACCAGTGGGCAAAATACCTCACCCCTGGTCTCAGAGGTCCTGCACTGGAAGCATTTGCTGCGCTTCCAGCAGAATTTGACCAGGACTATGATGCGATTAAGGCTGCCTTGCAGGAACGGTACAACCTTACTCCTGAGGTATACCGAAAGAAATTCAGGACTTTGCAAAAGCATCCCACAGAGAGTTATGCAGCGGTTGTGGGGCACCTGGCGACAGCATTCCGACAGTGGACTACAGGGCTGGAGATTACCACTTTGGAAAGTTTGCAAGACCTGTTAATAAAAGAACAGTTTTTGCAGCTCTGCCCAGCTGATGTACAAGAATGGCTGCTGGACCGCAACCCCAAAACAGCATTGGAAGTGGGTAAGCTGGCAGATGTCCACACTGCCAACCGAGCAACAGTGGACCGGAGCAGAGGGTTTGCCAAGGGAACCTCCAGCTGGAGGACCACACCACCACGACTCCCCATCACCAGGCCTAGCGGGCCATCTTTTGTTTCAGCTCCTACCTCAGGGAGGGGGGGAGCTAGTGCCATGTCTGCGCAAGAAGATAGTCGCAGATGTTTTATTTGCAACCGAATGGGGCACTTGAGTAATACCTGCCCAGAGAAAAGGAGGCCAGCACCCTCATCCGGAGGGGTTCAACCTGCCAGAGCCCCATCTTCTGTGTTGTTCGTGACCAAGTCAGAGGGCAACAACAATGTGAACCTGCAGCCTGTTACAGTGGGAGAGAAGGTAACTGTGGGACTCAGGGACACTGGGGCAGATGTGACTCTTGTGCGTCCAGAGCTAGTGCGCTCTGAGGACTTCATTCCTGGCAGGACTTTAGCTGTAAAGGGGATTGGGGGAATACGTCCTGCAGTGCCAATGGCACGTGTATATTTGGATTGGGGAGCGGGCAGGGGTCTGAGGGATGTGGGGGTATCGGATAATATCCCTACAAATGTATTGCTTGGTACCGACTTAGGTAGGTTGTTATCCCAGTATGTGCCTTAGAGTGATAGGTGTTACGAACTAAAGCCCTGTAGGGGCCCTGCTGTGGAAAGGACAGGGTGCAAATGTTTATGTAAATTATTGTGCTGGGAGGGAGGGCAGAGCGAGCATGTGTGCCAATCTGTGCCAGAACCAGATATGTCTGCAATACGATGTGAGAGTGTGCCAAGACAGAGTCCCCGGGAGGGAGGGCAGAGTGAGTGTGTGTATCAGTCTGTGCTAGAACCAAACTTGTCTGTGGTACCTGGTGAGGATGTGCCAAGTGCAAATCGCGGGGAGGGGGAGGCAGAGGTTTCCACTGTAGCTGTGGTAACCCGGCAGCGGTCTTACCCGAGTAGGGAGCAGGGCCTGCCGCAGCCTGCCGACCCAGAGCGTATGTCAACAGGAGAGCACCCAGATGGGGGAACCTGGGAGTCTCGCACCTTGTTACCATCTGTGACGCAGTGCCCTTCGCCACTTGGTCCTGGAGAGGCCTACTTGCCAGTCTCCTCCCCTGTGACTATGACTCTTTCATCTATCTGGCTTTAAAGCCCCTAGTCTACCTTCAGACAGACTATTTATGTGGGCTGCTTTATTTATCCTATGTTTTAGTCACCCTGTACCCATTATAGGTGCAGGGTGTGTGTAATGTAATTGTTTATAGTGTGTGTGTGTGTGTACTGTGTAATGTATTGCCTGCTCTCTTGTATTGCTGAGGTTTGCTACCAACTAGGTGGGTTTGGCTATGGAGCTTGTCTAGTGCCCTCTGTTGGTAGCAACAGCAATATGCACTACCTGAATTGCAAGACTGGTTCATTTGCATATTCGGGTAGATTTGCATATTGCTAATTCTGCAGGCAGGTGAGATATTTACTGTTAAATATTGTCTCCCCCCACCCCTTTAAAATGTGCCATTGTGTTGTGATAAGTCACTGTGTGTTTCTTGATATGGTTTGACTGTTTGTGATGTTATTGAGGTTTCACAACAATGTTATTGTGGTGACTGTATTGGCTGGTCCCAAGGGAATAAAGGTTTTGACAGATCTTCTTGATCCCTCTAAACGTAGCCTTGTCTCGTTATTGGAGGGAGCTGTTATAATCACACTGGGGATTGCTATGCTCTGCATGCTCCCCTGAGCTTGAGTCACTTAGCTCTTTTAAGAGCTTGTTCCTGACACGCTCTCCTTGGAGGAGGGGTCTTCACCACACAGTCCTGGATGCTGGAGGGTCATACAGGGTGGAAGGAAGAGTTCTTTCCCACACAGTCCTGGAGGACAGAAGCTGATCCAGGGTGGAAGGAAGACGGCGAGACTCCAGTCTGGATACGGTGGTTGCGGTGTCTGCTGCAGCGCTTGGAGTCCTCAGGAAGCGCTAGGAGCATCCGTCAACGGAGGGTACTCAGTCGGAGTACAAGGAGCTCCATTACACCATCCCCTCCTGTAGTCCAGGGGCAGGAATCTGTGTCCGAGCCCCCTATTGACTCAGAGACCGAGGCGCGGTGTCCTGAATTCCAGCAGGCCCAACGGGCAGATCCCACGTTAGAGGTATTGAGGGAACGTGCTAGGCAGCCACACACAGACAGGGATAGGGAGAGAGTGTACTGGGATAATGAGAGGTTATACAGAGAAACAATTCCTACTGTGGGGCAAGAGCCTTGGGTATCAGAAAGGCAGCTGGTGGTACCTCAGAGGTACCGGGACCAGCTGCTGAAGGTGGCTCACGCCATCCCCATGGCTGGGCACCTAGGGGTGGCGCGGACTAAGACTCGCTTGTCCCACCATTTCTATTGGCCTGGTATGGGCACAGATGTGGCAAATTATTGCCGTTCCTGCCCTGACTGTCAGAGGGTGGGAAAGCCTGGGGAAGAGGGGAAGGCCCCCCTTCCTATAGTTGGGGAACCATTTGAGAGAATAGCTGTGGATATTGTCGGTCCCCTTGCCATTCCCAGTAGTTCGGGCAAGCGATATATATTAACCGTGGTAGATTACGCCACTCGCTACCCAGAGGCAGTAGCCCTATCATCCATCAGGGTTGACAAGGTGGCTGATGCTCTGTTAAGCATATTCTCCCGTGTGGGATTTCCCAGAGAAATGCTAACCGATCAAGGCCCCCAGTTCACCTCTGATCTGATGCAGTCCCTCTGCAAAATTGTGCAGGTAGAACATCTAGTGACCAGCCCCTACCACCCCAAACCAATGGCTTGTGTGAGAGGTTTAATGGGACTCTCAAGCAGATGCTGAGGACCTTTGTAGAGTCACAGGGGAAGGATTGGGAGCGATACCTGCCACACCTCCTGTTCGCTTACAGGGAAGTGCCGCAGGAATCCACAGGCTTCTCCCCATTTGAGCTCCTCTATGGACGTAGGGTGCGCGGCCCCCTAGCTCTGATCCGAGAGGGGTGGGAAGGAGAGTTGGGGGCCACAAAGACCTCTATTGTAGATTATGTACTCCGGTTTAGGGACAAGATGCAGACTTTCATGGGGGAGGTGTGTGGGAATCTGAGGGCTGCCCAAACCAAGCAGAAGGGGTGGTATGATCGTGATGCCCGAGAAAGAGTGTATGGAGTGGGTCAAAAGGTTCTTGTGCTGATACCCACAAGGCAGAACAAATTGCAGGCAGCATGGGAGGGTCCGTTTACTATTCTGCAGCAGTTGAATGATGTAAACTATGTGGTATCCCTGGATGAGGGGGGAAGGAGGAAAAAGGTGTATCACGTAAATATGATTAAAGCCTATTATGACAGGGAGACTACGGTGTCAACCGTATGTAGTCTGCCTGGGGATGAGCAAGAACCTGATCCCCTTGTGGATCTACTGGCTGCAACCCGGGATCTAGAGGGCATTGAGGTAGCCCAGGTTAATACCCACCTAACAGAGGGACAGAGGAGTCAGCTGTTTGAGGCCCTTAGACCTTACCATAGTTTCTTCACAGGGAAGCCTGGCAGGGCACGCCTAGTAACCCATAACGTGGACACTGGGGATCACCATCCCCTCAGACAGGCTGCCTATAGAGTATCCTTAGAGGTGAATGCAGACATTAGGAGGGAAATAGAGGAAATGCTGGAGCTGGGTGTAATCCGGAAGTCTCACAGCCCCTGGGCCTCCCCAGTGGTGCTGGTCCCCAAGAAGGACAAGACCACTAGATTCTGTGTGGACTACCGGCGGTTGAACCTGGTAACTGCATTTGATGCATATCCTATGCCACGCATTGATGCATTGCTAGACCAACTAGTTGGTGCTAAGTTCCTAAGTATTACGGATCTCAGCCGAGGGTACTGGCAGATCCCCATGACCCCTGAAGCGCAAGAGAGATCAGCCTTTATCACTCCCTTTGGGCTATATGAGTTCCAGGTGATGCCCTTTGGGATGAAAAATGCCCCTGCCACCTTCCAACGTCTAGTTAATCACCTGCTAGAGGGACAGGAGGGGCATGTGGTAGCATATCTGGATGATATTGCGGTGTTCAGTGATACTTGGGAGGAACACCTGCTCCATTTAACACAAGTTGTGGACCGCATAGCAGCAGCTGGGCTCACCATAAAACCAGATAAGTGCCAACTGGGCATGACAGAGGTTCAGTACCTGGGGCATAGAGTGGGAGGGGGGACTCTTCGCCCTGAGCCCAGTAAGGTAGAGGCTATAATGGCCTGGCCTGTCCCCCAGACCAAAAAGCAGGTGATGTCATTCCTGGGTACTGCAGGGTACTATAGGAAGTTTGTACCACATTATAGTACCCTGGCCAAACCCCTAACCGATCTCACTAAGAAAGCACTCCCACGAGTGATTAAGTGGACACCTGAGTGTGAAGTGGCCTTCAGCTCCTTAAAACAGGCCCTTACTGATTCTCCCATACTACAGGCCCCTAATTTCCACAGACGGTTCTTAGTACAGACCGATGCCTCTAATTATGGCCTGGGAGCGGTGCTGAGTCAGGTGGATGAGAAGGGGGATGAGCATCCTATTGTGTATCTCAGCCGGAAGCTGCTACCTAGGGAAGTGGCCTATGCCACTGTAGAAAAAGAGTGTTTGGCCATAGTTTGGGCCTTGCAAAAACTGCAACCATACCTGTACGGGCGCCAGTTTACCGTGATTACAGATCACAACCCACTGCATTGGTTACATAGGGTGGCTGGGACCAATGGGAAACTCCTCAGGTGGAGTCTGGTTCTCCAGCAACACAAGTTTACCATACAGCACAAGAAGGGAAGTACACATGGCAATGCTGATGGTTTGTCCCGCCAGGGGGAAGACTCCACCTAATACGCAAGGTAGAGGCATGTGAGCCTTCTCCCATTGCGTCTCTTATTTGGGGGAGGTGTCACGACAAGGGTGTATAATTTATTATTACACTATGGAATATCATCTTTTAATGAAATTTGTGTAGAAAATGGCACACATTACAGAGATGGTATTGCTGAGGTCAACAGGGGTTACATCTTTTGAAGCTGGGACCCCCACAGAGGTCAGATGACAGAAGGGGTAGTGTGAATGGCATAGCAATGTGAAAAGGATTTTAATATATGGATGTGAAGTAATCAAGTATCTGCAAGGTGTGAGGTTCTACACTTGGAAAAGTCTGAATGTCTCTTCATCCATTTGGCATGTACTTTGTAAGTGATGAGCCAATCTCTTTGATATGTAAATGCCATTATCTTTGTTCCGGTATCATATCCAAAGGAAGGACAAAAACATTCATATTTACCCCCACAGAATAATAATAAAGCCTCATTTTTGTTATATTTGGAATGTGACAAGCGCCATCTTCTAACCAAGTCCAAACATGAGTGGCCTAACTTGACCCTAGGGAAAGGAATTGTGATGTCCGTCTTATTGGATCGTGGGTGGGATGTGCAACATGTCTATGGAATGGGAAAATAATAACAAATTTGTAGATGCAATTATTATTTCTGTGGCAGGTACAAAAAAGAAGATAGAGTCAAATGTTTCCATTTGGATTGACAGTGGTCTGGAACAAAGGAGGTGGTCAGTTATTATTTCTGTAGGTACGCCTTAACTCCACCCCTGGGCAAGACTTGATAAACCACAGGGTATATATCTAATGATCCTGAAGGGTGTTTGTGTACTTGCTTGGGGCCAAGATCTAATTTTGGGTGAGTCACCATCTTTCCTTGCCAGAGACCCCCTGGACAGAAGTTGTACTTTGAAAACCTAAGTGAGTAATTAGGACTTCTGTATTTTATCCTTTTTGTTTTTATCTGTTGTTGGTGTAAATAATTTGTTTATCATATATTTTTATATGCACTGTGACTATCTTTTGCTCATAATAAACATTCATTTATTAAGTTTTGCCTTTGTCTGGTTAAGAATCACGTTACCTGAAGAGACTAGTTAGTATTTTTATAATTCCTTAAATATTGTACTAAGTAATATTTGGTGGGTTTTATTATTGATTTACCTGGGGGACCAAGGCACCCCATTTATAAATTGTCTTGGTGGTGGCAGCGTTAAAGTAGTAATAGTTATATTATTATGTTTAAGTGTGGGTGGTGTTAAAGGGGGATTTTGTCATTATTTCCGGTCTAGTGCAGACAAATAGTGTACTTTAACCCTTTCACCACCACAACTACGTCACGCGCATTCTTGGAGTAGTGTGCGTTCGTGACAACCACGGTCACGTGGTAATGACGCCATCTTAGCGCCAATTTTTGTAATTTATGCCATATAGCTACCTATATAATGTAAATAGCCAGGATTATTTGCTCTACACTTGAAAAAGCATATTGTTTGGCGAAACGCGTTGTGTATTTTTACTTTGTTTTATATTAAAGTATTTTGTGACTACTTTTTACCTTGGGTTAGTTCATTTACTTTATATGTTGCTGTTTTATCCTGGCTGATTTTTTTTTTTAACAAGATCCAGTACTTCAAAAGAAATCCCTGGTGGGGATTATTCCACCTACGCCGGGTTCATAGAGCAGTGTGCCTGCTCTGAACACTGTAAGTACGTTTCTTTTTATTTTTCTGTCATTTTATATATGGAAAACACTATGGGCCCTCTCTTGTGATTTGATTTTCATAAGACCGGCACTGCAAGCATCTCTAGAGGAATATCCTACACGTGGGGAGTTTAAATACCACTGTATGCTGTTTCACTCAGAGCTGGTCATAGCTCTAAAAATTGTAAGTTGGCACTCTTAGGACCTCAGTGTTGTCTGTTATTGCACCATTGGGTTTTTCCTTCTTTTATATATTTTATATGCTGACGTGTGTCTGAGAAGGTGTAAAGAATCGTGTGGAGACACCTCCAATTTGCCCAGTAATATCCTACATGTGGGGAGTATTAAATACCACTGTATGCTGTTTTACCTAGAGCTGGGCGTAGCTCTAAAAATTGTAAGTTGGCACTTTTCCACGTCTGTGTTGTTCGTGATCCTTTCAGCATTACGTTTTTGCACTATTGGTCTCCCCCCTCTCTGCTTTTGTATTCCATATCTGACTACGGAGATTCCAAAGCAAGAATAGAAGAACAGTCACTCAAGGTCTACACTGTACCATTTTATCAAGCGCACCCTGTACTTGTTGTCTTTTGTTCTCTCCATTTTTAGAAGGGTTTGAGGGTTACCCTTCCTTTCAGGTGTGCAGCTTTATCCCCCTTTGTGATCAGTACTGTAGCGCTGTTCCCTCCCCTTTTTTTTTCTTACTATTGTCCCTATTGTGCCATATGTTCTGGAGATGCGGGACCGCATGGAGCAGTTAGCGCGGATGGCTAGAGACCATCTCTAGGCGGCCCAGAGTCGAAAGAAGAGGTGGTATGATAGGGGTGCCCGCCAGAGAACTTTCCAGGTGGGACAGAAAGTTCTAGTTCTTGGAAGATCCCCCTAGCCAAGGAGGCTGTCCCCAAGTCAGCCTTCGTCACCCTGTTTGGTTTGTACCAATTCAAGGTCATGCCATTCGGGATGAAGAACGCTCCCGCTACCTTTCAACGCTTGGTGGACAGACTCCTTGATGGCTTCCAGGATTTCATAAGAGCCAGCCAAAGTTGAGGCCGTGGCTAATTGGCCCACACCCCACACCAAGACCCAGGTACTGGCTTTCCTAGGGACGGCAGGGTACTACAGGAAATTTTTCCCGGACTATAGTAGTATCACCAAGCCTTTAACAGATTTGACCAAAAAGAATCTACCTTGGATAGTCCTGTGGTCTCCCGCCTGTAAAACAGCATTTCAGACATTAAAGAACGCATTGATCAACGCCCCCGTGCTATCTGCCCCAGTCCCTAACAAAAGATTTGTCGTCCACACAGATGCCTCCATGTACGGACTGGGGGCAGTTTTAAGCCAGATCGGGGAAGATGGAGGAGAACACCCTGTTGCGTACCTAAGCAGAAAACTGCTTCCCAGGGTAGTGAGCTACGCGGCAGTGGAAAAAGAATGTTTAGGCCTGGCCTGGGCCCTAAAGAAATTGACTCCATATTTGCATGGTCAGGAGTTCACTCTCATCACTGACCATAAGCCCCTTGTGTGGTTGAACTGCGTGGCCGGAGATAATGGCCGTTTATTAAGATGGAGCCTGTCGTTACAACCCTATAATTTTTCCATACAATATCGGCCGGGTAAACTCAACGGGAACGCGGATGGCCTGTCCAGACAAACCGAACTAATGCCCTAACCGAAATCCGGACAGCCCCACGGTGACCCAAAAAGGATCAATCCGGGTCTGCCGGGGTGTCCCACAAAAGGGGAGCCATGTAACAAAAAGAACAGTTTGCCTGAAAAAGACTTATGCATTACAATGCAGTTCAAGACTTTGCAAGCATTCTCCATGCGAATGCTTACCTACCTCTAACAGGCCACCCTGACTGTTAATTGAGACTAATTTACCTCCCAGCTTGATGGGCACTTTTCGTCGAAAGACCGCACAAACGCTATGAGAGCTGTAAGCCCAGCCGTCATTTCGGGACTTCCACGTGTTCGCGGCCATTTTAACTCCCGAACAGCGGTGTTTGCCGTTGAGTGTCTGGAACTAAAATCGGATTCTCAAATAGGCGAACACCGCTGAGACCTCCATACCTTCGGGAAAACCTCGCCAAAACTACCGAGCGACCAGGCATTCGGTGGAAAGAATCAGCAACAGATGGGGATTTCAGCGAACCCAGGATGGCATACGGATGGCCGGCCGTTCGGGAGTTTTTACCCACGATCTTAGACCGACTGCAGGGCCAGAATTCATGGAACTGTTTTCAGCTACTGTGCCCGTGCGGTTGGTCAAAACTTCTAAGTCCCATATCTCCCGAACGGCTGAACCGAATGGGCTGATTTTTAAATATGTTAGTCCCCTAGAAACAAGCTATCCGGGGATACATCCAAACTTTGGGGAAAATATGTTCCTTTTTAATTGTGTTATTTAGTTATCTAAGGGGAGGGGATGTACAGAATGTATATTGTATTGATTGGTTATACTGCTAATTATGTGGGTGTCTCCCTTGCATGGGCAGAATCGCATAAAAGAGAGTGTCTGTCAATAAACCCTCAGTTCTTCTTGACCCTTCAAAATGTAGCCTCGTCTCATTCTTGAAAGGGGAATCTATGCAGCTTAATCACTCAGCTCTTTTCAGAGCTGCACTTGGCTTCCACTCCTGATCCAGCAGAAGGGAATAGGCAACTCCATCACTACATAGCGACTTGCCGGGAAGAAAAGGACGTCCCCAACGGCTGGTACCCTCACCATACCAAGGTAGCCGTTACAATTGGAATCAAGATATATTCCATCACAATCCCCTCTTTTGATTTAAGGTTCATCCAACAGTCTAAGGCATATCCAGATGCGCTAGCCACACCTGTGGGACTTGTGTTATTTCTTCAGCACTCTTCCCTTAGACACGGCAAACCAAAGATCATCAGAGGAGTATATTCTGTTACACAGGGGTATAGGCGTCGGAGGTAGGGGAAGCTGGCGTATAAGTTAAGGCTCGGCCAACATGAGGTTTTGAGATACATAAGTGAGAGAGGAGACATGAGAAAAACTTGAAAGTAAGAAAGATAAACAGGTTAACAAATACTGCAAAAAGTAGGAAATATAATATTTTCTTCACAAGTAAACTTAACCATGTACCCAGCCCAAAAGTCCAGTCCCAATTCTCAAAGAACTCGGTGTCTTCTTTGATATCCCTCACTATATCGTGTAAGTTCTGTATGTGTTAACGGATCATAGTTCCGTGATCTGACAGGTTAAGACAACAAATTCCTTTGAAAGCCTCACATCCCAAGTCATGATTCATTGATAGGTAATCAATGGATGTTGTATTTTCAATTATTGCTTTCTTATTTGCCTGGGTATCCATTAGGAGTTCTTCTAAGGCCTAAGAGGTGGCATCCAGACCCTTTGCTAGGGAACAGGCCAATGCATTAATAGTTCTGGTATTGTGTGAAGCAAGGCCAGGAACCCCAACAAGGGAAATGGCTAGAGCTACATATTCAGATTCAGATAATAGGCGGACGCTGGAGTCACAGTCTGGAGAGAGGGAATCCTGGGTATTTCTCTTATTTCTACCAGCCCTTTTTGGCCTAGGATCAGGTCTGATTTGTTAAACATAGTCATAGTTAAGCATGAGAGGGCACAGGGTCCTCCAGTAATGTTACCAGGTATATAGGAATATGTTATGTTGCCGCAGGAAAAGGCCCAACCACTGGGTAAGCGGACATGTTTTAAATGACTGGGCTGCCTTATAATGGAATTAGAGGACACCTGATTGTCTTCATGAGTACATATTGAGTCATTTCTGACCTTGCATAATAAAATAGTCTGATTGTCATAATGTTCATTTTTGGTTAAATTAAGCGTCAACATTTGGGAATGAGGTCAGGGTTACATGTCATATTATAACATACTTCTGCAATAGTTATATTAAGAGTCACAAAATGGAGAAATAAAGTAAACAGAGTGCAGGTCAGGAGTCCGGACACAAGTCAAGGGCTCATGAGCTGCACCACAGGCTCCTGACAACGGCGTTTTGAACACCCCGAAACGCGCGTCGAGCGTTTTCTTTTTCTTTAATCTCTGCACTTGGTAGCACTTTTTTATTTTTGTTACCACTATGGTTATTGATTTTTAGGTGTTTATTTATTTATTTATAAATTTAGTAGGGAGAGTTGGTTCAGGTAGACACTAGTGGTTAGACCACATTGTCGAGGTAACTTTTAGGGTGAATTGAGAGATTTATTTATTTATTTTTTGTGTGAGGCTTTTCATCTGCGTTTAGACCTGATTACCCGGTCCCTTGTTCTCTGGGGACGCTGTGCCTCTTCTCTCTTCCTAACCTCGTTTACACTACCTTCCTGTCAGTCAGACACTAGGGGAACTGGAACTTAGATGCTAGCTAGTACTCCAGACAATTGATCCCCTGGGCACCGTTTAGTAGATCTCCGTTTTTTTCAAGTTATTAGCATATAGCATTGCTAAACTCACTGAGGCAGAGAGACAACACAGACGCAACGAGGGGTTGTGTTTGTATTGTGGCAAGAGGAGACATCAAAGGGTTTCATGTCCAGTTCGGCCGGAAAACTTGCGCACCTAAGGCACGTTCGGGGACCGACCTTAGGTGTGATGTATTTGTCCCCTAAATTGACTAAGAACCATTTCCTTGTTAGAATTACTTTGTCTTGTAAGAAAACCATTGTACAGTGTGAGGCTATGATTGATTCTGGGGCAGCGGAGAATTTTCTAGACAAGGAATTCTCTGCCAAACATCTCCTGCCTTTAATGCAGAAAGATAGACCGATAGCAGTAGAGGTTATCGGTGGGAGACCTCTTACCCAGCCTCTCATCATGCAAGAAACCCTGCCGATCACTGTCCCAGTGGGTATCTTACATTCTGAAGAAATGGTTTTCCAAATTATATCTTCACCAAAATGTCTGATAATACTCGGTTTCCCTTGGCTCCAGAAACACAATCCACGTTTAGATTGGGTTGAAGGAGAAATTGTGAGTTGGGGTTAGAGAAGCAGAGGTCTTTGTTTAAAACAGGTGCCACAACGAATTGGTACCATCAATGTACCTATAGCGCTTCCCTTAACCACAGAAATCCCACCACAGTATTTTGACTTAAAGGAGGTATTCAAGGTTCAGTCGGAGGTATTACCACCACATAGACCCTACGACTGTGCCATAAACTTTTTACCAGGCACTATGCCTCCTAAAGGAGGAGTATATGCACTATCTCCCCAAGGAAATCTTTGTTTAGAAGAATACATAAAGGATGCTCTCAGAAAGGGTCACATACGTAGATCCTCTTCACCTGCTGGGGCTGGGTTCTTCTTCATTTCTAAAAAAGAAGGATACCTATGCCCTTGTATAGACTATAGGGGTTTGAATAGAATAACAATAAAAAACGCCTATCGGCAATTGAACTGTATGTATGTGATCTGAGTGCCATTCAGTAATAATTTGCGCTCAGATCTAAGCTATCTGGGGATATGTTGAATGTACCTGTTTTATGCAATAGCTGCACAATTATATATTTTTATGTATTTTATTGTATTTTGCTACCATGTGGCTAATGGAGTTTTGCCTCTGTCCTTGGAGATAATTGGATAACTTCACAATTATCTCCAGGATAGAAGACTCTGTGGAACTGGTATTGGGCAGAAAAACCATGCTTCATTTGGTCAAATAGGACTTTCCCTTAACTTTTTAACTTTTTAACCCCTGAACCGAATGCACTGATTTTTGAGTATGTGTATATTTCAAGCATGCTGATTCTGAAAATGTATGTTTTATGTGAATGGCATGTATATTTTAGAAGTTATTAATATTTTGTAAAAATTGTATATCTCTGCCTGTGATAATTATATTACCCATTGTATTCAGTAATCATATCACAGGCAGAGGGGAGGATTTTGTGTGGGAGTGCCTGTGTGTATTGTACAGATTGATTGGTTGTATTTCAAAACCCTGTGGGCAGTACTATGTTTTTGGATTGTGAATAAAAGAGGCTGTATGTGCCAGTACAGTCAGTTCTGCTTGACCTCAAAACGAAGTGTCGTCTCGTTATTGGGGGAATTGGATTGTATGCTGATTTCCAGGAGTGTAAGCTGATTGTATGCTTTTCCTGTTCAGCTACTTACAGCATTCATATGCTTGAGAGCATTCGTATGCTTCTCTGATTCGGTGGTTGTGGTGTCTGCTGCAGTGCTTGGAGTCCTTAGGAAGTGCTAGGAGCATCCTTCAATGGAGGTACCCAGTCAGGGTGCCAGGTGATCCGTTACAAGCTAGATAATGTAATTATATATTAAAAACGAGGTCTGTGTAGTGCAATATTAATAAGAACATGGCATCACGTGACCGGCATTGTTTGGAGCTAAGCTCCATGGCTATCCGGCAAAAGGGGGAAGTGTGACGAGCAGCTCGCTCGCACCAGTAGTCATTAAGACTACAAATACAAGGGGAGGGGCTGGGAACAGGCGCTCTGGAACCGACGGCGGCACAGAATATTCATGCCATCGTAAAACCAATACTTACGGGGGGAGTGAAAAACCTACTACCCTAGCTAAAAATGGGAATAATCACTAGTCATACATATGTTGAAGCAAAAACAAACATGTAAACATATCACATAGGAGTATACATAGAAACATCTTATATAGGAGGATAAAAGTTTAAATTATAAATTGTGCATAACTTCTATAAAAAAAGAGTATCTTTAAGAAAATGCATATCCTTTATATAGCGATATGTAATTAACTTGCTGGTAACATTATATATATATATGTCAAATTATACAATTAAAAAAAGGTAAAGGAGTTACATAAAATCAATATAGCAATAAAAAATGAATATAGCAATAAAAATGATTATAAGAAATTGTGCAAATCAAAGTCTGCATTTAAACCATGGGGTCTGAGAGTCTGTAGCTTGTAGACCCATTCCATTTCTACTTTTCCTAGAACATTCTTGATATCTCCTCCCCTCCAAGGTAAAATACATTTTTTTATCCCCATACAGTTAAGTAATTTAGGATTTTTATTGTGATTAATAAAGTGTTTGGATACTGAATGGTTTAGATATCCATTTTTAATGTTTCTGCAATGTTCGCTTAATCTAGTTTTTAAGCACCTTGTGGTCATTCCAACATACTGGAAGCCACATGGGCATTCAAGCAGACAGATAAAAAATTTTGGATTGCAGCTTATAAATTCTCTAATATTGTAGGTCATTTTAGTCCTATTTGAGGTAAATTGTGTTATCTTGGACGGTATTGTAGGATCAGTGGTTCTACATACAATACATGATTTATGGAAACCTTTGACTTGGGGAAAGAAAGATGTATTTTTGGGTGGGATTGTTTTAGGGAAATTAGTGGTTAAGATAGATCTAAAATTGTGAGCTCCTCTAAAAACTATGTTAGGCTTTTCGGAAATAATTTGGCTGAGTTTGTTGTCATACTTTAAAATATTCCAATGTTTTTTAATAATTTTTTTAATTTCGCCACTTTTTGTGTTATGCCGTATTGAGATTCCCCCAACCCCCATTACAAACTTTGCAATCCGCCGATTAAATTTCTTGCGGCTGCACTCCAGCGCACTCTGGCTGTGGGCCTGTCGCCAAAAATTCCTCGCCACTACCTCCGACCAAATCAAGGATAGGTCGGGGAACATGATCAAGATCTGGGAGAAGTCCCTCCTGACCATGTCCAACAGGCCCCCCATAGGCAAAGTCTCCAGATCGTTACCAGATAATCAAAACCGATGGAGCCCCAAGCAAGTGAGAAAGCGTGACCAAGTCAGGGAGGAGCCGGACCCACCTCATGCCTCTCACCCCGAACCACCGTACCTCCGCAGTTACTGGCGTGAGACGCTCCCCCCCCCCTGGCCGGACTGCCGCTCTCTGCCGCTCCCAGTGGATATAGGAGTGGCCAATCAACCAGACCTTGGAGGGGACCAGACCTGGGGAGGAAAACAAAACATTCTACCTTAGGAGACCAGCACCACGCACATAAGAGACATCCTCCTGGATTCCCACCTCCCTATTCTCTGTACCTCCTGATCCGGCATACCCAGCCGAGAAGCCTCCGTCGCTGTGCCAATTCGGAAGGAGTGCCCTCCAAACTCCGCACCCTCCACATCCAATGCAGCCAACCCCAGCCGAAACACCCTGACAAACTGAAAATGGGAGAGGAAGCTCTCATCCTCGTGCACTAGCAGAGGGCCAGCCAGTGCAGGGCGAACTTCGCAAAAACACCGGAAGGACAGAACTGGGCAGGTGGCCAACCCTGGGGCAGCCGCCAGCTGAACCCACTTACCTTTATCAAACATGTCAGTCTTGGAGCGGAGAATCTTAAAGCTGGGAAGTCTTTTCCCCAATCACGCTCGCTAAAATGGAAAACGCCCGCACCCAGTTCCCAAAAGTTTTTGGAATCTTCCTGTAACGGAACTTCTCCTTATCCTTGTCCGACTCTTTCCCCTCCTTGTCCCCCAGAGGAGGGGCGTCCTAAAAGGGCAACAGGGAAAATAACAGGGAAAATATCTCCATGAATTCCCCTTTCCAGATCTTGTCCCTGACCTCGGGCTTTAGATGTAAGCCGAGGGGACCCGACCAGCACATATATGATGTTCCTCTAGCCATGTCGGCGACGCCTGCTGTACTATCCAGCACCTCCCTGTCGCCACCTCCACCCCCCTGTGGCCGCGGCGGGCACGGGAGGCCGAGACGCATGAACGCTAAACACCGCGCCAGGAACCGAACCCGTGCCCCCTCCTGTAGCCAAACCGCCTGGGGCAACGGAGGGGACCCCACTGAACGCAGCTGATCATCCAACCCATGGGATCCCTGCGCTAGCGCCCTTCGCTCCCACTGGGAAAACAGCTCCCGCAGACCCGACATGAACCCACCCAGCATGGACCCCCCAGCAAGCGCTGGAACATGTGACTCACCTGGCGGTGACCCAGGACCCGCTGGCGGCACAAGAGCAGCAGCAGCAACCTGTGAAAAGGATTCCATGGTTTGAACAGCAGTGTCTATATTCACCACAGCTCCAGGCGCCATCTGGTGGACGGATCCAGCAACGGCACCTAGAGCCTGAGGAAGCAGTGAAGAGATCGTGAGCCCACACCCCTGCACAGGAGGCTGCCAAGACAGGTAAGTGGGGGGGGGAGGGGACCCCAGGGGCAGGAGGACATAGGGGGGAGGAAGGCAGAGTAGAAAAGAGGGAAAGGAGGAGCAGGAGAGGGGAGATAGAATGTAGTGTGTTTGTAGTGAGTACAAAGTGTGTATAGTGAATGTAGTGTGTTTGTAGTGAGTGCAGAGTGGGTATAATGAATGCAGTGTGTTTGTAGTGATTGCAGAGTGTATATAATGAATGCAGTGTGTGTAGTGAATGAAGTGTGTTTGTAGTGAGTGCAGAGAGTGTATAATGAATGCAGAGTGTGTATAGTGAATGTAGTGTGTTTGTAATGAGTGCAGAGTGTGTATAATGAATGTAGTGTTACATAGTTACATAGTTACATAGCTGAAAAGAGACTTGCGTCCATCAAGTTCAGCCTACCTCACATTTGTTTTTTGCTGTTGATCCAAAAGAAGGCAAAAAAAACCCAGTTGAAGCACAATTTTGCAACAAGCTAGGAAAAAAAATCTTCTTGACCCCTGTGACGAGACCAATCTCGCCACATTGCATTGGAGAAGCCTGGTTGCTCGCCTGCTGCCTCTGGACTATGGCCCCCTTTTAAAAGACTTTATTTCGCCTGGAGAAAAGCTGTATTCGTGCTTTTCTGCCAGTTGTTCGGTAGATTCAATCTACCGAACAACCGCATGAATGAATAGCTGGGAGCTGGAGTGTGCCGGCAATTAACCTCCCTGAAGCTGCGGTTAACCGCAGCTTAATTGACGAATGCTGGGTGGCCGCCATTCATATCCCGAACACGAGGTCGCGGCCATTTTAAACATACGAATGCACAGCGGTGTTCGCCCCTATTTTCATGGAACTAAAATCGGACACAGTTTTGCGCGAACACCGCTGAAGCCGCCGACCTCCCTTCTTGTTCGGTGGAAGTGCACGAACGGCCCGGTGTTCGGCAGTTTTTGTTGAATGTGTTATACCCCAGATAGGAATCCCATGGAGCCCATTGGTATGAAACTGACTGTAAAGACTTTGGCTCCATGGCGATTAAACTGTATTCGTGTGGTCTGTGCGCCATTCGCTTAATAATGTGCGCTCAGACCTGAGCTATCTGGGGATATGTTACATGTCTGTGTTTTATGTAATAAATGTTAATTTATGTATTTTAAAGTATAATACTGGTTTTGTATCCCCCACATGTGTAATGGAGTTTTGCCTTTGTCTTGGGAGATAATTTAATTACTTCCCAATTATCTCCCAGGGCAGAGGGGAGGAAGCCAGGATGCATTGTGGGAATATATTGTGACTGTGTGTCCTATTTGTCTACTTGTCTGTCTTTTGTCACAGTCTCCCATTTGGTCCCCTAGGGGAGTGTCCAGCAGGTGGGAGACCTGCATAAATACTGGGCAGGTAGCCCTCATTAAACAGACCACTGCTTGACCCTCAACACGGAGCCTTGTCTCGTCTTTGGGGGGATTTACTGTATGCTGCTAAGGACTGATTGCCAGGAGTGTAAGCCGCTTGGGAGCTTTTCCTGTTCGTCTGGTAGCAGCAATTCGTATGGTTCCTGTTCATGTATTTGGAGTGCTACCTTATTCCCTTGTATGCCGTTCGGGAGTTTGGAGCATTCACTTGTATGCAGTTCGAGTGTTTGGACCATTCCCTTGTATTCAGTTCGTGAGTTTTGGTGATTCTACAATAGCTGTGCCTGTCTCTGAAAGGGGATTATCGTCTAAGCGGTTTTTACCCCTTTTTTGCAAAACGGTCCGTTACAATTGGTGGCAAGCGGCGGGATCGTTCCCACAGACTACAGGGCAGCTACAGGCAACACCATTCCGTGGATTTACAATTTGAGGGCAACGCATGTCTGAGTACAGCGACCCTGACAGCAACAGAATGGAACCAGCAGTGTCATACGAGGAGGAGGACCTGGATGGCCGGGATGCATTAAGGAAAGGCATCTGGTACCAGGCCTTGGATAATGTACAATACCAGCGGGGCGAGAGTCTCCCCAGTGAAGAGCAGCGGTTGCAGAAGCAAGTGGCCCTGCGGATGCCCTTCCTGGGAGAGCAGCCCCTGGATGAATGGGTGAAGGAATTGGAGCACTGGGTATGGCAGGAGATTTGGCTGGAAGATGCCTACCAGGCGCTCTGGTGGTATGGGGCACAGTACCTGCCCTGGACAGCCGAGCATGACAAGCCAGAGGGAGAGGAGTTTGATGGGAGGCTTTTTCAGAGCCTGAATTTGGGAGCCCTATGCAAGCCAGGTTCAGTGATCTCTTGGAGTGGAGGGATAGCAGGTATGACTGGGACGACACTCACGACATTGAGCAAGACCTGGCTCACCTAGCAACCCTGGAGTGGGAACTGGAGCAGGACTACCGAGATCTCTTCCACTCCATTGAGAAGATGCAGCAGGACAGCAAGGTGACAGATCCAGTTCCAGACCCGTTCAGCTGGGAAGACATTGTTGATATTTTCTGGGAAGAACCCCAGGTGGCCGGTAGAGATGGGACCGAGGTCTCTCAACCGGTCCTGCAGGGAATTGGGAGCCCAGTCTCCATTCCCCAGCAGCCGTGTGATTTATTGGGAATTGGGAGCCCAGTCTCCATCCCCCAGCGGCAGTGTGATATGCCGGGAATTGGGAGCCCAGTCTCCATTCCCCAGTGGCAGTGTAAAGTGCAGGGAGAGGAGAACAGCGTCCTCCCTCCCCAGCGGCAGGCTGAGTTACAGGGGGCAGAGGTAGTTGTTCCTGCCCCCCAGCAGCAGAGTGATATGCCGGGAAGGCAGTGTGAAGTCCAGGGAGAGGAGAGCAGTGTCCTCCCTCCCCAGCGGCAGCGTGATTTTCTGGGAATTGGGAGCCCAGTCTCCATTCCCCAGCGGCAGTGTTATTTGTTGGGAATTGGGAGCCCAGTCTCCAGTCCCCAGCGGCAGAGTATCCAGCAGGGAATAGAGAGCCCAGTCTCCTTTCCCCAGCAGCAGGACTCTGCATTGGGAGCGGAGACAGTCGGTCTCCCTCCACAGAGGATGAAAGTATGTATGGAAGAGGAGCTTGCTACCACCTCTCCCCAGCGGCGGATCATTAATGGGCAGGGAATAGAGAGCTCAGTCTCCTTTCCCAGGCGGCAGAGTGTTCTCTTGGGAGAGGAGCCTGTTACCCCCTCTCCCCAGCGACAGCTTAGAGTATCCAAAGGGGAGACAGTCGGTCTCCCCCTCCAGCAGCAGAGCTGTGTAACCAAAGGGGAGACAGTCGGTCTCCAGCAGCAGAGCTGTGTAACCAAAGGGGAGACAGTCGGTCTCCAGCAGCAGGACTGTGTATCTAAAGGGGAGACAGTCGGTCTCCCCTCCAACAACCAGGCTTCAACCAGGCTACCCTCCCAGTAGCGCTGGCAACAGGGCAGAGTGACGCTGGTCTCTGCCCACGCAGCACCCCACCAAGTCAGCGTACCCGTACCCAGCACAGCCGTGGTGAGGCACCTGAACATGGACAAGCTTCTCCTTTACCCAGGTGTAGTAACCATTTATTGTGGGTGGGCTGTGCTGTTGATTATGTTTTGTGGGTGGGCTGCTGGACTAACAAGGGCACTGACCGGCAGGAGGTCAGATACCCTGTTAGTCTGTTTGGAAAAGGGGAGAGATGTGACGAGACCAATCTCGTCACATTGCATTGGAGAAGCCTGGTTGCTCGCCTGCTGCCTCTGGACTATGGCCCCCTTTTAAAAGACTTTATTTCGCCTGGAGAAAAGCTGTATTCGTGCTTTTCTGCCAGTTGTTCGGTAGATTCAATCTACCGAACAACCGCACGAATGAATAGACCACCTGGGAGCTGGAGTGTGCCGGCAATTAACCTCCCTGAAGCTGCAGTTAACCGCAGCTTAATTGACGAATGCTGGGTGGCTGCCATTCGTATCCCGAACACGAGGTCGCGGCCATTTTAAACATACGAATGCACAGCGGTGTTCGCCCCTATTTTCATGGAACTAAAATCGGACACAGTTTTGCACGAACACCGCTGAAGCCGCCGACCTCCCTTCTTGTTCGGTGGAAGTGCACGAACGGCCCGGTGTTCGGCAGTTTTTGTTGAATGTGTTATACCCCAGATAGGAATCCCATGGAGCCCATTGGTATGAAACTGACTGTAAAGACTTTGGCTCCATGGCGATTAAACTGTATTCGTGTGGTCTGTGCGCCATTCGCTTAATAATGTGCGCTCAGACCTGAGCTATCTGGGGATATGTTACATGTCTGTGTTTTATGTAATAAATTTTACTTTATGTATTTTAAAGTATAATACTGGTTTTGTATCCCCACATGTGTAATGGAGTTTTGCCTTTGTCTTGGGAGATAATTTAATTACTTCCCAATTATCTCCCAGGGCAGAGGGGAGGAAGCCAGGATGCATTGTGGGAATATATTGTGACTGTGTGTCCTATTTGTCTACTTGTCTGTCTTTTGTCACAGTCTCCCATTTGGTCCCCTAGGGGAGTGTCCACCAGGTGGGAGACCTGCATAAATACTGGGCAGGTAGCCCTCATTAAACAGACCACTGCTTGACCCTCAACACGGAGCCTTGTCTCGTCTTTGGGGGGATTTACTGTATGCTGCTAAGGACTGATTGCCAGGAGTGTAAGCCGCTTGGGAGCTTTTCCTGTTCGTCTGGTAGCAGCAATTCGTATGGTTCCTGTTCGTGTATTTGGAGTGCTACCTTATTCCCTTGTATGCCGTTCGGGAGTTTGGAGCATTCACTTGTATGCAGTTCGAGAGTTTGGAGCATTCACTTGTATGCAGTGAGTGTTTGGACCATTCCCTTGTATGCAGTTCGAGTGTTTGGAGCATTCCCTTGTATGCCGTTCGGGAGTTTGGAGCATTCACTTGTATTCAGTTCATGAGTTTTGGTGATTCTACAGTAGCTGTGCCTGTCTCTGAAAGGGGATTATCGTCTAAGCGGTTTTTACCCCTTTTTTGCAAAACGGTCTGTTACAACCCCAGAATGGCAGTCATATTTATCCTTGGATCAAGCAATTACCCTACATTGAAAGATTATATCCTTGAATATTCTGTTTTTGCAAGTATGCATCTAGTAGCCGTTTGAACATCTGTATGGACTCTGATAAAACCACTTCTTCAGGCAAGAATTCCACATCCTGATTGTTCTTACAGTAAAAAAACCTTTCCTTTGCCTTAGACAAAATCTTCTTTCTTCCAGTCTAAACGCATGGCCTTGTGTCCTATGTAAAGTCCGGTTTGTGAATAGATTTCCACACAATGGTTTGTATTGGCCCCGAATATATTTGTATAATGTTATCATATCCCCTCTCAGGCTTTTTTTTTTTCTAAACTAAATAGGTTTAAATTTGTTAACCTTTCTTCATAGCTGATATGTTACATTCCTTTTATTAATTTTGTAGCCCGCCTCTGCACTTTTTCTAGTGCCATAAAATCCTTCTTTAGAACTGGTGCCCAAAATTGCACAGGATATTCAATATGTGGTCTTACCAGTGATTTATAAAGAGGCAAAATGATATTCTCGTCCCGAGAATGAATGCCCTTTTCCATGCATGACAATACCTTACTGGCCTTGGCCACTGCTGATTGACATTGCGCATTGTTGCATAGTTTGTTGTCTATAACAATTCCCAAGTCCTTTTCGTGTGTTGTTATCTCTAATTCGCTTCCATTAAGTGTATACGTTGCTTGTGTATTCTTTACGCCGAAGTGCATAACTTTGCACTTTTCAACATAAAATGTAATCTGCCATTTGAGTGCCCAGTCCCCCAGTCTATCTAAATCCCTCTGCAGCAAAGTAATATATTGCTCACTTTGTATTATTTTACAAAGTTTTGTGTCATCTGCAAACACTGAAACATGACTTTCAAAGCTGTCTACAAGATCATTTATAAACATGTTAAATAGAAGGGGTCCCAGAACAGACCCCTGAGGGACACCACTTGCCACCTCTGTCCAGCTTGAAAATTTACCATTAATTACAACTCTTTGTAATCTGTTTTTAAGCCAATGTTCTACCCAAGAACAAGCATTTTCATCTAGACCGATTTCCTTGACTTTGAACACTAATCTAATCTAATCAAATCCAAATAGATCACATCCACGGCAACACCCTGATCTATACTTCTACTTACTTCTTCGTAGAACGCAATCAAGTTAGTTTGACATGACCTGTGCTTCATAAAACCGTGCTGATTTTTGCTGATAACCATGTTCTTCTCAAGGAATTCTTGAATATTATCCCTTAATAACCTTTCAAATATTTTACCAGCCACAGAAGTTAAACTCACAGGTCTATAATTTCCAGGCAAAGATTTTGAACCCTTTTTGAATATAGGAACCACATCTGCCTTCCTCCAATCCTCCGGAAGACTTCCTGAAAGAAAAGAATCTTGAAAGATTAAAAACAGAGGTTCACTTATTTCTACACTTAGTTCCTTAAGTACTCGTGGATGGATACCGTCAGGCCCCGGAGCTTTGTTTATATTAATTTTCTTTAGTTGCTGCAGCACCTTGTCTTGAGTTAACAAATTACAATTATTCTCACCTTCGCGAACATATATGCCCCAAACACAAAACAATACCACTTTCTCCACAGGGTCATGATAGCACTGATGAGGTTCGCTGAGGGCACACTGATAGTGGGAGGAGACCTTAACCTCCCTCTACATGATCAAGACACCTCAGCGACACACGCATTGACACCACTCGGCAGGCACGCAAGAACGTTCCAACTACTCCAACACCATCAACTTACAGACTGCTGGAGGGCAATGAATCCTGAACTACGAGACTACACATTCTATTCCACGACGCATGACACATACTCGAGATTGGGCTACTTCCTCCTACCCTACCACAGCCTACCCCTCCTGGTAAAGGCAGAAATTCTACCGATGACCTGGTTGGACCATAATCCAGTCCGCATACGGCTCACATCCCCACTATTCAGACCTCGCCAAGTTTCCTGGAGACTCAATGAGTCCATCTTAACAGACCCCACACTGGTGGCAAGGACCACGCAGGTCCTCCAGGACTACTTCAACACCAACGAAACCGAGGACACAACACCCCTGACATGCTGGGAGGCACACAAGGTGGTCATACGAGGCCACTTTATCGCACACAGCTCGGCACGGAAGCAGGCACACACGAAAACAGTAACGGATCTCAGCACGGACATAGCCCTTCTGGAGAATCAACACAAACGGACATTGGATGCCACAACCTATAGGGATCTTCTCCATAAACGCTATCAGCTAGCCGAGCACATGAACCGCACCATCCAACGGTCCTTCCAGCACTTCCGACACCTAGTGCACGAACACGGGAATAAGTGCAGCAGACTACTAGCAAATCTATTGAAGCGCCGTAGGACACATCTCTACATTAACAAAATTAAAGACCCGTCCCACCGGATGCACCACCTCCCAGACCAGATCTCCACCACATTCCTTAACTACTACCGAGACTTATACAACATACGGAGGCACAAGACGCTGCAGAAACTCATGGCATCAGCAGGGCTACGCCAACTAACAGACCCGGACCACGAACTGTTGGACGCACCCATTGCCCCAGAGGAAAAAGCGCAGACGGGCAAGTCGCCAGGACCAGATGGTCTGCCGTTACAATATTATACGACCTTTCAGCCCGAACTCCTCCCGAAACTGCATAAAGCCCTGAACTCAATCCTCGACGGGGCGACGCCCTCATCCCAATTCGCGGCAGCAAACATCACGCTCCTCCCAAAAGACGGCAAAGACCCAACTTCCTGCCAGAGCTACCGTCCGATCTCGGTCCTCAATGTCGATATCAAGCTACTGGCCAGCGTGCTGGCAAACCGCCTGGCAACTCTCCTGCCGGACCTGATACATCCTGATCAGACGGGTTTCATCTCAGGCAGGGAGGTCAGGTACAGCACCATATGGGCGCTGAATCTGATCTCCGTGGCATCACAATCCGCACGACCATCCCTACTTCTGTCGACAGATGTCGAAAAGGCCTTTGATTAGGTGGACTGGAACTTTATGTTCGAGACCCTCCAGACCATAGGCGTTGGACCCAGATACATTCAATGGGTGGAAGCGCTATATACCACTCCGACAGCATGGCTCAGAATCAACGGAGCACTTACAGACCCGTTCCAAATTGGAAACGGGACGCGCCAAGGCTGCCCCATGTCGCCCATACTATTTGCACTCACCCTAGAACCCTTCCTCAACAAAATCCGCAGCAACGAGGAGATCCATGGACTGCAAATAGGCCAAACGCACCACAAAGTGTTGGCCTATGCGGACGATCTTCTTTTTCTAGTCCAAGAACCCACCAGATCACTACAGGCGATCAAAAAGGAATTTGAGACCTATGGCCGGATATCCAACATGCGCATCAACGACACCAAATCGGAAATCCTAGGCCTAACAATCCGGTACCCGCAACAACTCGAACTTCGGCAACGCTTCCCATACCGATGGTGCACGACCAAGATGAGATACCTGGGGATATGGCTCACGCAAGACACGACAGACCTCTACACCCACAATTACCTACCGCTTCTGCGAACAGCGCAGGCCGAACTCAAAGCATGGAGTACAACATACATCTCTTGGCTGGGACGTATAAACGCAGTAAAAATGACCCTGCTACCCAGGTTCCTCTTTATCTTCCAAACGGTGCCCATAGAGGCGCCAAAGTCATTCTTCACCACCACCCAAGCCATAATCCGTAACTTCATTTGGAAAGGGAAGCCCCCCGAATCGCCCACACTCAGCTAAGGGGGCCTGGCTCTCCCAGACCTGCGGAAATATCACCTAGTGACACACCTCACTCGAATAATCAACTGGTCGGTAAAGACCAGGGACAAACCCTGGGTACACCTAGAGGCAGACGCCACCAAATGCGACCTCACGACCCTCCCATGGATCATGAAGGAAACCACCAAACAACTATCGCACACCAACCATTTGTGAAAGCCACCCTACATATCTGGCACCAGACTGGCCCCAAACATTATCTTACGACCAACCCCAGCCTGCTACTTCCCTTAAAAGGCAACCCAGACTTCCCGGCGGGCGGCATGGGCCCTACCACACGCCCAGCAAATGGCAACACGACACTCAGAATGGTGGATATCATTTCACCCCCATTCACAATCAGGCGATCAAGGCCATCTTCCCGGACCAGAGACACACATTCGCTCACAAGTTGGCGAGGGAACAAATGTCCCACTACGCACACTCCATCCCCCAACGCCCCTACCTGACAAGAGATTGCACAGCGTTTGAGACCCTGTGCAGACAGGACAAAGCCCCACTGAGAGCAATCTCCTTGATATACAAATTCCTAGTAATGAACAGATATCTCTTGGCCCCCCCATGCATCAGACGATGGGAAGAGGATCTAGAAGAAGAACTCAACGACAAAATCATCCTGCATGTTCAAAAGACCCAGAGCTCAGCTAGACATCAGGAAAACTCATACAAAATCCTCACCAGGTGGTATATCACCCCCACCACCCTCCACGCACGCCACAACTCAATACCGGCCACGTGCTGGTGATGCGGAGAGGAGGACAGAACATTCCTCCACATCTGGTGGGGCTGTACCCTCATCCAGCCGTTCTGGGAAGCGATACGCCAAGTCATCCACACAGTGACGGAGGACACCCCACCCATGTCACCAGCCTTCTTCCTACTACACCACACAACAATGCCCACTCCGACCTATAAAAAATCAGTGGTGCCACGCCTGCTCAATGCGGCGAAAACGACTATCCCTATATTCTGCAAACAATCACGTGCCCCCCCACTCAGACACTGGGTGGAGGAGGTGGAGGACATAAGAAAATTTGAGGACCTGAAAGCTAACACGGCAGCAGCGAAAGAAAAGCACATGACCAGCTGGTTCCACTGGATAAGACATATCGCTACAGATGAATTCCCACAATACCTGAACCCACCCTAAACCTAGGATACGCAACCACGAGACACCCGGGGGTTACCCTCAACCACATCCCCCCTCCTACTCCCCTAGCGGGTGCCGACCTCACACCACTTACTCACTGACAGGAGGAAACTAGAACCACACTGAGGACTGGACCCCGCAGGGCCACAGTTCCCAATGCAGAAGGCAGATCCCCACGGACCTACCTAATCCGAGACTCAGACCCACGCTCCACTGCCACATGATGACGTGACCCCACGACCACAGAGAAGGGGGCAACACTGCACTCTACGACCAGCCCACTCAAGCCACATACCCCCACACACAACCCAAACGCAATCGCAGGCGATACCAAGCACCAGAGGGCAGCAAGGAGCATAGCCACACATACACATACATACACGGGTCTCGCAGCCATCAGAGACATAGGTTAGACAACAACTGCCTCCCTAGACCACCAACACAGAACATAATCAACGCAGCCACAAAAGGCCTCGGGCATCAGAACGACCGCCCGGGCAACCTAAAACAATGACGACAACCACCACCTAAGCACACAGTTCACGCCCCACACCCACACACAGAGACAGAACACAAACAACGCACCATCCACAGACACACAAGCTGAATACACACACATAATCCAGCACACACACACATCATCCAGCACACACACACATAATCCAACACACACACACACATAATCCAACACACACACACATAATCCAACACACACACACACACACACA
>OW240922.1:128449705-128479346 GCA_933207985.1 Pelobates cultripes | reverse complement strand
TGTGTGTGTGTGTGTGTGTGTGTGTGCTGGATGATGTGTGTGTGTGCTGGATGATGTGTGTGTATGTTGGATTATGTGTGTGTGTTGAATTATGTGTGTGTGTGTTGGATTATGTGTGTGTGTGCTGGATGATGTGTGTGTGTGTTGGATTATGTGTGTGTGTGCTGGATTATGTGTGTGTGTGTGTTGGATTGTGTGTGTGTGTGTTGGATTATGTGTGTGTGTGTGCCAGATGATAGGGAGGGGAAGCATTTTTTTTTATGTGTCTATATATTTTTTTTATTCCCCCCTCCCTGCTTCTTACCTTGTCAGTGAGGGGGGAGATCGCCTGGTGGTCCGGATGGAGGCAGCCGCTGCACACAGGGGCCATCACACGCAGTGTTCCCTCTCCAGCTCTAACTCTCGCGAGACTCGTCTGTGCGGAGCGTTGCCATGGTAACCCGTGGCAACGCTCTGACAGCCGCGGGTCTCGCGAGAGTTAGAGCTCGAGAGGGAACACAGCGTGTGATGGCCCCTGTGTGCAGGTAGCAGGGTAGGTCCTGCAGGACTGCTAATGGGAACGGCGTTCCTGCTTTGGAAAAAGTGCAGGAACGCCGTTCCCATGCGTTCCTGCAGGACTCGAGCCCTGGTCTGACTCAGAGATTGTTGATCCCTTGTCGTGTATGTTGAAAAACTTTGCAAAGTGATATAAAGTTTGTGATTTTGGGGTGAAATTATCCCTAAAGCGTTTGACTACATTATGTAGTAGAGAGTGGCCTATCTTGGTGACCGCATGGCCTCCACTTGATCTAACTCTAGTGCAACGTGTGCACGCAGTTTTATCGAGTAGGCCTGAATTCTATGATCAGTTTCCGTATATTGATTGTTAGAAACAGACTGTGGAAGGTATGCCACGAGGAGCAATGTCGCCTCCTGGTGGCCTGGACTCGCCTGTCCATCAGGGCCACAACCCTCTGAGTCTGAGGTTAGAGGAGGTGCTGCTGGTGTTGCCACTCCCCCTTTCCCATTGTCCCTGCCCACTCATTCATCTAGTTTAGAGCCCAGCCCACTTGCCCTGAGTCCCTCCCCTTCCGCTACCTACCTCGACTAGTTCTATCCAGAATTAACGTCACTTCTGGTTCCTGGTCAGGCTCCTCCCAGCCCGGCCCGCAACATCCTGTTGACTGAACTTCCACCCGGTAAAATTAACCCGCCTCATTCTCCTTACCTTACTACCCCTACACCGGAACTTACTATAAAACAGCCTCGCCGAAGTCCTATATTAACCCGACAGATGACTGGTACCCTTCAACCCCGACATTACCAAATGCCCCTCCGACTTACACCGGGCCAAACACACGTTGATGAAAATGGCCAAATACAACGGGCAGATCCAGTGTTTGTCTATGTCCCTGTGACGAGACCAATCTCGCCACATTGCATTGGAGAAGCCTGGTTGCTCGCCTGCTGCCTTTGGACTATGGCCCCCTTTTAAAAGACTTTATTTTTGCCTGCAGAAAAGCTGTATTCGTGCTTTTCTGCCTGGGGTTCGGTAGATTTGTTTGAATGTGTTATACCCCAGATAGGAATCCCATGGAGCCCATTCGTATGAAACTGACTGTAAAGACTTTGGCTCCATGGCGATTAAACTGTATTCGTGTGGTCTGAGCGCCATTCACTTAATAATGTGCGCTCAGACCTGAGCTATCTGGGGATATGTGAAATGTCTGTGTGTTATGTGTAAAATGTGACTTTATGTATTTTAAAGTGTTTTGTGTCTTTTTGCAACCATGTGCTTAATGGAGTCTTGTGTCTGTCCTGGGAGATAATTGAATTACTCTCCAGGATAGAAGACTCTGAAACTGGTTTGGGCCAGAAAGCCATGCTTCATTTAGTCACAAAGGACTTTCCCTTAACTTTTGAACCCCTGGTCTGATACATGCCATTTTTGAATATGTTGTTCCCCTGAATGGATTGATTGTGAATATGTAATTTTATGTGAATGTGATGCATGGTTTTGGAGTTATGAAAGTTGGGTAGAAAGTATGTTTTAACTGTTTGTTTAATTGAGTTTCCTCTCAGGATAAGGGGAGGGAATATGTGGGATGTAACTGTGATATGATTGGTTGTTTTATACCTCCCTGTGGGTGGTCCTGTATTTGCAAGACTGTAATAAAAACCAGGCTGGGTGTGCCAGCACCTCAGACCACTGCTTGACCCTCAACACGGAGCCTTGTCTCGTTCTTGGGGGGATTCACTGTATGCTGTTAGAGACTGATTGCCAGGAGTGTAAGCCGCTTGGGTGCTTTTCCTGTTCGTCTGCTAGCAGCTATTTGGGAGGTTCCAGTTCGGGAGTTTGATGTTCTGCAGTAGCTGTGCCTGTATCTCTGGAAAGGGGGCCGATCGCCTAAACGGTTTTTACCCCTTGTGTGCAAAACGGTCCGTTACAGTCCCCTTCACCACAACTGATCTATTTAATTGGAAGACTCATAACTCTTCGTATACCGACAAACCTCAAGTCATGACAGATTTGGTTACCTCTATTGCACAAACACACAATCCCACCTGGGCCATTTGTGAGGAAAGGACCCGGATTAATCAAGCGGCTATTAAAGCGCTTGAGGAAACGGCACGTACTCAAACTCAGGCCTATCCAGCTGCATGGGCTGCAGTCCATTATCCAAATGTTAACCCAAATTGGAATGTGAATGGTGCTGACATGCCCCAATTAAGGGCTTATCGGGGAGCCATTATTGCTGGCATGAAGGCAGGAGGGAAGAAGGCAATTAATATGTCAAAGACGGCTGAGGTGTTGCAAAAGGTTGATGAGTCACCTAGTGCCTTTTATGAAAGATTATTGGAGTCATATAGATTGTATACTCCTCTTAATCCAGAGGCCCCTGAGAATTCTCGAATGATTAACTCAGCATTTGTCAGCCAGGCCCAAGGTGATATTGAAAGAAAATTGCAAAAGTTAGAGGGATTTGTAGGGATGTCCATATCACAGCTAATGGAGATCGCAAATAAAGTGTATTTGAATAGGGAAACTGAGATAAAGCAGGAGGGAGAATGTAAAATGAGGAAGAAGGCAGATATGCTAGCGGTAGCTATCACAAATGTAGAAAGACAGGGAAGTAAATAAAGGAGTCGAGAATAGGCTGAGTAAGGGACCTTTAAGTAGGAATCAATTTGCGTTTTGTAGAGAGGAAGGACATTGGAAGAATGAGTGTCCACAGAAAGAGCATTATTAAAATAATAGACAAGGAGAGAAAAAAGTAAGGGGAGGTTACAGTGGTAGTTATAGAGGAAGAGGAAGTTTTGGAGCGAACGGTAGTGTGACAGATTCATCTGCATTGTTGGTTCGTCTGTTTCCCTTTGTTCGCGGAATTGCCTGTTCATATACCCCCCGTTCGTGTAATTTGCAAAATGCCGATTGAAACTACCGAACGAACGACCACCCAGGAGAGGAGTGTGCTGCTGGTTAACCTCTTGTTAACCGCAGACACCTCTCCATTCCAATCGTACAGGTGGTCGTCGTTCGCATGTCGACCACGAGGCAGCGGCCATTTTGGGACATACGAACACAGAGCGGTGTTAGGTACAAACTGTATGGAACTAAAAACGGACACTTAAACTACCGAACACCGCTGAAAAGCTGCTGCCTACCTTCCTTTTCGACAAGGCATGCGAACGTCGGTCGTTCGGGAGTTTTATTCATTCGTATGGACTTTTACCCCGACAGCCATCCCATGGAGTCATTCATATACCGAAGGACTGGTGAGAGACTTTGACTCCATGGCGATTCGACTAGATACATCGGATCTGAGCGCTGTTCGGTGAAAACATGCCCTCAGATCCAGGCTGTCTGGGGATACGTTTCACGAACCATATGCATTCGGTATTTCTGTCGTTATGTATTTTAATGTATTTTTGTTATTGTATTTCAAGATGGCGATAGGTTTCTTCCCAATTATCTCCGAGGTAGAGAAGACGGAATTATGGGCCAGATGGGAAGGGCTATTATTGAAGCCACTGCGACTGGCTACTGTCCAATATGTTTTACAGTCTTCCACAAGGTCCCCTCGGGGAGTGTCCACCTTGTGGAGACCTGCATAAATACCGGGCAGGTAGCCCCCATTAAACAGATCTTCATTTGACCCTCAAGACGGAGCTTGGTCTCGTTTGTGGGGGGGAATTATTACTGGGACAGCGCTTTCGTTATTTCTAGCTGTGGAAGGCGTTCGACTGTTTGGCTGATCGGGAGTTGCCGTGTTCGTGGACTTCGTTCGGGAGTTTGGCGGTCGGCTGAATTTAACTTGCATTTCTGGAGAAGGGGATTATTGCCTAAACGGCGGCTTCATCTACCCGACGGTACGTGTCGTAACAGGTAGGAATAGTAGAGGGTGTGTTCAAGGAGATAGATATTATCCACCTACTCAAAGACCAAGAGATAGAGAGGATAGAGATTTTGTGAGTCTGGCTGACACTATAATGGAAGACTATTGATACCGACCGGGCTCCATCCCCCTTGGCCGTGCGGAGCCTATGGTCGATGTAGCAATAGGGGGAAAGAGAAGTTCTTTCATGATTGACACTGGTGCTGAACATTCCGTGGTGACTAAACTACTGGCTCCGCCTTCAGGAAAAACTATAACTGTGATAGGAGCTACTGGGAGAAGGGCAGCAAGACCGGTTCTTAAAAGTCGCACTTGCATTCTGGGAGGCCATTTGGTGAAGCACCAGTTCCTATATATGCCAGAGTGTCCGATTCAACTTCTAGGATGAGATCTATTATTGAAGCTGTGACAGAACCATCTGTCTGCTGGATTTTTGCCCGTTCGTCTGTTTGTCCCCGTTCGTATGAATGGCTGGTTTCTATAGCCCAGCCATTCGAATGACTCTTTTTCCCGAACAAAACTGCCGAACGAACGGCCACCCAAGTGAGGAGTGTGCTGCAGGTTAACGAAGTGATCACCATTATAACGTTGTGGTTAACCGCAGACACTTCTCAATTAAACCGAACTCAGGGTGGTCGTCGTTCGTATGTCGACCACGAGGCAGCGGCCATTTTAAATCATGCGAACGCCCAGCGGTGTTTGGCTCTATTTCTATGGAACTGAAAACGGACACTTTTTCTGCCGAACACCGCTGAAACAAGGGAACGCCTGGCTGCCTCCACGAAAGCATGCGAACACCGGCCATTCGGGAGATTGAGAACATACGAAAGACTTAACCCAGATAGCCCTCCCATGGAGTCATTCGTATACCGAAAGACTGTAAGAACTTTGACTCCATGGCGATTGAACTAGGTGTGTGGGATCTGAGCGCTATTCGCTAATAATATGCACTCAGATCCAGGCTATCTGGGGACATGTAATACGAATGGGAAATGTTCAGTTTTCATGTAGTTGTGCATTTTTATGTCTTTTATTATTTTATGTTTAAAATGGCGACTGTCCTTGTCCTGGAGTTAATTGAGTTACTTGGTAATTAACTCCAGGACAGAGGGGAGGGAATCAGAATGCACTGTGGGTAAGAGATGTGACTGTGTGTCAGAAATGTCCTTCTATCTGTCTGTAATTTAAGTCTTCCATCTGGTCCCCTAGGGGAGTGTCCACCAGGTGGGAGACCTGCATAAATACGGGCAGGTAGCCCACAGTAAACCCAGATCTTATTTTGACCCTCAATGCGGAGCTTCTGTCTCGTTATTGGGGGGATTTCTTCTTCACGTTTAGAGACTGCTGGATGGAACGAAAGCCGCTTTGGGGATATTATTGTTCGACGGTTCCTAGCAGTTCGTATATTGCCGTTCGGGAGTTTGGAGCCGTTCGTGGATTTCGATCGGGAGATTGCCGCTTCCCCTGCATTTGGTTCGTGGGTTACAGAGTAAGCGAACAGAGACTGTACTGCAGCCGGGGAAGGTTTACTAAACGGCGGTTTGGCTTAAAGACACAGGAGGTGTCTTAACAATTGGTGGCAGCGGTGGGATGAATCCTACAGCATTGGAGGTCAGCTACGAGACATGCAGTACGAGGAATTAAGGCGTGCTACACTTAAGGACATATTGGAACGCCGAGGAAGGTCAGCAAGCAATTTAAAGAAACGGGAGATTATTGCTTTGCTAATGGAGATGGATGCAGCAACGGGAATGGAAAGAGTCAACGTGCCCAGTACCTTGGATTTAACACCCGAGGAAATACAATTCAACCGGGCAGTACAAATAAGGCTGGCACATTTTGGCCCCAACCCCCAGCTGACATCGTGGTTCGTGTGCAGGCAGCAGTTGCAGCACAACAGGCGGCCCGGGAAAGAGGAGCTGCAGCAGCAGAGGTACCGTATGACAATAATGTGGTGGCCAGAAAGAAGGTACCTTTTGCTGCATTTAAAAATTTTGTGGAAACAGAGGGAGAGATTGATGGATTTTTGGCAGACTTTGAGAGGCAGTGTGCGCTACATCAGGTACCTGCAGATGAATGGGTCACCATCCTCTCTGGGAAATTATCTGGCCGGGCTAGTGAAGCTTTTCGGGCCATCCCAGAGGAGGAGATCACCAGCTACCGGGCTGTGAAAGAGGCGCTCCTAGCCAGGTATGCAGTGACCCCAGAGGCGTACAGGCGGAGGTTTAGAGAAACCAACAAGCTGGTTGGGGACTCTTATGTGGAATGGGCCTGCAGAGTCCATCGTACCGCAGCCCACTGGATGGCTGGATGCCAAGCGGTAACTGGGGAGGAGGTGTTACAAGTGTTCCTGCTGGAGCACTGCTTTGATAGACTACCTGCTGGGGTCCGGGAATGGGTCAGAGACAGAAAACCCTCTACCCTACCCGAGGCTGCCCGTCTGGCAGACGAATACACGGATGCCCGGAAGTTGGATGGTACAGCTGCTAAAGCCCCTGCCAGACTGGAGTATCGACCAGCAGTAACACCCGCTCCTGCAGTCTACCAACCCCCAGTACACCGTACCCCAGCGGCACCACCAGCTAACAATTATATGCAACCAGCCCGATTTAATGCCCGGGAGTACTCCCAACCCATCCGGTGCTATGGGTGCAAGCAGTTGGGGCACAAGCGTCCTGAGTGCCCACTGAACAGTGCCAACCAGGCTCAGTCCTGGAGGAGACCAGTTAATGGAAACCAGCGGCCACCTCAGCCTGCTGCTCACTGCCTAGAGCTGGAGGAATTTTGGGGCATTCTACACGAGGCAGACCCAGTGCAAGCAGCTCACCAGGATAATCGCCAGCAACATCGGCAAACTGTGAAACTGAATGGAAGAGTGGTGAATGGGCTGAGAGACACAGGAGCCACGATGACACTGCTCCAAAAGAACTTGGTCTCAGAACATCAGCACACTGGAGACACTGTGGCAGTAAGGGTAGCAGGGGGTGCCGTGTTTCGCTTACCTGTTGCCCGAGTACATTTAGATTGGGGAGTGGGCGCTAGGCATGTGGATGTGGGGGTGATGAAGGACTTGCCCGCCGATGTTCTTTTGGGAAACGATTTGGCCCCTTTGGTTTCAGCCTATGCTCCGATGGGCCCTGCAGACGTGAACCCAGTGACCACCCGTGCCCAGACCCGTGCCGCCGGTACCAGCCCACTTGCTGACGAGACCCAGGTAAGATCTCCTTCCTAGACTGGTACCCCAGATCAGGTTCCCTTAAGCTGGGACTCCCCAGAGGAGTTTGGGAGGGAAACCCGGGCAGATCCGACCCTCCAAAGATACAAGGACAGGGCAGATGCTGGAGAGGAAGTGTAACGGAGCTCCCTGTACTCCGACCGAGTACCCTCCGTTGACGGATGCTCCTAGCGCTTCCTGAGGACTCCAAACACTGCAGCAGACACCACAACCACCGCAGACTCCGCAACCGCTGTATCTTGACCGGAGTCTCGCCGTCTTCCTTCCACCCTGGATCAGCTTCTGTCCTCCAGGACAGCGTAACAGGAACAAGCTCTTAAAAGAGCTAAGTGACTCAAGCTCAGGGGAGCATGCAGAGCATAGCAATCCCCAGTGTGATTATAACAGCTCCCTCCAATAACGAGACAAGGCTACGTTTAGAGGGATCAAGAAGAACTGTCAAAACCTTTATTCCTTTGGGACCAGCCAATACAGTCACCACAATAACATTGTTGTGAAACCTCAATAAAATCACAAACAGTCAAACCATATCAAAAAACACACAGTGACGGGGGCGGGGCCGGGCCGCCGAGCTGGATGGTCGCAGGCAAGACCAGCTCCTACACCGTTCCAACGTTAAAGCTTTTAAAACATGACTTTTGAACTAAAAGCAGACCAACAGCAATGATCCTCAGTGCAAAGGGAACACTGGATCCAGGGAGAGGCTGGCTCCTCAAGTTTCAGTCCCCTGGAGGAGAAATCTTCGATGTCCCAGTTGGGGCCTTCTCCGGCGGTGAGTGGGGCAGACGGCCGCTGCCCCGCTATCCTGCCTAACAGAACCCAGCCAGAGGACCAAACCCGCGTGACCCTGGCCCTGTTCCCCCCCCTCTGGACCGGTGGGGGTGATCCCGGTCCTCACCCTGTTGCCCCGACCGCGGAACTGCAGCCAAGGCGCAGCGACAACACCACCTTGATCTGCGGCCCGAGCGCTGCATCTAAAATGGCGGGCGCCATGTGCACCGAAGGCAGAGGAAAGAACTGCTCTCTCCCAGCGCTCACAATAAGCAGCGCGACTCCCGGGCACAAGCTTGATGGGCTTGCAGCCTTCCTACCTCGCAATGCAAACAGACGGAAGAACTCTCACCCGTCCCCGCAACAATCCAAGCCAGCGACAAGCTGTGAAGGCGATCCAATCAAGCTGATGACAGCTGCAGCACAGAGGGGACGGAACACAGCACAACGACCATACCCGCCAGGGACGATCGACCCTGCCGCTAATCGAGGTACTCCTGCAACAGGGGGTGACCCCTTTATCACTTTACACCCATCTTGTATTGCGACGGCCCCAAAAATCCAGCGTGGAAGTCAGTGGCAAGTTTTATTGGATAAAATCTAGCTCCCTGCCTTGGTGGACACTGGTCCCCTGAAGATCAAATATGGCTGGCCCAACTTACAACAGCTGCAGCCCAAGGGAACCCAGCGAGGAATTCAGCGAAAAGTAATGCTGGACTGTGCCCAGACTCCTGCCTCGACAGACACTCATTTCCTGCTACACCGACACGGCAGAGCAGGCAACAGCTAATCATACGACTGCTCCCTTATATGAGGTCTCAGACCCGCCATGGTGCCGGTTCCTGTCTTTTGCATAAGTTCAAGCAACTTTGATCAACCAGGGTGATAGCTCCTCTAAAGCTCCTTACCTAGATCCAGCATGATTATAATTTATTTTGTAATCTTATGTTTTTCTAATTTTATATAGCATTCATTAGGCATGCGTTCAGACAGCCTGTCACCAACTAATCTTATACTGACACATGTGTTTGCCTAATAATCTACTTGCTTATTATTTTACTCTGTTAACACGCATGTCTCACCAGCTTGTTTTATACTCACTTACAGGTCTAAGTAACTCACATCGACCACATCTTATGTTTTGCTATATAGACATGTTTGACTACGCTGTGACCTAGCTACTTAACTTAAAAAAAAAAAAAAAATGTGTGCAGTGACCTTCTATGCCTTATATTTATGTATGTATTTTACTAATCTTGTACCTGCTGTTGGGGCATGGCAAGAGCTTGTGATAACTATTTGCACCGCAAAAATAAAGAATTAAAAATAAAAAACACACAGTGACTTATCACAACACAATGGCACATTTTTAAAGGGGTGGGGGGAGACAATATTTAACAGTAAATATCATACCTGCCTGCAGAATTAGCAACATGCAAATCTACCCGAATATGCAAATGAACCAGTCTTGCAATTCAGGTAGTGCATATTGCTGTTGCTACCAACAGAGGGCACTAGACCAGCTCCATAGCCAAACCCACCTAGTTGGTAGCAAACCTCAGCAATACAAGAGAGCAGGCAATACATTACACAGTACACACACACACACACTATAAACAATTACATTACACACACCCTGCACCTATAATGGGTACAGGGTGACTAAAACATAGGATAAATAAAGCAGCCCACATAAATAGTCTGTCTGAAGGTAGACTAGGGGCTTTAAAGCCAGATAGAAGAAAGAGTCATAGTCACAGGGGAGGAGGCTGGCAAGCAGGCCTCTCCAGTACCAAGTGGCGAAGGGCACTTCGTCACAGGAAGGAATAGATGGGGAACGGTATGAGTGGGTGGGGGACAGGTTGTATAGGATCCCTAAACCTTCCCAGAAGAGTGTTGCCACTCCGCCGAATCGCCAGTTAGTGGTACCTGCAAAGTACCGGCAGGAGATTCTGCGGATAGGGCATGATGTTCCTTTAGCTGGACATCTAGGGTCCCGCCGCACAGCCTATAGGATTTCACAGAACTTCTTTTGGCCAAACTTTAACCAGGCTGTGCGGATGTACTGCAGCACGTGTGACACATGTCAACGGGTAGGAAAGCGGGGGGACCACCCTAAGGCTAGGCTATTATCGATGCCTATTATAGGGGAGCCCTTTGCCCGCATAGCCGTTGACATTGTGGGTCCACTGGCCAGGGCTAGTCCATCCGGTAAGAAGTATGTTCTTACCGTGGTGGACTATGCCACCCTCTATCCAGAGGCAGTAGCACTGTCTAACATAGAGGCAGAGACGGTTGCTGATGCCCTGGTTAGAATTTTTACTAGGGTCGGGTTCCCTAAGGAGATCCTCTCCGACCAGGGAACCCAATTCACCGCTGTGCTCACCCAGCAACTGTGGAAGGTGTGCGGCATTAAGCCGTTACTTAGCTCACCCTACCACCCACAGACTAACGGTCTCTGCGAGCGCTTTAACGGTACCCTCAAACAGATGCTGAGGACCTTTACAGACACTTGCAGAGACTGGGAGAGATTCCTGCCTCATCTATTATTTTCTTATAGAGAGGTGCCCCAGGAATCTACTGGGTTCTCCCCCTTTGAGCTGCTGTATGGGAGAAGGGTCCGCGGACCCCTAGATCTCATTAGAGGCCACTGGGAGGGGGAGACGGAGCAGGAAGGGATCCCCATAGTACCATATGTTTTGGAACTCCGGGACCACATGGAGAAACTGTCTGTGGCGAAACCAACCTCGCCACTGTGAACTGGAGAAGCCTGGTTGCTCGCCTGCTCCCTTTGGACTATGGCCCTGCAGGTTAAACCGTTTATTTCCCCTGCAGAAAGGCTTATTTGTGTGATCTGAGTGCCATTCATCTAATAATGTGCACTCAGATCCCAGCTATCTGGGGATATGTGAAATGTCTGTGTGTTATGTGTAAATGTGACTTTATGTATTTTAAAGTGTTTTGTGTCTTTTTGCAACCATGTGCTTAATGGAGTCTTGTGTCTATCCTGGGAGATAATTGAATTACTCTCCAGGATAGAAGACTCTGAAACTGGTTTGGGCCAGAAAGCCATGCTTCATTTAGTCACAAAGGACTTTCCCTTAACTTTTGAACCCCTGGTCTGATTCGTGCCATTTTTTAATATGTTGTTCCCCTGAATGGATTGATTATGAAAATGTATGTTTTATGTTTGTGACATGTATATTTTAGAAGTTGTAAATATTGTGTAAAAACTGTATTCCTCTGCCGGTGATAATGAGATTACCCATTGTGTTCAGTAATCATATCACCTGCAGAGGGGAGGATTTTGTGTGGGAGTATCTGGGTGTATTGTATGGATTGATTGGCTGTTTTGTAACGCCCTGTGGGCTGTACTATGTTTGTGGATTGGGAATAAAAGAGACTGTATGTGACAGTACAGGGAGTTCCTGTTTTAACCCTCAAAGTGAAGTGTTGTCTCATTATTGGGGGAAGGATTCATTGTATGCTGTTCCAGTTTGACTGCTAGGAGAGTAAACCTATTCGTATGGTTCCTATTCAACTGTCTACAGCATTCATATGCTTGGGAGAATTTATTTGTTTCTCCGGTTCGGTGATTGTGGTGTCTGCCAGAGTGCTTGGAGTCCTCAGGAAGCGCTAGGAGCATCCTTCAACGGAGGTACCCAGTCGGGGTGCCAGGTGATCCGTTACATTGGTGGCAAGCGGTGGGATGGCGTCCTAGTGCGAGGTAAAGCAGCTCGGAGACACAATTCGTGGATTTACAAATTGAGGGCAACGCTAGTACCCATACAGCGACCCTATCTACAAAAGAACTAACTTCAGCAGAGCAAGCATGGCGTATGACTACACTCAGGAGGAGTTTGACAGAGAGGTTAATGAGGTGTTGTCTACCTTTGGACCCAACCCCCCAGAGAGAGCCGTGCAGCTCGCCAGGAAACTAGTAGGAGAATACCTGCAATCTCTAGTAGATTTGGCCAAAAAGGAGTCCCAGGGAGCCAAAGGTGTCGTCCTTCCTCCCCAGCGGCAGTGTGTACCGCAGGGAGCAGAAGGTGTTGTCCTTCCTCCCCAGCGGCAGTGTGAGTCCCAGGGAGCCAAAGGTGTCGTCCTTCCTCCCCAGCGGCAGTGTGTACCCCAGGGAGCAGAAGGTGTTGTCCTTCCTCCCCAGCGGCAGTGTGAGTCCCAGGGAGCCAAAGGTGTCGTCCTTCCTCCCCAGCGGCAGTGTGTGTCCCAGGGAGCTGAAGGTGCCGTCCTCCCTCCCCAGCGGCAGTGTCCCCCCCAGGGAGCTGAAGGTGCCATCCTTCCTCCCCAGCGGCAGTGTGTATCCCAGGGAGCTGAAGGAGTCGTCCTTCCTCCCCAGCGGCAGTGTGTCCCCCAGGGAGCTGAAGGTGCCGTCCTTCCTCCCCAGCGGCAGTGTGTATCCCAGGGAGCTGAAGGTGTCGTCCTTCCTCCCCAGCGGCAGTGTGTGTTCTTAGGAGAGGAGACAGTTGGTCCCTCTCCCCAGCGGTCAAGTGAGTCCCAGGGAGCTGAAGGTGTCATCCTTCCTCCCCAGCGGCAGATTGTATCCCAGGGAGCTGAAGGTGTCGTCCTTCCTCCCCAGCGGCAGAGTGTCCTGCAGGGAGCAGAGACCGTCTGTCTCGCACCCCAGCAGCAGGACAAAATATTGAAAGGGGAGACAGCTGGTCCCCCTCACCACCAGCAGAGAGAGTGTCACGGAGAGGAGCCTGCTACCCCCTCTCCCCAGCGGCAGGTTACAGTTCAGAGAGAGGAGCTTGTTACACCCTCTCTCCAGCGGCAGCCTAACCCACCAAGGGGAGATGTTACACCCCCAACAGTGCAGATGGGACCGTAGTCTTTGCACTTGCAGCACAAGAGGTAGGGAGGGTCGGTCCTGTCCCCCAGCCCCAGAGCTGTGTACCCAGAGGGGAGACGGTCGGTCTCCCCCTCCCACAACCAGGCTCCAACCAGGCTACTTCAGTGGTAGCGCTGGCACCAGGGCAGAGTACCGCTGGTCTCTGCCCACTCAGCAACCCACCAAGGCAGTCTACCAGCTCCCCGCACAGCCGTGGTGAGGAACCTGGAACTGGACAAGCTTCTACTTTATCCAGGTGGGGTAAACATTTATTGTGGGTGGGAGGTACTGCTGTTTGTGCTTCATGGGTGGGTTGCTGGACTAACCAGGGCACTGACCGACAGGAGGTCAGATACCCTGTTAGTCTGGATGGTAAAGGGGAGAAGTGTGGCGAAACCAACCTCGCCACTGTGAACTGGAGAAGCCTGGTTGCTCGCCTGCTCCCTTTGGACTATGGCCCTGCAGGTTAAACTGTTTATTTCCCCTGCAGAAAGGCTTATTTGTGTGATCTGAGTGCCATTCATCTAATAATGTGCACTCAGATCCCAGCTATCTGGGGATATGTGAAATGTCTGTGTGTTATGTGTAAATGTGACTTTATGTATTTTAAAGTGTTTTGTGTCTTTTGCAACCATGTGCTTAATGGAGTCTTGTGTCTGTCCTGGGAGATAATTGAATTACTTATCTCCAGGATAGAAGACTCTGAAACTGGTTTGGGCCAGAAAGCCATGCTTCATTTAGTCACAAAGGACTTTCCCTTAACTTTTGAACCCCTGATCTGATTCGTGCCATTTTTTAATATGTTGTTCCCCTGAATGGATTGATTATGAAAATGTATGTTTTATGTTTGTGACATGTATATTTTAGAAGTTGTAAATATTGTGTAAAAACTGTATTCCTCTGCCGGTGATAATGAGATTACCCATTGTGTTCAGTAATCATATCACCTGCAGAGGGGAGGATTTTGTGTGGGAGTATCTGGGTGTATTGTATGGATTGATTGGCTGTTTTGTAACGCCCTGTGGGCTGTACTATGTTTGTGGATTGGGAATAAAAGAGACTGTATGTGACAGTACAGGGAGTTCCTGTTTTAACCCTCAAAGTGAAGTGTCGTCTCATTATTGGGGGAAGGATTCATTGTATGTTGTTCCAGTTTGACTGCTAGGAAAGTAAACCTATTCGTATGGTTCCTATTCAACTGTCTACAGCATTCATATGCTTGGGAGAATTTATTTGTTTCTCCGGTTCAGTGATTGTGGTGTCTGCCAGAGTGCTTGGAGTCCTCAGGAAGCGCTAGGAGCATCCTTCAACGGAGGTACCCAGTCGGGGTGCCAGGCGATCCGTTACACTGTCCCTGATGGTAAGGGAGAATCTCCAGGCGGCCCAGGGGAGACAGAAGAGATGGTACGATCAGGGTGCCTGACAGCGGGTCTTCCAGGTTGGGCAAAAGGTATTGGTGCTTAAACCTGTGAAGGCCAACAAGATGCAGGCATCTTGGCAGGGCCCGTACAAGGTAGTGGCGCAGATCTGCGACACTACTTACTTGATAGCCAGCTGTGCAGATGAGAGGATCCAGCGATCCTTTCATGTGAACATGCTGAAAGAGTACCAGGAGAGACCTGAGAATATTGCAGCAGTATGTGCCCCAGCTGCAGATGATTCTGAGAATCTTCCCCTTCCAGATTTATTAGAAAGGGATTCCCAGACTGACCTTACTACCCTTGTACAGCTAGGGGACCGGTTGAACCCAACAGAAAGGGTACAGGCGCAGCAGTTGTTGTGGGAGAAGCAAGCAACGTTCTCCCAGGAACCGGGTTATACCACCCTAGCTGTACATAAGGTAGAGACCCCTGGACAGACCCCCTTACGACAGCCCCCCTATCGTATCCCTGAAGCAGTCGCGAAGGAATGCGGAAGGAGATACAGGAGATGACCCAGCTTGGGGTTATCGAGCACTCCGACAGCCCTTGGGCCTCACCTGTAGTCCTGGTGCCAAAGAAAGATGGGACCACCCGGTTCTGTGTGGACTACAGGCGACTCAACGAGCGGACCACCACTGACGCCTACCCAATGCCCCGGGTAGACGAATTACTGGATCGTATTGCCAGGGGGCGATATCTGACCACCATAGACCTGTGTAAGGGCTACTGGCAGATCCCCCTGGCCGAGGATGCTATCCCCAAGTCGGCATTTGTCACCCCATTTGGCCTGTACCAATTTAAGGTCATGCCTTTTGGGAGAAAAATGCACCGGCTACCTTCCAACGGATGGTGGATAGACTCCTGGATGGCTTCCAAGAATTTGCCTGTGCATACTTGGACGACATTGCGATTTACAGTGGGTCCTGGGAGGAACACCTGGTACATGTAGGGGTAGTGCTGGATAAAATTTGGGCCGCTGGCCTGACATTGAAGCCAGAGAAGTGCCATCTAGGTATGGCTGAAGTACAGTACCTGGGTCACAGAGTGGGGTGTGGGAGCCAGAGACCGGAGCCAGCCAAGGTAGAGGCAGTGGCTAACTGGCCCACACCTACTACTAAGACCCAGGTATTGGCCTTCTTGGGGACGGCAGGGTACTACAGACGCTTTGTCCCTGACTACAGCGCTATCGCTAAGCCCCTGACAGATCTGACCAAGAAAAACTTGCCTAAGCAGGTCCTGTGGTCTCCGGCTTGTGAAGCTGCGTTCCAGGCACTGAAGCAGGCTCTTGTGAATGCCCCTGTCTTGGCTGCCCCAGTCCCTAACAAACGCTTTCTCGTCCATACAGATGCTTCCATGTATGGACTGGGGGCTGTGCTGAGCCAAGTCGGGGAAGATGGAGGAGAGCACCCTGTCGCATATCTCAGCAGAAAGTTGTTACCCAGAGAAGTGAGTTATGCGGCAGTGGAGAAGGAGTGTTTGGCCTTGGTCTGGGCATTGAAAAAGTTAAGTCCCTACTTGTATGGGCAAGAGTTTTCCCTTGTGACTGATCACAACCCACTCGTTTGGCTTAACCGGGTCTCAGGAGACAATGGGAGACTGCTGAGATGGAGCTTGGCACTACAGCCCTACAATTTTACTATCAGCTACAGACCCGGTAAGCTAAACGGAAATGCAGATGGGTTGTCACGACAAACAGACGTTTCCATCACCTCGTAGTCCGGTCATCCCCAAGTTGACCCGCCACAGGGTCAAGCCGGGTCTGCCGGAGTGTCCCACAAGGAGGGAGCCGTGTGACAGAACCATCTGTCTGCTGGATTTTTGCCCGTTCGTCTGTTTGTCCCCGTTCGTATGAATGGCTGGTTTCTATAGCCCAGCCATTCGAATGACTCTTTTTCCCGAACAAAACCGCCGAACGAACGGCCACCCAAGTGAGGAGTGTGCTGCAGGTTAACGAAGTGATCACCATTATAACGTTGTGGTTAACCGCAGACACTTCTCAATTAAACCGAACTCAGGGTGGTCGTCGTTCGTATGTCGACCACGAGGCAGCGGCCATTTTAAATCATGCGAACGCCCAGCGGTGTTTGGCTCTATTTCTATGGAACTGAAAACGGACACTTTTTCTGCCGAACACCGCTGAAACAAGGGAACGCCTGGCTGCCTCCACAAAAGCATGCGAACACCGGCCGTTCGGGAGATTGAGAGCATACGAAAGACTTAACCCAGATAGCCCTCCCATGGAGTCATTCGTATACCGAAAGACTGTAAGAACTTTGACTCCATGGCGATTGAACTAGGTGTGTGGGATCTGAGCGCTATTCGCTAATAATATGCACTCAGATCCAGGCTATCTGGGGACATGTAATATGGAAATGTTCAGTTTTCATGTAGTTATGCATTTTTATGTCTTTTATTATTTTATGTTTAAAATGGCGACTGTCCTTGTCCTGGAGGTTATTGAGTTACTTGGTAATTAACTCCAGGACAGAGGGGAGGGAATCAGAATGCACTGTGGGTAAGAGATGTGACTGTGTGTCAGAAATGTCCTTCTATCTGTCTGTAATTTAAGTCTTCCATCTGGTCCCCTAGGGGAGTGTCCACCAGGTGGGAGACCTGCATAAATACGGGCTGGTAGCCCACAGTAAGACCAGATCTTATTTGACCCTCAATGCGGAGCTTCTGTCTCGTTATTGGGGGGATTGCTTCTTCACGTTTAGAGACTGCTGGATGGAACGAAAGCCGCTTTGGGGATATTATTGTTCGACGGTTCCTAGCAGTTCGTATATTTCCGTTCGGGAGTTTGGAGCCGTTCGTGGATTTCGATCGGGAGATTGCCGCTTCCCCTGCATCTGGTTCGTGGGTTACAGAGTAAGCGAGCAGAGACTGTACTGCAGCCGGGGAAGATTTACTAAACGGCGGTTTGGCTTAAAGACACAGGAGGTGTCTTAACAGAAGCTTCAAGCCCAGATAACTTTTCTACCTAATGGATCAAAGTCTCTGAGGTTTAATTGATTACCAGGCATAATGGCGGTATCGGTGCCAAGGGAAGAAGAATGGCGCTTCTACTCCATAATGACAAGTGTAAACCCTAAGAGTGATGAACCTTTATTTGACATTCCAGAAGTATGGGCAGAGAGTAATCCACCTGGGCTTGCTCGTAATATTCCACCTATACATATTGAACTAAAGCTTGGGGCCTATCCTGTGAGCCTACGTCAGTATCATTTACCTCAAAAGGCAAAGAAAAACATACAGACCTACTTGGATAAGTTCGTACGATATAGCATCCTAAAATTCTGTGCTTCCCGCTGGAACACTCCATTATTACCTGTTCACAAACCAGGATCAGATGAATATCGTCCTGTACAAGATTTGAGAGCAGTTAATGATGCAGTAGTCAATATACACCCAGTTGTACCCAACCCATATAATCTGCTTGCTTTGATACCAGGTGGGGCAACCTACTTCACAGTTCTAGACCTTAAGAATACTTTCTTTTGCCTTCCGATTGCTGCTGAGAGTCAGTGTATCTTTGCTTTTCAATGGAAAGATGCTGTTACAGGTTCAAAGCGTCAGATGACCTGGACCAGACTACCTCAAGGGTGCAAGAATTCACCTACCCTATTTTGATCTGCATTAAGCCATTAATCAAGATTTCAAGTCCATCCCAGGAGAATGTGTATTCCTTCAATACGTGGATGATCTTTTGATAGCGGCTGTTACTAAAGAGATATGCCAACAAGCAACTTATGATTTGCTTCACATTCTATGAAGAGCAGGATACAAGGTATCAAGGAAGAAAGCGCAATTGTGCCAGTCAACTGTTAAATATTTAGGAGTTCATTTAGAATAATGAGACCTGAAAGAAAAGAAGCAGTGTGTCGGATATCTATACCTAAGAATAGAAGACAAGTGCGAGAATTCTTAGGAGCAGCAGGATTCTGTAGGATATGGATTCCTAATTATGTGATACTGACGAAACCTCTATTTAAAGCTGTGAAAGGCACAGAATATGACCCCTTTTTGTGGACCTCTGAACAACAGAAGGCATTTGAGGATGTTAAGAAAGCACTTATGAGTGCCCCAGCCCTAGGTCTACCAGATCGCATACATCCTTTCTATCTGTACGTACATGAGCAAAGAAGAATGGCTGTGGGAGTATTAACTCAGTATTTGGAATCATGGCAAAGACGTGTAGCTTATATGTCCAAACAGTTGGATGCAGTGGCCAGTGGTCTTCCACCTTGTCTGTGAGCAGGAAACATTTCTACATACCAAGATTATCCAATCTTACTCAAGCTATTGTTCGAAGATGTGTTTTGTGTGCTCGAAACAATGCAAGACAAGGCCCTGTCAAACCCCCTGGAGTTCAATATATGGGAGGACTCCCAATGTCAGATTTGCAAACAGACTGCACTTTAATGCCTAAATCTGGGGGATATCGTTACTTGTTGGTAGCTGTGTGTACCTACTCAGGTTGGGTAGAAGCTTGTCCAACTCGTACAGAAAAGGCAGGAGAAGTTATACCCAGATATGGACTTCCGTGTTCTATTGGATCAGACAATGGTCCAGCCTTTATCCATCAGTGTTTACAACAATTGACTCATGTGCTTGGTATTAAGTTGAAACTTCATACAGCATATAGACCTCAGAGTTATGGAAAAAACCCAATTGGCTAAAATGTGTCAGGAAACTCAGCTCCTTAATCCCTATGTATATTTAGACAAATGGAGGTCATTTAGTTGCTCCAACGGCCATTGGAGGGAATGCCCGTCTGCCAACGTCAAGGCAGGCCATTGGAGCAACTAAATGACCTCAATTTGTCTAAATATACATAGGGATTAAGGAGAGAGCGCAGGTAACTTTTTCTTTTCTTTGGTTTTTACTATATATTGGGGCTGACATGTACTGTAGTCCTTGCTGCCGGCCCAGTAGTGATGGGAGTGAGCGCAGGACTTCTCTTTTTGTATTTGTATTTACTTTGTATCACACAGTCTGGTTACAATGCTATTAAGGGTTAATAAGTATATAGGGTAGGCGTGTATATAAAAAATACCCCTCTCTGTCTCATTAGAGATATCTTTGCCACAAGGAAGCAGGCTGAAGGGTCAGTGTTAGGACCCGCTTAGGGGGGTCTGCCTTGACGTTGGCAGGCGGGCTTTCCCTCCAATGGCCATTGGAGCAACTAAATGACCTCCAGTTGTCTAAACATACATAGGGATTAAGGAGAGAGCGCAGGTAACTTTTTCTTTTCTTTGGTTTTTACTATATATTGGGGCTGATGTGTACTGTAGTCCTTGCTGCCGGGCCAGTAGTGATGGGAGTGAGCGCAGAACTTCTCTTTTTGGAATGTCCTTTTGCCAATAGCTCTTTTGCGGATACGTAGTACTCCTACCAGAAGAATGGGTCTGTCTCCCTTTGAAATCATGCATGGGCGTCCACATCACATACTAAATAATCTAAGGGGGGACTTGAATCAGTTGGGTGAAGGAATTACTCGGCAGCCGGTTGTAAATTTGGGTAAAACTATGGAGGAAGTACAGAAATGGGTGCACGATAGGTTACCTGTGAACATATATCCACCTGTTCATTCCTATCAACTGGGAGATCAAGTGTGGATAAAAGAATGGAATATTGTTCCATTAGGTCTGTTGGGGATAAAATCAGCCCGGGCCCTTTGTGGATGATGGATATTTGCCAACTCATTCATAGCTCTGGAAATTGGAAATGAATAGCAGGGATGTGTTCAATAACCAATTCAAATTCTATTATACGTCAGTTATATTTAAACCCCATTTTCATGTCGATAGGGGCCATGAGCATTAATGACATAGATTGTTTTTCACAAGTTATGAACAGCTGTTTCTAGTTATATCCTACGTTATATAACGCATGCATATTTGATAAAAAAAAAACAGATTTTTACAAATACCAAAATCTTGGACAATTAACAAGAACATTTCGAAATCAGTACTTTTCCCATAACTAGGATTTTAGATAAATTTTATTTCTGAGAATCAGAGATACAATACCAAATTTATTTTTGGTTCAAATTAACCCTTATATGAACAGCTAGGATAGATAGTGAGATGGATATTTGTATCTACAATTCCCCTCTTAGATCATATCATGATCTACCTTATGGAAAATATCCATGGGAGGCCTGCGGCAGAGAAACGAAAGGAGGTATATTCAGACGTGCTAATCACGTTTGTGGGACTTTCGTTATTTCTTCACCTCGATTTCCCCCATTTGCTCTTTGCCATAGTTTTTCCCTTTAATAGGAGTTCGAGTTGTCAATTTTCTGCTTTTTCAATTATCTGTTGAATACATCTTTTAAGTGTACAAGTTAAATATTTCAAACAGTTGACATGTTAAGCATTTTTAAACAGACTGAACATCATGTTATCTTTAGCTTGAGCCTTGGGTCAATACAGGCAAAGTGTATTATTCCCAACAACGGGAATATTATTATTATTATAATTCATAATGTAAGCTCATATAGTCAAAACTGGAATAATATCTATCCCCCTCTTTGGACCAGGCACTTGGATTACCAGTCCACCCAGTGAACTCAGGCCAGGTCAAAAAACCCAGTGGCAAAAACTCATATTTGAGGAAAAAAGCACAACTGGGGAAACTCTAAGTAAGGGCCATGAATGTGTAGACATGTCATCCCCTCATGTTGACAGCATTAGTGACTTATAAAAACCCACACTTGTAAGTAAATAGCTCGGGTATCAGGATTGGGAAACACTTCTTGATTAGTGTGAAAAGGCCCACTTACATATTCAATCATGAGATAATTTTTAATCAGTTTGCAATTCTAACAATAATCCCAATCATGACCTTGCATCCTATGTCTCCTAATCACATCCCTATTTCGATGGTCCAGTCATATCCACACTTAATACATGGGAATCCATCCTTGGTACACTCAACATACACAATGACACATATATTACATCTATGCCTGAGTAAGCTAACACTTCCTCTCTCTCTGGCTAACTCTACAAAAATAAAAATAGTTCAATAGTTCAGCATAGTCCAGAAAAATAGAATAAGTCTTTCAAGGAGTATAAAGAATCTTAGACACCATAAACTTTGTTCCATAATCTTAGACACCATAACATAGCTAAGGGTAGCAATATGGCTGACAACAAGACAATGTCAGCTTCCACATAGTTCTTAATTCTTCTGTTTTCTGGATGTTCACCACAATACTCTGTGCAACACCACAATTGTAAAAAGGGTAATACAGAAATGGCGGCATTAGACAGCACTGCACCTTCAGGACTTTCCAAGTTAGTTTATGTCCTCATAAGTAAGCATCTCAGTTTCTTCAGCCAGCATGGATTTCGACCAAACAGATTTAATTGCAAAAAAGGTAGGTAGGCAGGTAGGTCAGCCAGAGAGATTGGTGTGTAGTCCCAAATATCAGGGGGCAAAAATACTCCGGTACGGTCTCTATAATCATACGAACACAAGGATCAGTACGACATCAATAAATTAATTATCTAGGCTAAACTCAAATTAGAGACTAAAGTTAAACTCTTAACTAGTGTAACATGTACTTCTCTCAGTTTTGCTTATAATTCATTGACTTTGTCCCTTATAAAATTTTAATACATAATTTCCCTTTAGAATGCCTTTGTATGGATGAGAGAAGCACTCATTCTATATAAATGCTTGTTGAATACTAAAACACTAACATATACATATTGGTATAATTCCCAATAAAATGCTGTTCTTAAACCTTGATTTGATAATCTCAATTAATTACTTTAATAAAATTGGAAAGCTGAAGTCTGTCAGAAATTTTGTGGACACTGATAACATCTTTGGAAATCGAAACCTTTTACATATCCCGATGTCCAAAAAGCCACCAGTTCTGTATGTGCGTGATCATGTTTTAATACTGTATAGTTATCCCACTTAAACAATCTTTTTTTTCAGAGCAACTAGGAATGAAATAGGAGAAACAAAATGAATTACTATTGTTCTAAAGTGCTTTGTTTAATTTAATACAGGTTTCGGAAGAGTTGTCTTGCTCTTTTAAGGCGGCAAGTGGCCTCTGATAAGGAAGGGAGAGCAAACTGTAGACATATTTTATATTAAGTTGCCCTCACTTGTCAGGTCTTCGAAACCCACTTATTTTATTGCAGATGCCTCTATGATACCACGTTACAAATTGACTAAGCATACTTAATATTATCCTATTTTATTTTAGTTATTTCACATTGTGCAGCCTATGCAAACAATGTCTAGGTCCCAACTTCAGCTTGTACATCCTCTAAGAGCCAGTATTAATACTGTTTTATCACTCAAAACTATATATAAAGTATTAAAAACATGAACCATCTGTGAATTAGGCTGGGGTTGTTGGGTGTGGGTATAGGTTGGAAGCTGTGGTTGGTATTGAGGAACCTTTCAGGGTGGGTCCTTGAACGCCAGCTGGGTCAGGTTCTCCCTTAGCACCGGGTTCTCCTTTGTTTCCTTGAGCACCAGGTTCACCATTAGGTCCACGGGAACCTCCGGGGCCTTGAGGTCCAGGAGCACCACAGGCACCAGGGAAGCCAGGGGCACCAGCAATTCCAGGAGTACCAGTGGGGCCAGCTTGACCGGGAGAACCGGGTTTACCTTGGGGTGAATCCCTGCTATCCACAATTAAAACAGTGCTGAAGTTGCCACCTCTACAAAAGTTAGACCCTCTGATCAAATCCTCTACCTCTAAAACTTTTCTGATCCAATCTCCTATCACCTCCCAAATGTCCTTGTCTCGCCTGCTTAAGATCACAATTCTTTGTGACCGATACAACATACTTTTCCCTCTTTCTTTATATCAAAACAACCTGCTGTATCTTTCTCATGAATCTTCCCAAGAAATTCAGTTGGGGTCAAAGAGGGCCAGTCACAGACCAACAGTTTGACCAAAAGGAGGAAGCATATTCCATATGCAGGTCGAGATTACCTAACTCACACCCCCCTCTTTGTGTACCACACAGATATAATATTAATAAACTTTTAAAGATTTATTGTGTTTGTATAGCACGGTTGTCTAGGGGTGTATACATAAACAGTGAAAGCAGAGTCTTCATATAGGGTTTGCAATACTGACAGTCTGGATCATAGGTGTAATGCAAAATAGGGATAAGGACTAGTGCTTTTTTCTAATAATAAATGTGGCAAACCTAGCCACTTGGACAATAACTAGAGACTGTGCCTTTAAGGGTTGCCACTAGGTCGGGCGAGATATACGCTGTACACATATGTAGATGTTAAGGTATTTTCCGTGTTGCCTGTAATACTGTTTCCGCCGAATGCAATTGGCGGTTTTGTATGGGGATTTTCTTTCGTTTCACGAACGGCACTTTAGAAAGCCGTTCGTGAACCGAACGCGATACCCCCTAATAGCCCACACACTTAGAGGCGTGTGGCGCTAGTTAACCGATTGCAACATTGTTGCAATCGGTTATTAGAGGCTCTCCTGGGTGGCCGTCGTTCGACTACCGACCATGCGGCGGTCGGCCATCTTGGATCCCTTGTTCGTCAGCGGGTCCGTGTCGTCGAACGCATACTACTACCAATAGTTATTCGACGGCACGAACACCGCTGAGCCTCCCAGACGTTCGGGAGTTTCAGGACCAGGTTCACCCAAAGCAATCGGTTCCTTTTGTGGGTTTTGTAAGAAATGTGTTTTCTGTGCGGCGTTCGGTTAATTTGGCTGGGATCTGAGCGGCAATCTCACGAATGATGCGCCCAGACCCCAGCTATCTACCGAACGTCCATTCGTGTAAATCCACCGTGTATTTTAAAAGTTATGTATTTTTATATGAATTGCCGGTTCTGCTGCACGAGGGGATAATCCCCTTAACGGTGCATTCTGGGAGGATGATCCCTCTCGTGCAGCAGTGCCTGATGGGAGAAATATGTTATACTGTAAGTCCCCCATGTAGTCCCCTCTGGGAATGCCCCTGGGAAGGGACTCAGGAGACCCCTTGCATGGGTACTTGTATAAATTGTCGTGCTGAATAAAGGATTGCCAGTTGACTCCCAAAACTGTGTCTCGTCCGGTTATTGGGAGGTTGGGGATATTGCCTTGGTGTTTTCAGCGCTTGACTGTGGATTCGTTCTGGACCAGCGGAATTCGTGGATTTTATATTGGCGTTCCGCTACAATTGGTGGCAAGCGACGGGATCCAACTCTACAGCCGAATACAGCGCATTCGAATGAAAGGAATTACCGAACGGAAAGGCAATTCGTATGAAACAAGCAGACGAAAGCGATCAGTGAATGGGGACTGATTACACGGCGTTAAAGAGACAGACGCTAAAGGAGCTGCTGGAGGCTAGAGGGAAAAGCGCTAGCAATAAATCGAAAGCAGTCCTGATTGCAGAGCTAATGGAGGGCGACCAAGCACACAGCAGTCCACCCCCACCTGCCAGAGAGGAAACACCGTACCAGAGGGAACTGAGAACCCGGCTGGAATTTGTACCACAGCCAGTAACCCTGGACATCTTAACTATACTGATGGCGGACGTCCAGGATTATATTATGGCACAGCAACACCAGAGGTCACCATCCAGGGCAGAATCCATCGCCAATTCATTCTGCGCTCCAGTGAAGCAGAAAATACCTTACCAGGCATTTAAAGCATTCTGCGAGGAGAAAGACGAGATTGACGGATACCTGCAGGATTTTGAACGGTTATGCGACCTACATGATCTAGAACAGGCTATGTGGGTACCCCTACTGGCAGGCAAGTTGGCAGGACGAGCAGCCGAGGCGTATCGCGCTGTGCCCAGAGAAGATAGCAAGGACTATTTTAAAGTTAAGAGGGCAATTCTGGAGAGGTATGCCATAACCCCGGAGGCATACCGGCGTAAATTTCGAGGATTGAGGAAGCCCGAGAAAGATTCCCACGCTGAGTGGGCACATAAGCTCGACCAAGCGTCGCAAGGATGGATTCAGGCGAGCCAAGCTACCACAATGGAGGAACTGCGCCAGCTCATCTTGCTGGAACAATTTTTTAACGGACTGTCACCTGAGGCACAAGAATGGGTAAGGGACAGGAAACCCCTCACCCTAACCGAAGCCGCCCGGTTGGCGGATCAGCATTTTGACGCCCGAAGGCATCATGGGCTTCCCAACAGGGCTCCCCTGAGACCAGCTGTACCACACCACCCAACCATCTCCACACCCGCCAACGCTACTCCATTCCGGCCACCATCAGGAAACCCCCCACCGCCATCACGCTACAATGGCAGGGCCAACATACAATGCCATACCTGCCGGCAGTGGGGGCATATGTCCCGGGAGTGCACCCAGAATCGGAGCAGGCAGGCGTGGAACCAAGTACGGCAAAACTCCGCGCCAAGGGCAGTGGCCCATTTCTACCACACCGAACCGGACCACTCGGAGCTGACAAGTCTATCAACCGAAGAACCATTGGGGGTTCTGTACGAGGTGATGTCGGTGCAAGCCACGGACAACCGGCAGCATCATCGCCAAGTTGTATTTGTGGGAGGGAAAGAAGTGCAGGGGCTGCGGGACTCGGGAGCCACCTTGACCTTAGTGGCCCCTCATTTAATTCCAGATACGGCCCACACTGGCGGATCAGTGGCAGTCCGGGTAGCAGGGGGAGCTATGTACCGGTTACCCACGGCCAAAGTGCATTTGAACTGGGGTGCTGGGGAGGGGGTTGTAGAGGTGGCCATAATGAAGAAACTACCGGCCGATGTTGTTTTGGGGAATGACTTGGGCCCGATGACCTCTGCGTTTCTTCCCCAGGCCCCTTCCCAAGAGGCGCATCCGGTAACCACCCGGCAACAGGCTCGCACCACGGCATTCCCCGCACACTCTGAGGCTCAGGTAAGACACCATGACCCCCCCTTGACCGACATGACTTGGGACACCCCGACCACATTTGAAGCTGAGGTTCAGACAGACCCCACACTGCAGGTGTACCGAGATAGGGTAGACACGGACCAGGTGGGGCGGGAGGGAGAACGGTACGTATGGGAAAAGAAGTTACTGTACCGGGTGGCGGAACGGGCCATAGGCAGCTCTGTGACGCTCCAAACCAAGCAGCTAGTAGTACCCCAGAAATATAGGCAGGAGTTACTAAGAATCGCCCATGACATCCCTCTGTCCGGCCATCTAGGGATGACCCGGACCCGATATCGCTTAACGCACGCATTCTTTTGGCCCGGGATTTCCAAAGACGTAAGGCAATATTGTACCTCCTGTGATGTGTGCCAGAGGGTAGGCAAAAGGGGGGATCGCCATAAGGCAAAACTATGTCCCCTCCCCATAATTGAGGAACCGTTCAGCCGGATAGCAGTAGATATAGTAGGACCACTACCAAAGCCCAGCCCCTCTGGGAAACGGTATATCCTGACCGTGGTGGACTACGCCACCCGGTACCCCGAGGCGATTGCCCTAACTAATATCCACGCGGAGACCGTAGCCGAAGCCTTGATGAAAATCTTCTCCCGAGTAGGGTTCCCACAGGAAATGGTCTCAGATAGGGGGACCCAATTCACGGCTGAGGTTACTCAGCAGTTATGGAGGATATGTGGCATAAAGCCGATCATTAACTCCGCGTACCACCCGCAATCCAATGGATTATGTGAGAGATTCAACGGTACCCTAAAACAGATGCTTCGAACATTCGGAGAGACCCATAAGGACTGGGAACGATTCCTTCCCCATCTGTTGTTCGCATACCGAGAGGTGCCCCAAGAGTCTACGGGGTTTTCCCCCTTTGAACTATTGTTTGGGAGAAGGGTCCGGGGGCCGTTGGATCTCATTAGGGAGCATTGGGAGGGAGAGAGTAGTGCAGATGGGACCCCTATTGTACCCTACGTGCTGGCGTTCCGGGATCGCCTGGAGGAATTGACCCAGGCGGTGCGCACCAACCTCCAGGCCGCCCAACAACGACAGCGCCGTTGGTATGACAGAGGGGCCAGAGACCGTAGTTTTCAAGTGGGGCAGAAGGTGCTAATCCTTAAACCTGTCCGCACCGATAAACTGCAGGCCGTCTGGCAGGGCCCATACCAGGTGGTAGAGCAGAGATGCGATACCACCTATGTGATCGGCCCATGCTCCGGAGTAGGGAAGAGACGCATGCTCCATGTGAACATGCTCAAACCTACCACGAGCGGACGGAGGACGTGGCAGCTATTTGCACGCCCGCCTCCGAAGATCAGGAGAACCTGCCCCTTCCGGATCTGTTAGAGCAGGAGGAGCAGAAGGAACCCTCCCAGGGGGTTCAACTGGGGGAGCGGCTAAGTCCTCAAGAGCGTATTCAGGTACAAGAACTGATAGCAGCAAAGAGCGCTACCTTTTCTAATCTACCTGGGTACACTCCACTAGCCACCCACCGAGTAGAAACCCCGGGACAGCTCCCCATGCGACAGACTCCATATCGGATTCCTGAATCCGTGCGGGAACATATGAGGAAGGAAATCGAAGAGATGTTGCAGTTGGGGGTTATTGAACACTCAGCCCCTGGGCATCGCCGGTAGTCCTGGTTCCCAAGAAAGATGGTACCACCCGGTTCTGTGTGGACTACCGGAGGTTGAACGACAAAACTGTGTCGGACGCCTACCCGATGCCTCGGATAGACGAACTGCTTGATAGGATGGCCAGGGGTCAGTATCTCACTACCATAGATTTGTGTAAGGGATACTGGCAAATCCCACTAGCCGAGGACGCCATTCCTAAGTCGGCGTTTGTCACCCCGTTTGGCTTGTACCAATTTCGAGTCATGCCATTCGGGATGAAGAACGCTCCCGCGACATTCCAGCGGATGGTGGATCGGCTACTGGACGGGTTCCAGGACTATGCGTGTGCATATCTGGACGATATTGCCATCTACAGTCAGACCTGGGCAGAACACCTACAACACATAGGGGCAGTAATAGACCGGATTTGAGAGGCAGGGCTTACCTTGAAACCCAGCAAATGCCACATAGGGATGGCAGAGGTCCAGTACTTAGGACACCGGGTTGGTAGCGGGCAGCAGAAGCCTGAGCCCGCAAAGATTGAAGCTGTAGCCCAGTGGCCTACCCCTAGGACCAAAACCCAAGTCCTGGCTTTCCTAGGTACCGCAGGGTATTACAGAAAATTTGTACCCAACTACAGTGCCCTAGCCAAACCCCTGACTGATTTGACGAAGAAAAACCTGCCCCGGCAGGTCGTCTGGGCCCCAGAGTGTGAACAGGCATTCAACCAGCTGAAGACGGCTCTGACCAATGCCCCTGTACTGGCTGCTCCTGATCCAACTAAAAGTTTTCTTGTTCACACAGACGCCTCAATGTTTGGATTGGGAGCAGTACTGAGCCAGGTCGGAGCCGATGGCGGAGAACACCCCGTAGCCTACTTGAGTCGGAAGCTGCTACCCCGCGAAGTGAGCTACGCCGCCATAGAGAAGGAATGCCTGGCCGTGGTGTGGGCTCTGAAAAAGTTACAGCCGTATCTCTATGGGCAACCCTTTTCTTTGCTCACAGATCACAACCCGTTGGTGTGGCTAAACCGTGTGGCGGGAGACAATGCCAGGCTGCTGCGCTGGAGTTTGGCGCTGCAGCCCTTTGACTTTACAATACACTACCGCCCAGGGAAACAAAACGGTAATGCCGACGGGTTGTCCAGACAAACAGACCTTGAGAAGTGATCTGTGAGCACTCCCCCGGACACCCCCAAGCCGATCCGTTGGGATCAGGCTGTGTATGCCGGCTTGGTTCTGGGGGAGCATTGTGGCAAACCTAGCCACTTGGACAATAACCAGAGACTGTGCCTTTAAGGGTTGCCACTAGGTCGGGCGAGATATGCGCTGTACACATATGTAGATGTTAAGGTATTTTCCGTGTTGCCTGTAATACTGTTTCCGCCGAAAGCAATTGGCGGTTTTGTATGGGGATTTTCTTTCGTTTCACGAACGGCACTTTAGAAAGCCGTTCGTGAACCGAACGCGATACCCCCTAAT
>OW240922.1:128334394-128449605 GCA_933207985.1 Pelobates cultripes | reverse complement strand
TACTAAACACACCACAAATAAGGTTTCTCTCCTGTATGGCTCCTCAAATGATGCTTAAGATTAGAAGCGGCTGAAAAGCATTTCTCACACTCCGAACAAAATATATTTTTTTAACATTCTCTCCACTTTGAACGAAATGACGTTTGGGAAGAGATTAACATAATTAAACACAGGCAGTAAAAATACAGTTTTTAGCCATACCCTGTAACTTTAAAACTACACATCCATCTTCATAATTACATATTTGGAATCAGCACACTTAAAACATAAACATAACCAAAAATCAGCCAAATCCATCCAGGGGTTAAAAAGTTAGCTGGAGGTCCTTTTATGACCGACCGCAAGCACATTTTCCTGCCCAAAACAGTTCCATAGATTTGCTGGGCTGTCTTGCGATTGATGGTCTATTTCCGGGCTGAAAAAGCGACTAAGTCCTGCCGAGATGGGACTTGGTCTCTCTGCTAATAAAAACCAGCTGAGGAGAAGGTAGAAGCTCAGCGGTGTTGGCAGGAAATGTGTAGCCGATTTTAGTTCCATGAATTTGGCTACACATACCGCTGACCTCGTCGAATGATCAAAGATGGCCGCCGCCACGTGTTTGGCAAACGAACAAAGACCTCCCAGCATTGTCAATTAAGCTCCGGTTAACCACAGCTTCTGGGAGGTAAATTGCCTGTACACTTCCACTTCTGGGTGGTCTGCCTGTGTGGTACTTGGTTCAGTAAGCCCCATTTACTGAACAAAGTGGGAAATAGCCAGGCAGGCATAAAGGGTTTGCACCAGGTCTGGGGACACAGGGGACACCGTCTTAAAGGGGCAGTGTCCCCAACAAGTCTGGGGACACGGCCTTAAAGGGGCAGTGTCCCAATCTTCCTGATGTCCCAAAAAAGGTGTTTAAAGGGCCAGCACCAGTCACATAAAGAGTCCATATGCCCCAATATGCCCACTGACAGTCTTAAAGGCCATACACACCAAATAAAAGTGCATACATTTTCACAATCTCCCAGGGGCCATAGTCATGCGGGAGGAGGCTGGCAAATAGGCTTCTCCACAACCCAGGGAAGCAGGGCAATTTGCCATTTAAAGGGCCCGTTACAAATGGCAGTTTGTAACAAGGTGTCAATCCATATCTGCCAAGTGACCCGATGTAGGGGGAACAGTCCCTATTCTGCTCTGTGTCAGTGTGTATCATGGTCTCTGAGGACAGGTGTCAATCCATATCTGCCAAGTGACCCTATGTAGGAGGAACAGTCTCTATTCTGCTCTGTGTCGGTGTGTATCATGGTCTCTGAGGACAGGTGTCAATCCATATCTGCCAAGTGACCCTATGTAGGAGGAACAGTCCCTATTCTGCTCTGTGTCAGTGTGTATCAGGGATCCTTAGGACAGGTGTCAATCCATATCTGCCAAGTGACCCTATGTTGGGGTAACATTCCCTATTCTGCTCTGTGTCAGTGTGTATCAGGGATCCTTGGGACAGGTGTCAATCCATATCTGCCAAGTGACCCTATGTAGGGGGAACAGTCTCTATTCTGCTCTGTGTCAGTGCGTATCAGGGGCTTTGAGGACAGGTGTCAATCCATATCTGCCAAGTGACCCTATGTAGGGGGAACAGTCTCTATTCTGCTCTGTGTCAGTGTGTATCATGGTCTCTGAGGACAGGTGTCAATCCATATCTGCCAAGTGACCCGATGTAGGGGGAACAGTCCCTATTCTGCTCTGTGTCAGTGTGTATCAGGGATCCTTAGGACAGGTGTCAATCCATATCTGCCAAGTGACCCTATGTAGGGGGACCAGTCTCTATTCTGCTCTGTGTCCGTGTGCATCAGGGGCTCTGAGGACAGGTGTCAATCCATATGTCAAGGTGTCAACATGTCATATGTCAGGTGTCAATCCATATTGATTGTGATTTAGGAATGTTAGGTGATTTCTGCCCTTTATGGATTAAAACCAGACTCTGTATCAACTGTGTAATTTTCCATGGGAGTTTTGCCATGGATCCCCCTCCGGCATGCCACAGTCCAGGTGTTAGTCCCCTTGAAACAACTTTTCAATCACTATTGTGGCCAGATTTGGGTTAAATTACTATTAAATCTATTTTTAAGTGAAGTATGTTTGAATATAGATGTATTATCTGGAGGGGTATTTGGACCAAATTTATTTTTACTTATTGGATCTTTAAGGAAAAAAATTTTTAAACATAGATTACGTTTAAAACGATTAAGATCAATATACATATCAAAGTGATTTAAGCTCGTACTCGGGGCAAATTTTAGTCCTTTATTAAATACTGTGATTTGATGATAATCTAATTTCTTTTCACTTAGGTTAAAGATGCCTAGGTCCAAATTCCCTAGGGGTAAATCTCCTATCTCTTATTTGGATTCTATTAGATTGCTCATACTTAGAAAAGGATCTCACCTGTTTTAATACATAATCTCTCGTATCCCTTAGATACTTTTTTTTCTTTATTCCTATGACTTCTCTTTCCAATTTATCCAAATTTTTTTCAATGTGGGACGTAATGTCCTCAAATTGCTCTTCATTAGTGGAATTTAATAGGGCGTCTTGACATCTATTTATTTCCTTATCTATTTCTTTAAGATTTTCCCTTCTTCTCTTAATAATCAAATTCATGCTGGTGATGGAAAAGCTTTCTAGCATATGGTTCCATTCCTCCATAAAACTGTCCACATCTCTATCGAAAGTGGGCATTTTAAAGTATCTAAGTCCCCTTGGTGTTATTTTTCCCCCGATATATTTTTCCAGAGTTGCTATCTCCCGTTTGATTTTTAATTCTCTCTCTAATAATTTTTCTAATTCATTATTCATTTTTGTGGTTCCCATTGGTAATTTATTTATAAACTTATTTGACCAGTTTGCTATTTCTAATTCCATAGTGACTTGTGTATTTTTCCTTTTATCAAATAGTGACATTTTTAGTGTTAAAACAGCTGCTAAGTGCTCTAAGTTTAGAAGGAAAAGTAGTGGAATAATGCAAAAATGTGAACAGAGCCTAGCACTTATTATAAGACAAAAAACAATTTGAATCAATATAAATTTTTGTGGCGAAACCGACCTCGCCACTGGGCATTGGAGAAGACTGATTGCCAGCCTCCTGCCATGTGACTATGGCCCCTGGGATGTATTGCCCTTTAAAGGCATGATTTGGGCATAAGGGATTTGTGTTGTGCTGCTGCTGGCCCTTTAAGAACCATCTGGGGACATACTGTGGAGTTACTGGGTGGCCACCATTTCCTGTATCAGAGGCACATGGTGAGAACAATGGGTGAAGCACATGGTGAGAACAATGGATGGTGGCCATTTTAACTCACAGACACTGTTTGGACTTTTCAACACGGTGCCATCTCGCCAGTATTTGGTGCACAGAGACATCGTGCAGTGGTTTTGAACTATACAACAGGGGACACCTTATACAGTAATTGTTTTTCATATAGCCTGCATATGTTCTGTAAAATCTGCATTAAACTGTATCTTCCAAAGTACTAAACGGATCTGGGCGAATTTTGGATATGTGATTCACCCAGATCCCCCGGTTCCAAGGATATACTTTTTATCTTTACTTTTTTTTATGGGGTTATTGCATGTTTTGGGGTCCCCGTGATGTGTTTTATGAAACTGTATTTCTCTGTCTGTGATAATTAGATTACCCATTGTGTAAAGTAATTGTATCACAGGCAGAGGGGAGGATTTTGTGTGGGAGTGTCTGAGTGTATTGTACGTGTTATTGGTTGTTCTGTAAAACCCTGTGGGCAGTACTAAGTTTGTGGATTGGGAATAAAAGAGGCTGTATGTGCCAGTCCAGAGACTAACCCTCAAAGTGAAGTGTCGTCTCATTATTGGGGGAGGATTTATTGTATGCTGTTCCAGTTAGACTTCTAGGAGTGTAAACCTATTCGCATGGTTTTTCCTATTTGGCTGTATACAACATTCATATGCTTGAGAGCATTCATATGCTTCTCCGGTTCGGTGGTTGTGGTGTCTGCTGCAGTGCTTGGAGTCCTCAGGAAGCGCTAGGAGCATCCTTCAACGGAGGTACCCAGTCGGGGTGCCAGGTGATCCGTTACAATCTTAATCTTTAATATTATAATAAACTTTCCTTATAAAATTTAGCTGCTAAACATTCATGTGATTCCTTACAATATCACCAATAGAAGAAACAAAGAAAAAGTAAAGACTGTAGCGCTTTAAAAATAAGTGTCACCTTTTATATTGCTTGAGAAGAAAATTTTCACTAGTGTCCCAGATTGCAAATAAATCTTTTATATTGCTGAAGGGGAAAATGTTCCACAATAAAGACACTATAATGATTTTAAATCACCTTGAAAAGATAGTCTGGGATCCAAACTGTTTCTTAGTCACTTGCGACGTGGCTGCACTCTATAGTAATATACCACATTCCTATGGGTGTAAAGCAACAGAGCATTTTTTAACTCAATCAAAAGTTTTCTGCCCCCAACAAATGGAATATATTCTAGAAGGAATGAATCTCATTTTGAGAAATAATTTCTTCTGGTACAATAATGATTTTTTCATGCAAATTAACGGAACGGCCATGGGGACCAAGTTCGTCCCCAGCTATGCCAACCTGTTTATGTCATTCTGGGAGAACTCTTTTGTCTCTAGGGGGCATGGCTGGGAGGAGAACTTGGTCTTCTATGGTCGTTATATCGACGATATCCTAGTTATATGGAAAGGTGAAGAGGGAGATTTAATCTCTTTTTTAAACTTTCTAAATGATAACACTTGGGGCATTAAATTAACCAGTACTTGGAGCAAGAAAGAGGTCTCCTTCTTAGATTTGGATATCTATATAGAAGAGGGAAAAGTTAAAACTAAAAACCATTTCAAATCAGTAGATTGTAATAGCTTCATTGAATATGTAAGCTGTCACTATTCTCTGTGGTTAGAGAATGCTGCAAAAGGGCAATTTTTGAGAATACGTCGAAATTGTAGCGATTTAGTCAAATATGAGGATCAGTCATTAAAAATAAAAAATGATTTTATTGAAAAAGGATATAATACATGTAAATTGGAAGATTTGAGACTAGAGATAAAACATAAAGTAAGGGAAGATCTATTAATATACAAGACTAAAGGTACTGATAACACCCGAGATATTCCTTTTATATGTAATTTCAACACTAACAATCAACAAATACATAGGATATTGAACAAATATTGGCCAATTTTATTACAAGATCCCTCTTTGAAAATGATCCTTCTGCCAAAACCTAGAGTCATATGGAAACTCTTTGTTTCGAAGCTCTCTAAAAGAAAAAAAGGAAACAGCTACTATATCTAAGAATGAAAAAGGCTTTTATGGCTGTGGGATGTGTACGTCTTGTAAAAGATCAGGATGTAATAGAAGAATTATTAAAGATTTAGCCATTAATGAAAAGATAAGGACACCAATTAAACAATTTATAACTTGTTATTCAAAAAATTTAATTTACCTTTTAATCTGCCCATGTGGGCTAAAATATGTAGGTCGGACTACAAGACCGTTACATATAAGAATAAGAGAACACATTTATAAGATCCAAAAGGGTTTTGAACAGCATAGTGTCTCGAATCATTTAAAAATAATTCAGGGTCAGAAACCTGAAGGCCTAACATTTATGGGAATAAGAAAACTAGAGAAAAATTGGAGAGGGGGGATTTCATCAAAGAACTTGGAAAAATAGAGATGGAGTGGATCTACAGGTTGAATACGTTGATTCCATATGGCCTCAATTCCGATTTTGAGCTGTGTCATTTTTTATAAAATAATTATATAGGAGGAAGGAGGGAGGTTGTACAGAATAATTCTTATTTCAAGGTGATCAGAAATATTTGATAGGAGTTCATGTTGTAACCACAAGTGAAGATATGTGTCCTAGTTAGAAGAAGAAATTGTATCCATAATATTTAAATAGTATCGCCATAAGTAAGAACGGTAGATTAATATATGAAAAGTAACAAAAGTGATAGAGGTGTTCATATAGGACCCTCAAGAGTAATGATACATTGAAAAATATGGGATTCTGACCATTTTAAGAATCTCTCACAATATAGTCGACCTCTAAATATAACAATATGCTACATATAAAAAGATAAATTAACACCAGACCACATAAAGAACTAGACAGATAAGGTCTGATTAAAAAATGAACGGGGAGTAACAGATCAAAAAATGAATGAGAAATAACAGATTCTGTGGATTATGGAGTAAATTTAATTAGCATTGTATAATTATGAAAGAATTGTGTGCAATAAATATTGTGAAATAAACTATATTTGATTGATAATGTCTAATTAAGAAATGGATTATGTGCAATAGACATTGTAGAGACAACCTATAAAAGTAAAGAATTGATATGTGCAATAAATATTGTAAAATAAATGATATTCGATTAGCAATGTCTAATTAAGAAATTAAGTGTGTGTAATAGATATAGTAGATACAAAAAAATAATGAATTGATATTTAAAACCTATATGTATCAATACAACCATCTGAGACATTTAAATATGTATGTAACAATAATATATTTAACAAATTGATAAAAACTTATACAAAATATTCTACCTTTTGTTTTTATAACTATGTTTCACTTTCTGTTACAATAATTGTACCAACCGCTGTCAGGTTTTGAACTTGTGAAGTGTATGATCCTGAGCGGCTGCACTGTTAGCTGAGCCACCGGCACCATTTTCCTATATACTTGCCATTTTGAGGATGTTTTGGTCACGCACGGGTTAAAGAGAACTGTGGACTCTGTGACTTTAAGAACTGCCTGAGAGAATATGCGAAAAACTACAAGAAAAATGTGTGGATTTCGTGTTCTTACAAATTTCCAAAACGCCAGAAGGACTAAGGGATAACTTCAAATGGAAGAAGAGACATTAGAATTTATCTTATACAAAAAATGCTTTTATTGAAAAGTTGCAGACTGAGCTCTAAATAAGGGTGTCTGCCGGCATCATTAGATCATATAGGAAGATCGAGGCTTGGACCGCACACGCTTTACCGCTAGGTGGTAACAACGTGTGCGATCCATACACACAGTTTTCTAATTGCACTAATTATGAACAGTATATACGAACAGAAGACGAACCAGGACTTGTACAGCTGATTTATCCGGTTGAGGAAGCCACAGCAAAGTGGTGAAACGCGTTCCGGTTTTTATTGGGACATTGTTCCTTATTTTGTTTTATAATATTAATAAATTATTTATTTTTTACTTTACATCTACCTTGTTCGGCACTTTACTGCTTCTAAATGGGAGTGCAGCGCCTAGTCTGCATAATGCCTGAAAATAGAGTCATACCGACTCCACGTTTGTAAGTACCCATTTTTGGGATTCTATTGTAATAGATCTATTTATTCAAGCAATATTGCGCTATTTCCCTTATGTATCTATTCCCCTTCAGGACCGACTACAATTTCCTGCTGAGGGGTGGGTCGCCTAAACGGACCCAGAGGCGAATCAAACTAGAGCCGAGTTCACAGCTCTGGGTCTATTCATTTACAACTTGGGACACTAGTGAAATTTTCCCCTTCAGCAATATAAAAGATTTATTTGCAATCTGGGACACTCGTGAAAATTTTCTTCTCAAGCAATATAAAAGGTGACACTTATTTTTAAAGTGCTACATTCTTTACTTTTTCTTTGTTTCTTCTATTGGTGATATTGTAAGGAATCACATGAATGTTTAGCAGCTAAATTTCATAAGGAAAGTTTATTATAATATTTAAGATTAAGATTTATATTGATTCAAATTGTTTTTTGTCTGATAATAAGCGCTAGGCTCTGTTCACATTTTTATATAATGTGATCTGATCATCATCTAAGTCACAACAATAGACAATCACAGTCTGCTTAAACTAATAACACACTAAGAATGAAATGTTGCCATGTTTTTATTGAACACACCATGTAAACACTCACAGTGCAGGTGGAAAAAGTATGTGAACCCTTGGATTTAATAACTGGTTGAACCTCCTTTGTCAGCAATAAGTTCAACCAAACGTTTTCTGTAGTTGCAGATCAGACGTGCACAACGGTCAGGAGTGATTCTTGACCATTCCTCTTTACAAAACTGTTTCAGTTCAGCAATATTCTTGGGATGTCTGGTGTGAATCGCTATCTTGAGGTCATGCCACAGCATCTCAATCGGGTTGAGGTCAGGACTCTGACTGGGCCACTTTAGAAGGCGAATTTTCTTCTGTTTAAGCCATCCTGTTGTTTATTTACTTCTATGCTTTGGGTCATTGTCCTGTTGCAACACCCATCTTCTGTTGAGCTTCAGCTGGTAGACAGATGGCCTCAAGTCTTCTTGCAAAATGTCTTGATAAACTTGGGAATTCATTTTTTCCTTCGATGATAGCAATCCAGTCCAAGCCCTGATGCAGCAAAACAGCCCCAAACCATGATGCCCCCACCATCATACTTCACAGTTGGGATGAGGTTTTGATGTTGGTGTGCTGTGCCTTTTTTTCACCACATATAGTGTTGTGTGTTTCTTCCAAACAACTCAACTTTGGTTTCATCTGTTCACAAAATATTTTGCCAGTACTGCTGTGGAACATCCAGGTGCTCATCCAGGTGCTCTTGTGCAAATTGTAAACGTGCAGCAATGTTTTGTTTGGACAGCAGTGGCTTCCTCTGTGGTATCCTCCCAGGAAATCCATTCTTGTTTAGTGTTTTACGTATTGTAGATTCGCTAACAGGGATGTTAGCATTTGCCAGTGACTTTTGTAAGTCTTTAGCTGACACTCTAGGATTCTTCTTCACCTCATTGAGTAGTCTGCGCTGTGCTCTTGCAGTCATCTTTACAGGACGGCCACTCCTAGGGAGAGTAGCAGCAGTGCTGAGCTTTCTCCATTTATAGACAATTTGTCTTACTGTGGACTGACGAACAGCAAGGCTTTTGGAGATACTTTTATAACCCTTTCCAGCTTTATGCAAGGCAACAATTCTTAATCGTAGGTCTGCTGAGAGCTCTTTTGTGCGAGGCAATGCTTCTTATGAAAAGCAAACCCAGAACTGGTGTGTGTTTTTTATAGGGCAGGGCAGCTGTAACCAACACCTCCAGTCTCATCTCATTGATTGGACTCCAGTTGGCTAACATCTCACTCCAATTAGCTCTTGGAGATGTCATTAGTCTAGGGGTTCACATACTTTTTCCACCTGCACTGTGAATGTTTACATGGTGTGTTCAATAAAAACATGGCAACATTTCATTCTTTGTGTGTTATTAGTTTAAGCAGACTGCGATTGTCTATTGTTGTGACTTGGATGATGATAAGATCACATTTTATGACCAATTTGTGTAGAAATCCATATCATTCCAAAGGATTCACATACTTTTTCTTGCAACTGTATAAATAGGCAGGCATTTTTGCCTCCTGACTTCAGCCATCTTAAAATAATGGTGTGTTAACAGCTTCCCACCCACCCTCCCTTTGTTGATGTTTGTTATATGTTGCTAATTTTATTTTCTTGTCACACCTGGTGGGTATGGTCCTTGCCAAGCTTGGTTGGAGGAAGAATACAGGGAGAAAATGGAAGGTTGGGTCTGCTCCCTCCCCTAGCCTTTGGGAAATGTTTCAACATTTGGACGTGCCCACTGAGCCAAAAGGTCGGCCAGTTGTTTGCACGGTGGTAAGTTAAGGCCAAGCTGGAGGCCAGGTGGTGTTTTTGGCAAGGGGAAGGGCAGGTGCCCAGGAGTACTCTGATTTGGTGATGGAATGGTATGGCAAGGGGGAGTCGGCAGTTTAAATATATATCATGTTGATATGGTTATAATGTTATTTATTGGTTGAAAATATATTTGTTAATTTATAAATAAAGCTGTGGCCTGTTTTATACCACAAATATGTCTCAGGTTTTATTGGGGGGATAATTGGTTGGTAAAGAAAGTTGGTCGCACTACACAATAACCACTACCTGCACACATGGGGCTACCAAATGGATTATGCTTATGGTGTTCATTTACCGAACAAACTGATGAACAGCCGGACCACCCGCAAGTGGGGTGTGCTGCTCGTTAACCTCCCAGAAGCTGTGGTTAACCGCAGCTTAATTGACGAAAGGCTGGGCGTATGCACGAACACATGGCCGCAGCCATCTTAAACTGTCGAACGGCCAGCAGTGTTTTGTCGTCGAGCACATGGAACTGTTTTCGGACACTTGCTTGCATGAACACTGCTGGGACTTCCAGACTTTCAGCAAGTCATTTATTTTTCATATGAGCGCAGGAGCGTTCGGTACATTAGAACCTCCGAACAAGGGGCACACATTGACTGTGGCCATTCACCATTCCGTTCGGTAAGTTGAATGGTACTGTTTTAAATAGACCGGCCACACAGCCTAGTTCTCTGGAACTGTTTTGGGCATGAAACCATGCGTGCGTTCGGTCAAAAGACTTCCAGGAATTTCCTGAACCTCTGCTTTTATATGGGTGATTTATGGATATGTTGTCTACCCAGATAAGCGCTATCCAGGGATATGACTTTATGGGGATATGTTATGTTTTGGGGTGTTTTCTATGTTTTTCTTTATTCAAGTTTCTTTTTATTAAGTTTTTAAAACATTTTACAAATACAGAATGGCTCCATCTGAAGCCCAATACTTTCATTTTGCCAGTAAATGATTTACAGATAAATATATATCAGCGACAATTAAAACATCAGAAACAGTGTTGCATATTACATGGCAGTCACTGATACTAACAATACATAACAAATGACTAGATTCCAATAGGTAGGGTATATGTTGCCTATATCTCAGTCTTATCATCAATCAATTTGAAACAGTAAAAGTAGACAATCCATTGCCTATTGCACTTATCCCTAGGAGACTTGGGATAAATAAATTGGAGAGAAAGAAAAAAATTAAAATAAAACAAAGTCTGATAACACATACCCCGCTAGAATAGTCCCGTACCTGGGACCAATTTTTATATATTCCACAATGTACGAATCTCGATTAATTCTGCTTGTCTCAATAATGCTTATTATTATCAATAAGGATAGAATACAAGTCACGAAAGTTGCAGTTAGCATATGGATTAGTGAGAATCAAGCCCATTTCCATCTCTAGTTGTTTTACCAATTGGTCTTTGAGTTGTGGATCTTAGTTGGGATGTCAGTTTTCTTCCTGCACCTTGCGATTAAAATCTTAGTTGCCATAAGGCAGTGAATTATCAGAATCTCTGCCTTCCTATTGTTATCCTTTCCAAATAAATGTAATAAAACTATTTCTGTTTTTTCCCAAGTGTTATTCGTCCTATCTTGTTTATTAAATCAAAGGCTACGTCCTAAAATGGGCTAATTCTAGAGCAGCTCCACCAGATATGGGTCATTGAATCATCTATATGAAAACATCTCCAACAATTCGCGGGGTTACTCTGCAAAATCTTATTTAGCCTTCTTGAGACCATATCTATAAATTACTTTTATAAAGGTCTCCAAGATATTCAGGCAATGAATGTACTTTTTAACTTTACAAACGAATGACACCAATGTCTATATTGTATCTTTATGGCTAAATCTCTCTTCCATTTCGAGAGAGCTAGGGGTATCCAGACCTCCCCTTAATTGTAATAATTCCATGGTCAACGCATACTTATTCTTAGAGGTCTCATCTGAGAATATTTTTTTAATTAAGATTCCTAGGTCTCCTTCCAATATCAGAATATGTTCCTTTAAAAAGCTCTTAATACATAGGTAATTAAATTTCTACCTTGATGGTAAGGCTAATAAATTTGTTAAATCGGCGTAGCTTTTCTAAAAATGATCTAAAAAGAGGTCACCAATCAAGATATTTGAATCTTTATACCAGTTCTTCAGATCAATTTCAGACATAATAAATTCTAGGGATTTTATAGTCACAGTATTGTTGTAGAATTATAGAATTCTTGAAATTATCTAAGCTAATGCTTTGTCAGGAAGAAATGTGCTGAATAATAAAATGTGTATTTACTAAAAGAACCTTGAAGCTAACAATACTAACTACTCAAAACGGCTGCCAAAGCACCCCCCCCCCCATCGAGTGAACACCTCGTGCTAATAAGATGGCGCCTACATCTTGTGTCCACCCCCGTGTCAAGGATGACATCACCTCTTGATGGGAGGGCATCTAACTAACCACTTAACACCTGGACCAATTATTAAAGTTTATTTGCTGTTATCTTGAATTCTTCAGTGATGTAAAAATGCCTTTATAAGGGTCTACACACCCATTATCTGGTAGAAGCCATTAAACTTTTCCGAAGTTCTTTCATTAACCTGAACTCTGTGTCTCAGTGTGAATTTACTTCTGCGTGCACGCAACTTTATTATCTTTAATTTGGACAGGAACAGATAGTCATTCAAACTAATTGGTTTGCAGAAAATAATCTACTACAGTATCAAATATCACTCTATTAAAGTTGAACTTTTTCTTTTGTATTTTTCCATTCCTTTTATGTCTGAAAAAGTATCAGTGACGATTGTTCTGTAATATTTATTAACTTTCGATTATTACTAATATCACTCCATAATAGTGGTTCTAAACTGTCTATACCCAGTCTGTATGTTTCTAGTTTGTACCATGCGTGTTCTTTCAGATCACTTAGTTTCAGATTATTGGCATGTACAATCATATTTGGTAATTCTGGTCACCATAACAACTTCATCTAAATGAAAATGCTATGATGCCAGGAGGCCCCTATGTGCTCTATTTCCTTTAAGGGGTTAAACACTCTCAAATGGTTTAACCCCAAAAGGCTTCCTCCAGCTCCAGATCTCCAGGTTGCTCAGTGGTATTCGGCTTCTGAAACGGAGTGTCAGGAAGTGCAGATTGACTTCAGGCATGGGTGCCGCTGATTGGCTAGAGAGGTCAGCTGATGCTCTAAGCCAATCGTTAGCTCCCGATTCATTCGTTTTTTTCGTTTTTATGAATGGGGAGCTACTGATTGGCTTAGAGTGACAGCTGACCGTTGTAGCCAATCAGCGGCACCCCTACCTAGCGGCCCTATAGGTTTCCTGACACTTAGTAAATAAAAGTGAACACATTAACACTGATCTGTTTTTTACCTGGAGAGATGAGAAGGTTCAAAGTTTCATGCCAGACCCAGGTACCAAAGCCTTAAGATGTGGTGTCCAGAATGAAGTGGAGGGATCACTTCACTTGTCCTTCCTGCTCCAATCTCATTTTCTTCCCCATTTGACACAGTCTTCTTTTTCTTCTGACATGGTCTTCTCTCCTCCTTGGCTCCTTCTGCTCCTTTACCTTTCTGTTTATTTTGCGCCCTTCTGCTCCTTTCTTTTTCTGATCCCTTTCTGCTCAATGCAGACCCTTCCTTCTCCTTACTGACCCCTCCGGCTCCTTGCTGACCCTTCCTGCTTCTTGCTGACCCTTCCTGCTCCTTGCTGCCTCTTCCTCCTCCTTGCTGACCCATCCTGTCCCTTCCAGATCCTTCCTGCTTCTTGCTGACCCCTCCTGGTCCTTGCTGACCCTTCCTGCTTCTTGCTGGCCCTTCCTGCTCCTTGCAGTCCCTTTCTGCTCCATGCAGACCCTTCCTTGCTCCTTGCTGCCCCTTCATACTCCTTGTTGACGCCTCCTGCCCCTTGCAGACCCTTCCTGCTCCTTGCTGACCCCTTCTGCTCCTTTACCTTTCTGTTTATTTTGCGCCCTTCTGCTCCTTTCTCTTTCTGATCCCTTTCTGCTCCATGCAGACCCTTCCTTCTCCTTACTGACCCCTCCGGCTCCTTGCTGACCCTTCCTGCTTCTTGCTGACCCTTCCTGCTCCTTGCTGCCTCTTCCTACTCCTTGCTGACCCATCCTGTCCCTTCCAGATCCTTCCTGCTTCTTGCTGACCCCTCCTGCCCCTTGCAGACTCTTCCTGCTCCTTGCAGACCCTTCCTTGCTCCTTGCTGCCCCTTCATACTCCTTGTTGACCCCTCCTGCCCCTTGCAGACCCTTCCTGCTCCTTGCTGACCCCTCCTGCTCCTTGCTGACACTGCCTGCTCCTTGCTGATCCCTCCTGCTCCTTGCTGACCCTTCCTGCTCCTTGCAGACCCTTTCTGCTCCTTGCAGATCCTTTCTGCTCCTTGAAACCGCAGTCAGGGGCAACCGAAATTCCCCCGCCCTGGAATCGAACCCACTATCTAGGAAACCACAGCCCATATCCCGACCCACGGTTATGTCCTGGACCACGGAAATCCAAAATGCCGAACCACTTCCCCAATAAAACGCCACAGCAGCAGAGCGCAGACTTGCGACACTGACGGCCCCACACAGGAGTGACATCCGGACCAACCCTCGTAGAGGCACATAGTCACCTAACACAGGCGGTCAGAAATACAGCCTGGAAAACAATAACCTGCCGGACGCACCAGCATCAGCCGGAAAGCTGATTCCACAGTTGCCGTCGTCAGCAAGGCCCCAGGGCCCCGCACCCCCAACCACTCAGACCGCTGTGCCTTGCCACACCACCCCATACCTAACCTGTTGGAGGGAACGACAAATGAGTAAATAAGGAATCAGACGAAATTGCCCCCCACTCCTCAATGGGCACCATATCCCAAGGGACTTTGGGGGCACACTAAAAACGGTCGAGAGGTAAGCTCATCAAGCTTCTCGATAGGCCGCTCCCGCACCGATGGAGGTCTCATATGGACCGAAGGTCTTGCACAGAGAGCACCCATGTCCCCCTTGCAACCGGAGCCCTCGTGCTGGAAAACCAGAGGCCTAAGTCCATCCGGTCTCAGGCCAAGATTGGGTGGACGCCTGGGAGGCATCACCAGCGCTATTAGCTGCGCAGGACGCTGCAAGAAACAGTACCAAAGCATACAATAAATATTACCTGGTAAGCAGTGTCCGTGTACTGTTTCTGGGCATTTCTAGGAACTGCAGCCAGGATCTGTGAGAAGAGCAACGGTGAGAAGGTGACCCACGCTCCACACCAGGAGGCAGCCGAGGTAAGTGACCAGCAGGGGACACACACAGACAGAACAGGGACACATCCACACACAGACAGAACAGGGACACATGCACACAGACAGAACAGGGACACATGCACACACATATAGAACAGGGACATACACAGCCAGAAAAGGGGCACACGGGGGGGGGGGGTGCACAGAGAGAAGGACAGACCCACCCAGAGGGAACAGGGGAAGGAGAGGAGGGCAGGGGGGACCCCCAGGAACATAGAGGACACCAAGGAGGGCAAGCACAAGGAGGTGGGAAAGGAAAGGTGGAGCCGGAGTAGGGGGCAAAGGAGCAACAGTGGGGGTGGAGGGGGGACAGAGGAGAGAGACCCCTGGGAGCCTACCTCACAGGCCGAGGAGGCTCCCGGCCTGCCAGAGGTCCTCCCCTGGTCCTGAACGGCGGTACTGGAGTACCCTGCGCGGCCCTCTCGGGCCTACTCACAGTCCCGCTGTCCCACCAGACGCGGGTGGATTAAAACGTCCGCCAGGCAGCCGCACGCCATCGGGAATGTGCGGCCCGCCATCTGCAGCCCCCGGCCATGGACGCAGGCCAGGTAGGCTGCACTTCACGCGTGGTACATGAAGGCCGTGCATGCTCAGGTAAAGATGCAGGCCGCGTGTCTGGAGCCCCCAGACACGCGGTCCTGGCGATGCCTTAGGCCTGGGCTCCCACACCTCAACCGGGCCTGTGGAGAAGTGGCAGGGTACCCCCTGGAGATGCAGGATACCCCCTGAAAGAGGCAGGGTACCCCCCATCAGTGGCAGGGCACCCCCCTTTAGTGGCAGGGTACCCCCCTTTGGATGTGGCAGGGCACCCCACTTTAGTGGCAGGGTACCCCCCTTTGGATGTGGCAGGGCACCCCTCTTTAGTGGCAAGGCACCCCCTTTAGTGGCAGGGTACCCTCCTTTGGATGTGGCAGGGTATCCCCTGGACGTGGCAGGGTACCCCCACACAGTCCTCTGGCCCTGAATGCCAGCCAGGCTGGCCCCCAGGAGCAGGAGCCACAGGGAAGGCCCCAGAAAAAGACAGGCCGCAGGGGGGAGCACCCACATCGGCAGCCACCATGGGAGAGGGGAGCGGGACCACATGGAAGGCCCCAGATGGAGAGAGGCCACGGAGAGGGGGAGCACCCACACCAGCAGCAACCCCAGGGGAGAGGATCCAAGAGAGGATAGCACCTGAATCAGGAGTCGCTGGCCACCATCCACGTGCAGCAGCTCTGAGGGAAGCCAGAAAACCTCAACCTCCATCCCTCAAGCTGTGTAAATCTGCAGGCCCAGGCAAACAGGAGCAGGAGGAAAGGAAGCTGTTTGCTGGCCTGAATCCCAAGTGGCACTGAGGTAAGACCTCCCCCACACTAACTTACACAGAACATAATCCCACGCACACACTCTTTCCCAGCCAATCCCATGCATCTATCCCCACACTCCTACATGTGCCCTTGTCCGCTTAGCTGCGCTATCTCCCCAGGGTCTTATTCAGCCAGTCCACACAGGTTTTGTTCCCATACATCCCTCTTAAGTTTCTATACTTAAGCAAGAGTATGTGAAAAGTAGTTAGGGTTGTCATCTTTCTTGGAAAAACATGCCTGCCTTGCTAATTTGCATAATTAATTATGTAAGGGTGACATCACATGATGTAAATCACAAGGAGTGACATAAGAGAAAATGCTGTAAAATTACTAAAAAAACTACTTGGTTTGATTCTGCTTTATGGATGGATTTCTCTCAGTGTCTCAAGTCTCCCACTGTCCCAGTGTCCCCATTTCTCACAGTGCCCTCATGACTCAGTGTCCTCATGTGTCAATTACCCCAGGTTTCAGTGTCCCTATGTATCAGTGTCTCAGAGCCCCATGTCTCCCATTGTCCCCTGGTGCCATGTCCCCAGGTCTCCCAGTGACCCTATGTATCACAGTGTCCGTATGTATCACAGTGTCTCAATGGGGACATTGAGACACTTTAGGCACTGGGAGATGTGGGGACACTGAAACATCAGGGAGGCTGGGAGACATGGACACTGGGAGACATAATGTCTCCCAATGTCCCTTAGAGTCTGTGTCCCCATGTCTCCTTGCAGCCTCCCCCACCCCCCCATCCTTCACTTCCCCCAGCTGTAGGCTGTCTCTGCAGGGTGGGAGTTGCTGTCTGGACTCTGTAGCTGCAACCCTGCAGATCAGTGAGTATAGATAGGCAGGGAGGGATATGCTGGAACTGGGGACCCACTAGGGGACGCAGATTCTAGGGACACTGGCTGGAGACATGGGAACACTGAGACACCAGGGCCACTGGCTGGGAGTCATGGACATTGGGAGACATGGGGACACTGTGTCCCCATGTGTCTCTGTGTCCCCATGTCTCCCAATGTCCCTTACTGTCCCAGTGTCCCCAAGTGTCCTTCACTTCCCTGACCTCTAGGCTGTCTCTGCATGGTGGGAGTTGCTGTCTGGACTCTCTGCAGCTGCTCCCCTGTGGATCAGTGAGTATAGATAGGCATGGAGGTATATCGTGGAACTTCCTATCCCTGCCTCTCTCCACACACACAGCGACCCCTACTGGCCAGTGCTGGTATTGTAATCCCTGTTTATACTAAGGAAAATACCAGCATTTGTATTGCCAGTATGGCTGCAATATCGGCACCGGCCAGGCAGCCTCAAATACTGGCTGTGCAAATAAAATACCAGCCAGGTGGAAACCCTAAGTAGTACTATAGTAGAGTAGTGTGTAGGGGAAAAAAAAATATTTTTCTAATTAAATCAATGGGCCTATTACATGGGCCTGGGCCTGGGCCTGGAGCTGCAGCTCCATCAGCCCCTATGTTAATCCAGCCTTGTCTAACCTACACAGTACACCTAGCATGTGTGGGAGCATTGAATGTCCCTTTAATAATATAACCCACCCATTATAACTAAATGTAACCTAACCTACACAGGGAGAGGGAGCATCAAGTTCATGGCCCTCTCTTAAAAGGATACATGTGAGCACGGAGCCTGTCTGATAATGATGGATGCGTGCTACAAGCAATGGTGTAGAGCATGAGGGAGCCACAGAGCAAAATTCTGAGGGGTGCAAAATTCTTAGCATCCTCACACAGACAATCTCCCATTCTGAACATTCTGCACAGTTTTCCAACATGACGGGGAAAATAAACGTTGCCACAGAACATTTTATATAGTATTTTTCTTGCTAATTACAGCCACACTGTTCTCGTGTAATCCATATCAGTGAATTACATAATGCCTATTAATAGCGTGAAATAATCAAACAGGAGATTACATTATTAAAAGGCATTATGCGAATGCCTATTAAATGGAATCATGCCAGATACACCAGTAACAGGTGCCTATATAGCCTTGCTCTTCTTTCCTTACCTACCTCGTCTCAGTAATGTGCGTGACACTGATAGTTGCATTGCACATTACTTAAGGCTTAAGATGGATTTTAAAAATTACGCAACGCAACTAGCTGTGTCAGACATATCATGGAGACGAGGTGGGTAGGGAAGGAGGAGCGAAGCTATCTAGGTGACTGTTAAGGTAATCGTGGAGTGCTAACTGCCCACAAGTTAGAGGCACAATACTTGCCTTGCTCTGGGCGCAGGCAATCAAAGCCATGCCACTGGCTTCCAGGTTAACTTTATAGGGTTGTTTTTTTTGTTTGTTTTATCTGATAAAATAACAAAAAGATCATCATTGGAACCTGTTAGTCGATGGTTGAAAGAGAATGAATGTTTTCTATGTGAGAAGCTCCTGTGGACTTATAGATGGAGAATGACTGGGCCATGGCACAGTCTGTGTGTATGGAGTTGGAAGGGTTTGTGTTTATCAATCTTCTCTGCTGTAGTATTGGTTACTAACACTAGATTGGATGCTAAAGGTCTAACAGAAGCTGTGTCTGCACATTACTCACCACTTATTAGACGCTGAAAAGGTTACTTTGTTTAATAGATCAAATACAATAAGGAAATCACAGGGAACAAGGAAACATTACCCAACATCCCACATTTTTACTCATCTTTCTTCCTCCTGGAGATCTTCCGGAAGCAAAAACCCATATTATGAAAGGTAATTATTTATTTTGGCAAGCTTCCTCTTTCTTGGGCTCATTGACAGACGGCTTTATCTAAATTTCAAATGTATGGTCCTGACATTAAATTACCAAGGTATGTACCCTTTAACAAAAGTTGGTCAATCAGACTAACAATATCACTAAGCATCTCACATGTTATAGAGAATAATAGACAAATATGCAAGGGGTTCAAGCAGGTGTGAAAAAATTACAAAATGCAAAGTCAAAGAACAGACAAAAATTCTAAATCAAATCAATATTTGTTGTATCCACATTTGCACACTGGTTTGTAAGTAACTCGGCAGTTAGGCTCTTCCAAAAATCTTGGAGAACTAACCACCGTGTTTCTCTGGATTTAGGCTGTGTTATTTGCTTCTGGCTCTTTATGAAGTCCCAGAGAGACCCAATGTTAAGATCAAGGTATCTAGGTTCTGGAGGGGGCCAGAATTCTGCCTTCTTACTGACTTTGGCTTTATATTTTGAAACAATGTCATGCTGCAGAATTAATTTAGGGACAATCAGATTACCACGCTGATGGTGCTGCATGATGAATAAATACTTCTCAGCAGTGGAGACTGTAGTAGGCCTGCTGGCAACCTGACCAGTTGCCCTTCATCAGCCACATCATGTTCCTCCCACACATACTCACGACATGTTCTTTCTCCCACATAGATTTTTGCACCTGATGAAATCCTGTTGCTATGACCTAACAACCCCAATTACATGGTCAGACCATGCCCCTCTAACTCTGAATATCCAAAGTACCCTCACTGCCATTAAAAGCCTTCCAATGGAAGCTAAATTACTTAATGTAACGGACCGTTTTGCACACAAGGGGTAAAAACCGTTTAGGCGATCTGCCCCCTTTCCAGAGATACAGGCACAGCTACTGCAGAACACCAAACTGCCAAACTGGATACAAAATAGCACTCCAACTCCCAAACTGGAACCTCCCAAATAGCTGCTAGCAGACGAACAGGAAAAGCAGACAATCAGCTTACACTCCTGGCAATCAGTCTCTAACAGCATACAGTGAATCCCCCCAAGAACGAGACAAGGCTCCGTGTTGAGGGTCAAGCAGTGGTCTGAGGTGCTGGCACACCCAGCCTGGTTTTTATTACAGTGTTTTCAAATACAGGACCGCCCACAGGGAGGTATAAAACAACCAATCACATCACAGTTACATCCCACATATTCCCTCCCCTTATCCTGAGAGGAAACTCAATTATACATACAATTAAAACATACTTCCTACCCAACTTTCATAACTCTAAAACCATACATCACATTCACATAAAATTACATATTCACAATCAATCCATTCAGGGGAACAACATATTAAAAAATGGCATGAATCAGACCAGGGGTTCAAAAGTTAGTAAAAAGTCCTTTGTGACTAAATGAAGCATGGCTTTCTGGCCCAAACCAGTTTCAGACTCTTCTATCCTGGAGAGTAATTCAATTATCTCCCAGGACAGACACAAGACTCCATTAAGCACATGGTTGCAAAAAGACACAAAGACAGTAAAACACTTTAAAATACATAAAGTTACATTTTACACATAACACACAGACATTTCACATATCCCCAGATAGCTCAGGTCTGAGCGCACATTATTAAGTGAATGGCGCTCGGACCACACAAATACAGTTTAATCACCATGGAGTAAAAGTCTTTACAGTCAGTTTCATACGAATGGGCTCCATGGGATTCCTATCTGGGATATAACACATTCAAACAAATCTACTGAAACCCAGGCAGAAAAGCACGAATACAGCTTTTCTGCAGGCAAAAATAAAGTCTTTTAAAAGGGGGCCATAGTCCAAAGGCAGCAGGCGAGCAACCAGGCTTCTCCAATGCACAGTGGCGAGATTGGTCTCGTCACATCTCTCCCCTTTTCCAAACAGACTAACAGGGTATCTGACCTCCTGCTGGTCAGTGCCCTTGTTAGTCCAGCAGCCCACCCACAAAACATAATCAACAGCACAGCCCACCCACAATAAATGGTTACTACACCTGGGTAAAGGAGAAGCTTGTCCATGTCCAGGTGCCTCACCACGGCTGTGCTGGGTACGGGTACGCTGACTGGGTGGGTTGCTGCGTGGGCAGAGACCAGCGGCACTCTGCCCTGTTGCCAGCGCTACTGGGAGGGTAGCCTGGTTGAAGCCTGGTTGTTGGAGGGGAGACCGACTGTCGACCGACTGTCTCCCCTTTAACTACACCGCTCTGCTGCTGGAGACCGACTGTCTCCCCTTTTGTTGCACAGCTCTGCTGCTGGAGGGGGAGACCGACTGTCTCCCCTTTGGATACTCTAAGCTGTCGCTGGGGAGAGGGGGTAACAGGCTCCTCTCCCGATAGAACACTCTGCCGCTGGGGAAAGGAGACTGAGCTCTCTATTCCCTGCCCATTAATGATCCGCCGCTGGGGAGAGGTGGTAGCAAGCTCCTCTCCCATACATACTTTCATCCTCTGTGGAGGGAGACCGACTGTCTCCGCTCCCAATACAGTGTCCTGCTGCTGGGGAAAGGAGACTGGGCTCTCTATTCCCGGTAGGACACTCTGCCGCTGGGGAATGGAGACTGGGCTCCCAATTCCCTGCTGTATCTCCCGCTGGGGAATGGAGACTGGGCTCCCAATTCCCGGCACATCACTCGGCCGCTGGGGAATGGAGACTGGGCTCCCAATTCCCAAAAAATCACGCTGCTGCTGGGGGGCAGGAACAACTACCTCTGCCCCCTGTAGCTCAGCCTGCCGCTGGGGAGGGAGGACGCTGCTCTCCTCTCCCTGCACTTTACACTGCCTTCCCGGCATATCACTCTGCTGCTGGGGGGCAGGAACAACTACCTCTGCCCCCTGTAACTCAGCCTGCCGCTGGGGAGGGAGGACGCTGCTCTCCTCTCCCTGCACTTCACACTGCCTTCCCGGCATATCACTCTGCTGCTGGGGGGCAGGAACAACTACCTCTGCCCCCTGTAACTCAGCCTGCCGCTGGGGAGGGAGGACACTGCTCTCCTCTCCCTGCACTTTACACTGCCGCTGGGAAATGGAGACTGGGCTCTCTCTGTCCCGCAACTGTAGCTGCCGGTGGAGGTCCACCCACCATGGCAGCTGACCGTCACCCTCTGCCTGGTACAGCAGAGTCTTGAATACTAGACTCCTCACGAACTTCACGGATTTCTCAGCTGGATTAGGTCCGAAGAAGTTCAGCCGCAACAACATCATACGGTCAAATTCCTGTACAGAGTATCTGTACTCCACTGCTGGTTCCATTCTGTTGCTGTCAGGGTCGCTGTACTGAGACATGCGTTGCCCTCAAATTGTAAAAATCCACGGAATGGTGTCGCCTGTAGCTGTCCTGTAGTCTGTGGGAACGATCCCGCCGCTTGCCACCAATTGTAACGGACCGTTTTGCACACAAGGGGTAAAAACCGTTTAGGCGATCTGCCCCCTTTCCAGAGATCCAGGCACAGCTACTGCAGAACACCAAAACTCACGAACTGGATACAAAATAGCACTCCAACTCCCGAACTGGAACCTCCCAAATAGCTGCTAGCAGACGAACAGGAAAAGCAGACAAACAGCTTACACTCCTGGCAATCAGTCTCTAACAGCATACAGTGAATCCCCCCAAGAACGAGACAAGGCTCCGTGTTGAGGGTCAAGCAGTGGTCTGAGGTGCTGGCACACCCAGCCTGGTTTTTATTACAGTGTTTTCAAATACAGGACCGCCCACAGGGAGGTATAAAACAACCAATCACATCACAGTTACATCCCACATATTCCCTCCCCTTATCCTGAGAGGAAACTCAATTACACATACAGTTAAAACATACTTTCTACCCAACTTTCATAACTCTAAAACCATACATCACATTCACATAAAATTACATATTCACAATCAATCCATTCAGGGGAACAACATATTAAAAAATGGCATGAATCAGACCAGGGGTTCAAAAGTTAGTAAAAAGTCCTTTGTGACTAAATGAAGCATGGCTTTCTGGCCCAAACCAGTTTCAGAGTCTTCTATCCTGGAGATAAGTAATTCAATTATCTCCCAGGACAGACACAAGACTCCATTAAGCACATGGTTGCAAAAAGACACAAAGACAGTAAAACACTTTAAAATACATAAAGTTAAATTTTACACATAACACACAGACATTTCACATATCCCCAGATAGCTCAGGTCTGAGCGCACATTATTAAGTGAATGGCGCTCGGACCACACAAATACAGTTTAATCGCCATGGAGCAAAAGTCTTTACAGTCAGTTTCATACGAATGGGCTCCATGGGATTCCTATCTGGGATATAACACATTCAAACAAATCTACTGAAACCCAGGCAGAAAAGCACGAATACAGCTTTTCTGCAGGCAAAAATAAAGTCTTTTAAAAGGGGGCCATAGTCCAAAGGCAGCAGGCGAGCAACCAGGCTTCTCCAATGCAATGTGGCGAGATTGGTCTCGTCACACTTAATACTTAACAACACGGTTGTGATACACCAAATACAGTCCAAGATCAAACAGTATTTTCAGGATAATGATACTCCAGAAACTGCCCCACCAATAATATGGGAAGCCCACAAGTGTGTAATCAGAGACCAACTTATAGCCATGGCATCCCGCTACAAAAAGGCCCGTGAAGTCCAAGTTAAAACGCGAACGGACGAGATTAGAAACTTAGAAAACACACACAAACAACACCTATGTAGAACTAGTTTCAAAGCGATCAGAACTACAACAAATATTAAAGGACCACTATAGTGCCAGGAAAACATACTCATTTTCCTGGCACTATAGTGCCCTGAGGGTGCCCCCACCCTCAGGGACCCCCTCCCTCAGGGCTCTGGGGGGAGGAAGGGGTTAAACTTACCTCTTTCTCCAGCGCCGGACGGGGAGCTCTACTCCTCCTCTCCTCCCTCTTCTCCTCCTCTTCGCCTGAATGAGCATGCACGGCAGGAGCCGTGCGCGCCTTCAACCAGTCCATAGGAAAGCATTCACAATGCTTTCCTATGGACGCTGGCGTCTTCTCACTGTGATTTTCAATGAGACAGCCACTAGAGGCTGGATTAACCCTAACATAAACATAGCAGTTTCTCTGAAACTGCTATGTTTATAGAAAAAAGGGTTAATCCTAGCTGGACCTGGCACCCAGACCACTTCATTAAGTTGAAGTGGTCTGGGTGCCAATAGTGGTCCTTTAAGAGCTCAGGTGAAACGTAAACTTCTTAGGACAAAACACACATACTATGCAAAGGGCAATAGATGCGGGTGACTTCTGGCACAAGCCCTCAAACAAACTCATAAAGCAACATATATAGCTAAAATTACATCATAAGCATTGTCAGAGATAACATGGAATAATACATCAATAATTGGTTAGGTGTTAAGTGGCTCATTTAATGCTCTGCCTACTGGGGGTGATGTCACTGGTATCTTGGTATATTGTTAATGAGGGTGTTAGTCGATGTTGAAAGGGGAAACTCCCTAGCGGCAATTTTAGGTAAATCACATATAAAGTTGAATAATGCTGATTGTAGTTATGTTGAGTAAATAGGCATTTTACAGGGAGTGCAGAATTATTAGGCAAATGAGTATTTTGACCACATCATCCTCTTTATGCATGTTGTCTTACTCCAAGCTGTATAGGCTCGAAAGCCTACTACCAATTAAGCATATTAGGTGATGTGCATCTCTGTAATGAGAAGGGGTGTGGTCTAATGACATCAACACCCTATATCAGGTGTGCATAATTATTAGGCAACTTCCTTTCCTTTGGCAAAATGGGTCAAAAGAAGGACTTGACAGGCTCAGAAAAGTCAAAAATAGTGAGATATCTTGCAGAGGGATGCAGCACTCTTAAAATTGCAAAGCTTCTGAAGCGTGATCATCGAACAATCAAGCGTTTTATTCAAAATAGTCAACAGGGTCGCAAGAAGCGTGTGGAAAAACCAAGGGGCAAAATAACTGCCCATGAACTGAGAAAAGTCAAGCGTGCAGCTGCCACGATGCCACTTGCCACCAGTTTGGCCATATTTCAGAGCTGCAACATCACTGGAGTGCCCAAAAGCACAAGGTGTGCAATACTCAGAGACATGGCCAAGGTAAGAAAGGCTGAAAGACGACCACCACTGAACAAGACACACAAGCTGAAGCGTCAAGACTGGGCCAAGAAATATCTCAAGACTGATTTTTCTAAGGTTTTATGGACTGATGAAATGAGAGTGAGTCTTGATGGGCCAGATGGATGGGCCCGTGGCTGGATTGGTAAAGGGCAGAGAGCTCCAGTCCGACTCAGACGCCAGCAAGGTGGAGGTGGAGTACTGGTTTGGGCTGGTATCATCAAAGATGAGCTTGTGGGGCCTTTTCGGGTTGAGGATGGAGTCAAGCTCAACTCCCAGTCCTACTGCCAGTTCCTGGAAGACACCTTCTTCAAGCAGTGGTACAGGAAGAAGTCTGCATCCTTCAAGAAAAACATGATTTTCATGCAGGACAATGCTCCATCACACGCGTCCAAGTACTCCACAGCGTGGCTGGCAAGAAAGGGTATAAAAGAAGAAAATCTAATGCATGGCCTCCTTGTTCACCTGATCTGAACCCCATTGAGAACCTGTGGTCCATCATCAAATGTGAGATTTACAAGGAGGGAAAACAGTACACCTCTCTGAACAGTGTCTGGGAGGCTGTGGTTGCTGCTGCACGCAATGTTGATGGTGAACAGATCAAAACACTGTCAGAATCCATGGATGGCAGGCTTTTGAGTGTCCTTGCAAAGAAAGGTGGCTATATTGGTCACTGATTTGTTTTTGTTTTGTTTTTGAATGTCAGAAATGTATATTTGTGAATGTTGAGATGTTATATTGGTTTCACTGGTAATAATAAATAATTGAAATGGGTATATATTTGTTTTTTGTTAAGTTGCCTAATAATTATGCAGAGTAATAGTCACCTGCACACACAGATATCCCCCTAACATAGCTAAAACTAAAAACAAACTAAAAACTACTTCCAAAAATATTCAGCTTTGATAATAATGAGTTTTTTGGGTTCATACAACTTGCCTAATAATTCTGCACTCCCTGTACTAATATAAATTGGGTTAATATTTTTGTCCACAACAGTCCTCCCTCAAAATGACTATTTACGAAAAGAATGAAGGAAAAGACAACCAACTACTAGCTAATCCTAATAATGTCCCTAATTTGGCTGCAGCTCATCTGTCCTAACAGGCCTCGAACACTTCACTGCGCAGGTATCCCGCAGCAGCTAACCCACTACATCTCCTGCGTCAGACTTTTGCCCGTAGAGACAGACGCTATCCCTATACTGTCACTATAAAGTGGTAGTAGTTGTTGTCTGTTTGAAGTTATGGGACTGAAGTGGTGTGTGTGGAGTATCACAGTCTATATCATCAGCATCTTGGTGTAGGTATATGGGTGTGGTGCGATCAATGGTCTGGTCTATGGTCTTTTGTAAGTATCTTTGCACACATGGTACCACACAACAGGTTAGGAAGAGGAAGAGGATCATTATGGTAAGAACGGCCATCCCTATTTGGAAAAGAGTCCTTTGCCATCCACTCATCCACCCAAACCATTTATCCCAAGAGTTAGGAACCCCTGAATTTTTCTTTAATTCGTCAGAGAGATTTTCTAATTTCTCTATGGCCATGGTTACCTTACCATTAGGACCAGTATTGTCTGGGATAAAGGTACAACATGTCATCGTCTCAGGGAGTATTTTGCATACGCCCCCCTTTTCATCCAAAATCATGTCTAAGGCTATTCTATTTTGAAATGTCATGTGAGAGGTAGCTTGTAACTGCTCAGCTAAGCCCTGTAGGGCATCTCGAGTGTAGTTGACAAATCGTTGTTGGTTGTAATAGATGTAATTGATCCAGTTAACATTTTTATTAGCAGTGATAAGTGGGATCAAGGATTCGAATCCTGCTGCCACTTCATCTCTATCTTTGAACTCATTTGGTACCCCCCTAGGTACTCCGATGGCATCTATATATACATCTGGGTCAAAACTACCTCGGATAGGACTTTCTCTTTTTTCTCTAAGATGTATATATGATGAATCATATGGACCATGGTGGTTGTCAGGGAAGATGTGTATGGGCATAATAACTTGTGTTAGAGTACATTCTCCCCACCATAAGCCAGTCATTTTTGACCTGAGTTGCATGTCACCACATAAGCAATAAATGTCTCCCACAGACTTAATCTGATTCACTAATAATGTTGTGGGTGGATTCCGGTAAATTGCACAGTAACCAGAAGGGAATTTGCCTACAAATCTACCTATGGCTCCGTGCATTGTGTAGCAAGTGTAATTACCTGGGTACATGGTGACTCCATCCGGTGGTCTTGTGTTCCCTTGAGTAATTGGGTTAAGCCTTTTTCCACGACTCACATGCTGATGAATTTACAATCGTTTGTGCATAGAGGCTTAAGAAACATGTCTCAACATTGGGGGTAGATTTAGAGGCACTGTACCTAAGTGGGGTCTAGCTCCACCACAAACATAACAGTTGGTTTTATTATGAGAGTTAGCATTGTACCTTATCCATTCAAACCATAGGTTAGTATCTGAAAAACCAGTCTCCACAGCCATAGTGTCTTGAAATGTGGGATTGACAATAGCCACCATGTCCTTGAGAGTCTTGATGTGTGGTTTCAGGGGATTTACTGTCGTGGGTTGATCCTACCCAGTCGGGTGATGTAAGCATGTCTTGCAAATAAAATGTTCCCAAATTGTTGTATGAGCCACCCCCTTTCCAATACATTCCCATTACATATTCCCCAGCGTCACCTGGGCTGGGATGTTCTATGTTTAAGGTTAATTTTATTGGAGTAGACCCTGTTGGTTTACACAAGGTCATTCGGTATAGCAAAGGTTTCCCAGGTCTCTCAGCTCGGTCTAAGGCACTCTGTGGTTTGTAACCCCAAGGTCGGCCCATGTTCCAACCCGCTGCTTTCCATGAGCTACAGTGATGTCCCCAATGACCGCCCATCACACAAATGTATGGGTCCTTCTTACTTGGTATGTCTTTGTATATTGCTGAGGGTTGTGATTGTGGGAAAGTACAAGTAACAATATCACAGTAATCAAAAGTAAAAGTAGCCACTTGTGTGTTATTATTATTATGATATTTATAGAGCGCCGTCAAATTCCACAGGGCTTTACAATGGGTGGACAAACAGACATGTAGTTGTAACCAGACAAGTTGGACACACAGGAACATAGGGGTTGAGGGCCCTGCTCAATGAGCTTACATGCTAGAGGGAGTGAGGTAAAATGACAAAAAAAGGTAAGGATAGTATTAGACTAGTGACAGTTGCAGAGGAATCAGTTAGGAGCTATTAACAGTTTAATTGATACGCTTTTATGAAGAAGTGGGGTTTTTAACGATTTTTTGAAGGAGTGGAGACTGGGTGAGCATCTAACGGAGGAGGGAAGTGAATTCCACAGGAACGGTGCAGCCCTCGAGAAATCTTGAAGGCGAGCATCAGAGGTGGGAGTACGGACAGAAGATAGACGTAAGTCTTCAGCAGATCATAAGGGCCTAGATGGGACATACTGTGTATAAGGGCCTAGATGGGACATACTGTGTATAAGGGAGGATAGATAGGTGGGAGCAGCATTATGTAGAGATTTGAAAGCAAGAACCAGAATTTTAAATTGAGCTCTATATTTTATAGGAAGCCAATGTAGGGACTGACATAAGGGTAAGGGAAAGGAGGTGCGGGCGGACAGGAAGATGAGCCTTGCTGCCGCATTCATTATGGACTGTAAGTTGGGAGCACGTAAGACCACTGAGAAGATTGATCAATCACCACTGAGACCACTGAGAAACATATGTATGTTTTATGTGAATATTTTTAAAGTTACAGTGTATGTATAAAAAGTGTATTTTTCCTGCCTGTGATAAATTACATTAACCCATTGTGTTCAGTAATTATATCACAGGCAGAGGGGAGGGATGTATGTTTGTGCTGGGTGTGTTTTACGGTTCTCCTGTAAATGATTGGTTGTACTGTGTCCCACCCTGTGGGATGTCCCCTTGCATGGGGACTTGCATAAAAGCCAGGGTGTGGCCATTACAGTGGAGTTCCTGCTTAACCCTCAAAGTGAAGTGTCGTCTCATTATTGGGGGAGGATTTATTGTATGCTGTTCCAGTTTGACTGCTAGGAGTGTAAACCTATTAGCATGGTTTTTCCTATTCGGCTGTATACAACATTCATATGCTTAAAAGTACTCATATGCTTCTCCGGTTCGGTGATTGTGGTGTCTGCCAGAGTGCTTGGAGTCCTCAGGAAACGCTAGGAGCATCCTTTAACGGAGGTACCCAGTCGGGTACCCAGTCGATCCGTTACAATGTGCGCAATGTTTTTGAGATGGAAATGACAAGATTTGGCCTTAGATTGAACATGAGGCTTGAAGGAGAGGTCGGAGTCAAAGAGAACACTTAGGCAGCAAGCCTGCGAGGTGGAGCTGATGGTAGCACCGTTGACTTGGAGGGAGACAGACACAGTAACAACACTTGAGGGAGGAAAGACCAGAATTTCAGTTTTGGTCAAGTTTAGTTTAAGGAAGTGAGCAGCCATCTAGTTAGAAACAGTAGAGAGGCACTAGTCAAGAGTGATGGGAGAGGACAGGTAGATTTGCGTGTCATCTGCATAGAAATGATATTGGAAGCCAAAGGAGCTAATAAGTTTACCAAGGGAGGCAATATAGATGGAGAACAGTAGGGGACCAAGGACTGAACCTTGGGGGACACCAACAGAGAGGAGTTGGGGAGAAGAAGCAGAGCCAGAGAAAGAAACACTGAAAGAGTGCTGGAAGAGGTAGGAGGAGCACTAGGAGAGAGCAATATCTTGTAGACCGATATTGCGGAGGATGAGAAGAAGCTATTGATGATCAACAGTGTCAAAAGCTGCAGACAGGTCAAGGAGAATTAGGATAGAGTAGTGACCACAAGATTTTGCAGCGAGTAGATCATTGGATATTTTGGTCAGTGCCGTTTCCACAGAGTGCTTAGAGCAAAAAACCAGACTGAAGTGGGTCTAGCAGAGAGCTGGACTCGAGGAAGCCTGTCAATCTCGCATACACAACTTTTTCAAGGATTTTGGATGCAAAAGGCAGTAGCGAGATAGGACGATAGTTGGATGGGGAGTTAGGGTCCAGATTGTTCTTCTTTAGAATTGGGGTTACAGTTGCATGTTTGAAGGGCAATGGAAATATACCAGAGGAGAGAGAGAGATTGAGAATTTTAGTGAGAGGTGGAGAAAGAGAAGAAGACAGAGTACGGATGAGATGCGAGGGAATTGGATCTAGGGAGCAGGTGGTGGGGTGGGAGGACTGGAGCAGAGCAGAAACCTCTTTCAATGTAGTGCGAATGAACATAGGACAGCAGAGGGAGTGAAGTTAGGGGAAGCAGTGGTGTATCCTGGTTTTGTGCTGCCCTAGGCAGGACAAAACTCAGGCACCCCCCCGCGCCACCCCCACCCGCGCAATTGCCACCCAACCTTCTCCCCTGCTCCGCCTTCTAAATACACACACACACATTCACTGACAGATACGCATTCACTAGCCAACAGAAACACACACTCACTAACAGACACACACTCACACACTCACTAACAGACACACACACTCACAGGCAAACACACACACTAACAGACATCCACACTAACAGACATCCACACTAACAGACACACACACACTAACACTAACATACATACACTAACATTAACATACACACTAACACACACACACTAACACACACACACTAACAGACACACACTAACAGACACACACTAACACACACACTAACAGACACACACTAACAGACACACTAACATACACACACTAACAGACATACACACACACACACACACACACTAACATACACACACTAACACTAACATACAAACACTAACAGACATCCACACACACACACACTAACATACACACACTAACACTAACATACAAACACTAACAGACATCCACACACACACACTAACATACACACACTAACATACACACACTAACACTAACATACATACACACACTAACATACACACTAGCAGACATACACACACTCACTAGTGTTTTTTTTTATTTTATTTAACCCCCCCCAGCCTCCTTACCTTTGGTAATGCTGGGGGGGTTCTTCCTCTCCCTGGGGTCCAGTGGCTGCAGCGCTGGGTGGGCGGCCGCCGAGGGAGCTCTTCCCCTGAGCGCTCTGCTCAGCTCCCTCGCGCGCCGCCAGCAGAGTGAGGCTGGGAGCCGGGTTGATGACGTCATATTCCGGCTCCCAGCCTCACTCTGCTGGCGGCGCGCGAGGGAGCTGAGCAGAGCGCTCAGGAGAAGAGCTCCCACGCCGCCCGCCCGCCCAGCGCTGCAGCCACTGCCGCCCAGCGCCCAGAATGTCTGTTAGCCGCGAGGCTAACAAGACATTTGCCTTGGGCATTTGGGGGGCGGCGTTTTTTGCCGCCCCCTGAAAAATGCCGCCCAAGGCAAATGCCTTGTTTGCCTCGCGGCTAATACGCCCCTTAGGGGAAGTATTGTAAGGGGAAGAAGAAAGGTGAGAGATCTCTTCTATGATTCGAGCGATCTTGTCAGTGAAGTGAGTTGCAAAGTCTGAGGCGGTCAAGTTAGTAGGTGGAGGAGGAACAGCAGGGCAAATAAGAGAGTTAAATGTGTGAAATAGTCGTTTGGGTTCGCGGGAGAGTGTGGTTATGAGGGTATTGAAGTAATTAACTTTTGCAGAGGAAAGAGCCAAGCTGTATGAGCTCAGCATAAATTTATAGCGGAGAAAGCCATATGCACAGTGAGACTTTCTCCAACAGCGTTCGGCAGTTCTGGAGCATTTTTGGAGGTATCGAGTGAGCTTGGTGTGCCAGGGTTGTTGTTGGGGGGGCCTGCAGCGTTTAAATGTACAAGATGCCATGATGTCTAGTTGTCACAATAGCTTGCATTTAAAAACAAAAAACTTTTTTCACTGTTACAGATTGAATAGCAGTCAGTGTCCTTAAAGCGGGTGTGTCAGGCTCACAGTGGATACTGTGCCCATTTGCCCAGTGCCACGACTCATATCTGGTGTCACAATAGCTTAAGCTTGACATATAAAAAGAAAAAAAAAAATATGTTCACTCTAATATATTGAATAGCAGTTAGTTGTCTGCAAGCGTTTGGGTGTCAGGCCTCCTTCAGCATGTGCTCTGCAGACCTCTGCCCGTGTACTTTGCCACTCATATCTGGTGTCTCTATAGCGTGCTTTTACAAAGAAAAAAAGTTTTTCAGTGTAAGCTAATAGCAGTCAGTGTCCTTAAAGCGGGTGTCAGGCCTCCTTCAGCGTGTGCTCTGCAGACCTTTGCCCGTGTACTTTGCCACTCATATCTGGTGTCTCTATAGCGTGCTTTTACAAAGAAAAAAAGTTTTTCAGTGTAAGCTAATAGCAGTCAGTGTCCTTAAAGCGGGTGTCAGGCCTCCTTCAGCGTGTGCTCTGCAGACCTTTGCCCATGTACTTTGCCACTCATATCTGGTGTCTCTATAGCGTGCTTTTACAAAGAAAAAAAGTTTTTCAGTGTAAGCTAATAGCAGTCAGTGTCCTTAAAGCGGGTGTCAGGCCTCCTTCAGCGTGTGCTCTGCAGACCTCTGCCAGTGTACTTTGCCACTCATATCTGGTGTCTCTATAGCGTGCTTTTACAAAGAAAAAAAAGTTTTTCAGTGTAAGCTAATTGCAGTCAGTGTCCTTAAAGCGGGTGTCAGGCCTCCTTCAGCGTGTGCTCTGCAGACCTCTGCCCGTGTACTTTGCCACTAATATCTGGTGTCACAAAAGCGTGCATTTAAAACCAAAAAACTTTTTTCACTGTTATAGATTGAATAGCAGTTAGTTGTCTCAAAGCGGGTGTGTCAGGCTCAAAGTGGATACTGTGCCCAGTGCCACCACTCACTCACTGGTGTCACAATAGCTTGCATTTTAAAACAAAAAACTTTTTTCACTGTTATAGATTGAATAGCAGTTAGTTGTCTCAAAGCGGGTGTGTCAGGCTCACAGTGGTTACTGTGCCCAGTGCCACCACTCACTCACTGGTGTCACAATAGCTTGCATTTAAAACAAAAAACTTTTTTCACTTTTATAGATTGAATAGCAGTTAGTGTCCCAAAGCGTCTGTGTCAGGCTCACAGTGGATACTGTGTCCAGTGCCACCACTCACTCACTGGTGTCACAATAGCTTGCATTTAAAAACAAAAAACTTTTTTCACTGTTATAGATTGAATAGCAGTTAGTTGTCTGCAAGCGCCTGTGTGTCAGGCTCTCGCAATGTATACTGTGCCCACTTGCCCAGTGCCACCACTCACTCACTGGTGTCACAATAGCTTGCATTTAAAACCAAAAAATTTTTTCACTGTTATAGATTGAATAGCAGTTAGTTGTCTCAAAGCGTCTGCGGTGTCAGCCCTCGCAGCGTATACTTGCCACTTGCCAGTGCCACTCTTTATCTGGTGTCACAATAGCGTGCATTTAAAAAACCAAAAAACTTTTTTCACTGTTATAGATTGAATAGCAGTTAGTTGTCTCAAAGCGGGTGTGTCAGGCTCACAGTGGATACTGTGCCCAGTGCCACCACTCACTCACTGGTGTCACAATAGCTTGCATTTAAAAACAAAAAACTTTTTACACTCTTATAGATTGAATAGTAGTTAATTGTCTGCCACTGCTGCCAGCTTCTGTGTCAGGCTCACAGTGGATACTGTGCCCATTTGCCCAGTGCCATGACTCATATCTGGTGTCACAATAGCTTAAGCTTGACATTTAAAAAGAAAAAAAACATTTTCACTGTAATAGATTGAATAGTAGTTAGTTGTCTGCAAGCGTCTGGGTGTCAGGCCTCTTTCAGCATGTGCTCTGCAGACCTCTGCCCGTGTACTTTGCCACTCATATCTGGTGTCTCTATAGCGTGCTTTTACAAAGAAAAAAAGTTTTTCAGTGTAAGCTAATAGCAGTCAGTGTCCTTAAAGCGGGTGTCAGGCCTCCTTCAGCGTGTGCTCTGCAGACCTCTGCCAGTGTACTTTGCCACTCATATCTGGTGTCTCTATAGCGTGCTTTTACAAAGAAAAAAAAAGTTTTTCAGTGTAAGCTAATAGCAGTCAGTGTCCTGAAAGCGGGTGTCAGGCCTCCTTCAGCGTGTGCTCTGCAGACCTCTGCTGCCGCGGTACTTTGCCACTCATATCTGGTGTCACAATAGCTTGCATTTAAAAACCAAATTTTTTTTTCACTGTTATAGATTGAATAGCAGTTAGTTGTCTCAAAGCGGGTGTGTCAGGCTCACAGTGGATATTGTGCCCAGTGCCACCACTCACTCACTGGTGTCACAATAGCTTGCATTTAAAACCAAAAAACTTTTTTCACTGTTATAGATTGAATAGCAGTTAGTTGTCTCAAAGCGGGTGTGTCAGGCTCACAGTGGATACTGTGCCCAGTGCCACCACTCACTCACTGGTGTCACAATAGTTTGCATTTAAAAACAAAAAACTTTTTTCACTGTTATAGATTGAATAGCAGTTAGTTGTCTCAAAGCTGGTGTGTCAGGCTCACAGTGGATACTGTGCCCAGTGCCACCACTCACTCACTGGTGTCACAATAGCTTGCATTTAAAAACAAAAAACTTTTTTCACTGTTATAGATTGAATAGCAGTTAGTTTTCTCAAAGCGGGTGTGTCAGGCTCACAGTGGATACTGTGCCCTGTGCTACCACTCACTCACTGGTGTCACAATAGCTTGCATTTAAAAACAAAAAACTTTTTTCACTGTTATAGATTGAATAGCAGTTAGTTTTCTCAAAGCGGGTGTGTCAGGCTCACACTGGATAATGTGCCTAGTGCTACCACTCACTCACTGGTGTCACAATAGCTTGCATTTAAAACCAAAAAACCTTTTTCACTGTTATAGATTGAATAGCAGTTAGTTTTCTCAAAGCTGGTGTGTCAGGCTCACAGTGGATACTGTGCCCAGTGCCACCACTCACTCACTGGTGTCACAATAGCTTGCATTTAAAAACAAAAAACTTTTTTCACTGTTATGGATTGAATAGCAGTTAGTTGTCTCAAAGCGGGTGTGTCAGGCTCACAGTGGATACTGTGCCCAGTGCTACCACTCACTCACTGGTGTCACAATAGCTTGCATTTAAAACCCAAAAACTTTTTTCACTGTTATAGATTGAATAGCAGTTAGTTGTCTCAAAGCGGGTGTGTCAGCACTACAGCGTGTACTCTGCCAACCTCTGCCAGTTCACAGTGCCACTCATATCTGGTGTCACAGTAGCTTGCACGCATAGTACCACTAAACGGAAAAAAAATGACAGGCAGAGGCAGGCCACCCCGCAGGGGCCGTCGTGGTCGTGGTGCTGTGATTCCCTTTTGCCCTAGAATAATGCCCAGTTTTCAGAGGCCAGTTACCCTGAACTTGAAAAGTTTTGACGACATAGTTGACTGGCTAACACAGGACACCCAATCTTCTACAGCTTCCGCTCGGAACCTTGACGCAACATTCTCCTCCAGCTTAGCTTCGGGCACCTCTCAAGATACCACTCACCTGCCTGCCGCCACCACCAACACTAGCACCACCGCCGCTTCACTTGGTATGTCAGAGGAGTTATTTACACATTCGTTTGAAGAAATGAGTGATGCGCAACCATTATTGACAGAGGATGTAGATAACAGGGATATGTCTCAATCAGGCAGCATTACACATGTACGGTGTGATGATGATGATGTTGTACCCGCTGCTGCTTCCTTTGCTGAGTTGTCAGATACAAGTGAAGCGGTTGATGATGACGATGCGTCCATGGATGTCACGTGGGTGCCTGCTCGGCAAGAAGAAGAACAGGGCGAAAGTTCAGATGGGGAGACAGAGAGGAGAAGGAGACGAGTTGGAAGCAGGGGGAGGTCGTCGCAAGGAGCTAGTGGCACAGTCAGACAGCACGCATCGGCACCCGGGGTCAGCGCGACAGCACGCCAATCAACGCATGATGTGTCCACCACCAGAATGCCGTCATTGCAGAGCTCAGCAGTGTGGCATTTTTTTTGTGTGTCTGCCTCTGACAACAACGATGCCATTTGCAACCTGTGCCAAAAGAAACTGAGTCGTAGGAAGTCCAACACCCACCTAGGTACAACTGCTTTGCGTAGGCACATGATCGCACATCACAAACGCCTATGGGATCAACACATGAGTACAAGCAGCACACAAACTCAAAGCCACCATCCTCCTCCTGGTCTAGCATCTTCAGCCATGTCAACCACTGCTGTCCTCCTTGCCCCCTCTCAACCATCCGCCACTCCGTCTCTCGCCTTGAGCAGTTCCTGCTCATCTGCCCACAGTCAGGTGTCTGTCAAGGACATGTTTGAGAGTAAGAAGCCAATGTCAGAAAGTCACCCCCTTGCCCGGCGTCTGACAGCTGGCTTGTCTGTACTATTAGCCCGCCAGCTTTTACCATACAAGCTGGTGGAGTCTGAGGCGTTCAAAACATTTGTAGCTATTGGAACACCGCAGTGGAAGGTACCCGGACGAAATTTCTTTTCACAAAAGGCAATCCCCAACCTGTACTCGATTGTGCAAAAGGAAGTAATGGCATGTCTGGCACACAGTGTTGGGGCAAGGGTCCATCTGACCACTGATACCTGGTCTGCAAAGCATGGTCAGGGCAGGTATATCACCTACACTGCTCATTGGGTAAACCTGCTGACGGCTGCCAAGCATGGAATGCATGGCTCTGCAGAGGAGTTGGTGACACCGCCACGACTTGCAGGCAGGCCTGCTGCCACCTCCTCTACTCCTCCTACTCCATCCTCTTCCATAACCTCCTCGGCTGAGTCCTCTTCTGCTGCTGCGTCTTGCTCCACATCAACGGCACCCCCCCAGCTCCCCAGGTACTATTCCACATCCCGGATACGGCAGTGTCACGCCGCCTTGGGTTTGACTTGCTTGAAAGCAGAGAGTCACACCGCACAAGCACTCCTGTCCGCCCTGAACGCACAGGTGGAAAAGTGGCTGACTGCGCAGCAACTGGAGATCGGCAAAGTGGTTTGTGACAATGGAACAAATTTGTTGGCGGCATTGAAGTTGGGCAAGTTGACACATGTGCCGTGCATGGCACATGTGTGTAATCTGATCGTACAACGCTTTGTGCATAAGTACACAGGCTTACAGGACGTCCTGAAGCAGGCCAGGAAGGTGTGTGGCCATTTCAGGCGTTCCTACACGGCCATGGCGCACTTTGCCGATATCCAGCGGCGAAACAACATGCCAGTGAGGCGCTTGATTTGCGACAGCCCGACACGTTGGAATTCAACACTCCTAATGTTCAACCGCCTGCTCCAACAAGAAAAAGCCGTTAATGAATATTTGTATGACCGGGGTGCTAGGACAGCCTCTGGGAAGCTGGGAATTTTTTTGCCACGTTACTGGACGCTCATGCGCAATGCCTGTAGGCTCATGTGTCCTTTTGAGGAGGTGACAAACCTAGTCAGTCGCACCGAAGGCACCATCAGCGACATCATACCATTTGTTTTCTTCCTGGAGCGTGCCCTGCGAAAAAGAGTGCTGGATCAGGCCGTAGATGAGCGTGAAGAGGAAGAGGAAGAGTTGTGGTCACCATGACCACCAGAACCAGCCTTATCAGCATCGCTTGCTGGACCTGCGGCAACGCTGGAAGACTATTGTGAGGAAGAGGAGTCAGAGGAGGAATGTGGCTTAGAGAGGAGGAGGAAGACCAACCACAACAGGCATCCCAGGGTGCTCATTGTCACCTATCTGGTACCCGTGGTGTTGTACGTGGCTGGGGGGAAGAACATACCTTCATTGAGATCACTGAGGAGGAGGAACGGGAAATGAGTAGCTCGGCATCCAACCTTGTGCAAATGGGGTCTTTCATGCTGTCATGCCTGTTGAGGGACCCTCGTATAAAAAGGCTGAAGGAGAATGACCTGTACTGGGTGTCCACGCTGCTAGACCCCCGGTATAAGCAGAAAGTGGCTGAAATGTTACCAAATTACAACAAGTCGGAAAGGATGCAACATTTGCAAAATAAATTAAAAAGTATGCTTTACACAGCGTATAAGGGTGATGTCACAGCACAACGGGAATCTAACAGGGGAAGAGTTGAAAGTAATCCTCCTCCTTCCACGACCACGCCGGCAAGGACAGGACGCTTTACAGACGTGTTGTTGAAGGAGGACATGCAGAGCTTTTTAAGTCCTACGAATCGCCACAGCCCTTCGGGATCCACCCTCAGAGAACGACTCGACCGACAGGTAGCAGACTACCTCGCCTTAACTGCAGATATCGACACTCTGAGGAGCGATGAACCCCTTCACTACTGGGTGTGCAGGCTTGACCTGTGGCCTGAGCTATCCCAATTTGCAATAGAACTTCTGGCCTGCCCCGCTTCAAGTGTCCTGTCAGAAAGGACCTTCAGTGCAGCAGGAGGTATTGTCACTGAGAAGAGAAGTCAAAAAAGTCTAGATTACCTCACCTAATATTAAGATGAATGAGGGATGGATCCCGACGGGACTGATAGACTGATACATCAGTCCGATAGACTGATACATCCGACTAAAAAAGGCCTGATGAGATGAGCTGCCTTGGGTCCACACGCTGCTGTATTTTAGCTCTGAATGCCGGTTGACTTGCGTGACTCATCCGCCACCAAATAGGGTTCAAGCTGCAATGTTTTAGGGCAGTGCTCCCCAACCTTTTTATCGCCGCGGACCGGTAAACGTTTGATCCGCGTACCGGTCCGCGGCCCGGGGGTTGGGGAACACTGTTTTAGGGCACTTTCTGCCTGGGAAACAAACATCAATTCTTCTGGCCGCTGCTACAGCAGCGGCTGCAACAATACCTACTTTTTCAGGCATGCCTAATTTTTCGGGCCTCTGGTGCTGCACTGTGGTTTCAAAAACCAAACCAAAAAAAGGCACATAACAGGGATTAAACTGATAAGAATAATACTACTTAACACACCTTATAATAACGCAGAGAGCGGCAACGCAGAGAGAGGAGTCTGAAGAAGAGGAGTCAGAGGAAGAAGGTGGCTTTGAGGAGGTGGAAGACCAAACACAGCAGGCGTCCCAGGGGGCTTGTTGTCACCTTTTGGGGACCCTTGGTGTTGTACGTGGCTGGGTGAAGGAAGAGACCTTCAATGACATCAGTGAGGACAAGGAACGGACATGGCTAGCTTGGTATCCAACCTTGTGCAAATGGGGAGTTTGCGGTTGTGCAAATGGACTGTTTGCGGTTGTTTGCGGTGCGTTAAACGGGAGCTTGGTCTGTCACTGTGAAGCAGGCGTAACCCTTACACTACCTGATCGATACAACATCATACAGTAGGTCCCCCCCCTCATTTTTTTCTGGCCCCCACCCACTGCTCATGGGTGGGGGCCGGGGGGGAGGACAGTAGGTCCCCCCTTATCCTTATTTACTGAATATTCCCCTGTATAACAATGTTTGGCATTTAGTGAATATTCCCTATTCTGCTCTGTGTCAGTGTGTATCAGGGATCCTTAGGATAGGTGTCAATCCATATCTGCCAAGTGACCCTATGTAGGGGGAACAGTCCCTATTCTGCTCTGTGTCAGTGTGTATCATGGATCTCTGAGGACAGGTGTCAATCCATATCTGCCAAGTGACCCTATGTAGGAGAACAGTCTCTATTCTGCTCTGTGTCAGTGTGTATCATGGTCTCTGAGGACAGGTGTCAATCCATATCTGCCAAGTGACCCTATGTAGGAGGAAACAGTCTCTATTCTGCTCTGTGTCAGTGTGTATCATGGTCTCTGAGGACAGGTGTCAATCCATATCTGCCAAGTGACCCTATGTAGGAGAACAGTCTCTATTCTGCTCTGTGTCAGTGTGTATCAGGGGCTCTGAGGACAGGTGTCAATCCATATCTGCCAAGTGACCAAAAAGTGCTTGGTCAAAGCATGAGAGAGTGCAGTTATATAATCTACCATTGCATCTGACTGGAGTTGAAGTTGTTGTGGAAAGTAACAGTCTAACCTGGGTGCTGTCCCAAACAAAATCTCGTAGGGGGATAAGTTAAACTTCCCTCTTGGGGTGTACTGTACACCCCGAGGGCTGCCCAGATTTCTCTGGTCAATAACGCGGTAAAAGATGTACCTTGGTCACTTTCAATTACCTCGGGGACTCCGTATCTGCAGATAATTTCTGCGAGTAGGTGTTTAGCGGTAGTTTTTGCAGTAAGGTTGGCAACTGGAAAAGCTTCTGGCCATCCTGAAAACATATCCACTATGACCAGTGCGTACTCGTAACGGCCGCTCTTCGGCATTTGGATATGATCAATTTGGATCCTTTGGAAGAGATATTGTGGTTTGGCCAAATGATTCGGTGCAGCTTTGATTATTTTCCCTGAGTTACACTTAGCACAGATAGTACAGGATCGGCAGTAGTTTTGAGTTAAGGTAGTGATCCCAGGTGCTTCGAAATACTTGTCAATCAAAGAGTTCATAAGATGTTTTGACAAATGTGCTGGTCCATGAGCCCATTGGACAACAGCCGGGTACATATTCTTGGGTAGACAGAATTTGAGATTTATTGTATATATATCATTCTGGAGGATTGCTCCTTTATCTTTCCAACTTTGTTTTTCCTGTGGGGTAGCAGAGGCCTGTTGCTCTCTTAGAAGTCTGAAATCAGTGGGTAGGGTTTGCATGGTGAAAATAGGGGTCCTTTCATCATACACTCTTCTGTCCACTTCCCAATTCTGGCGCGCTGCATCTTTAGCTGCTTGGTCGACCAGATGGTTACCATGGGCTTTGACTTTTAGTATAGCTACTTCTTCTGGCAGTAGTAAGGTGTTCATTAACTCATTGATGGTCGCACCATGTTTTACAGGAGGACCTGTTGCTGTAAGGAATCCCCTGGTCTTCCAGATTAAGCCAAAATCATGCGCTACTCCTAGGGCATACCTGGAGTCTGTGTAAATGTTGACACGCTTTCCTTCTGATATTCTGCATGCCACCGTGAGGGCTATTAACTCGGCTACTTGTGCTGATTTGGAGGAGGGGAGTGAGGATGCTTGAAGTATTTGGTCTTCTGTGGTGACTGCATACCCGGTATGGTATTGACCCTGTTCATCTGCGAATCTGGAACCATCCACAAACAGTGTGTAGTCAGGGTTTGGCAAAGCAGTTTCGTGCACTGTGGGAAGATGGGTAGTTTCCATTTTCATCTTTTCAAACCAATCATGTGGAGCTTCTGGGTCTGGTTCTGTAGAAGGCACGTCTTCACATATCTCTGCATGATATCTGGGGTAACCAACAGTTCTGCAATTTATGGTCTTCTTAGTGACCCCCGTCACTGTGAGTTGTTTTTGCGTTGCAGTGCTCCATTATTTGGCCATTGGCCCAAGTTCTTTCCATGAGAGATCTGGAGACTTGGTGAAAGAAACATGAGGAACAGCCACCTCCCAATGGTGATACAAATGTGATACCTCCATAGGCAGACAGACTAGGATGACAATGTTCCCCTTGGAGTCACAGAATAGGTCTGTCAATGTAATCTGCACCTCCACCAGGCTACGTAATTCTTCTTCATAGTATGAATCGGGACATAGAGTGTCTCGAAACCACAGGGTGCAATGTAATTGGGTCTCGGGTTGTTCATCATGTGGAATTGTGGGCTTTTCAATTTGTAGTTCCATGTAAATGTCAGGATGTATATGCAAACTGTACCAGTATTGTGGAACTCCCCCCTTGGGAAGTGGCAGAAGAGTGGCCGGATTCAAAGAGTAACATCGTTGCAGGGTAACGTTGTCCGGTAAAAGAAGAGAAGTTTGAAGGCGAAGGTGTCTCTGACAGGAAAGATGTTTCGGTTGGGCTTGATTCAGGATAGCAGCGATATCATGTGGAGCCAGAACAGTCAGTTTGTGTCCAAGAACGAAATCATTAGTTGTATCCAGGAGGGCACTTGCAGCAAAGACAGCACGCAAACAGGAAGGACCTCCTCTGGCTACGGGGTCAAGCATGCAGGAAAAGTACCCTATGGGGCGTTGATGGGGCCCATGAGATTGAGTAAGGACCCCGGAGGCATGGCCCATCTTCTCAGAGACAAAAAGTTTGAATGGCAACTGGTAGTTAGGTAGGCCCAGAGCAGGGGCCGAAGAGATTGCCTTTTGTAGAGGGCAACTACAAGCTATAGAGGACAATGTGAAGGGTTCAGCCTTCAAAGCATCGTAGAGGGGTTGCATGAGTTGAGAGGCCTCAGGAATCCAACATCTGCAGTAGGTGATGAGCATGGGCGTAGGAACCCAAGAAAATCTGGGGGGGATAGCATTTTTACTCGCCGGGTATATTCTTATTCCGTAAACTAGGAGTTGTTTATCCCATTGTACAGCGCTACGGAATTTGCAGTCGCTATATAAATGATTAAATAATAACTTTAAAGGGTCACTACAGGGAAGGGATTTTACTTACCTGGATACAGCGCCGGGATCCTCCTGATGCCGCACATGCGCAGATACTTCATAGGGCGGCATTCATGTCTCGACTAGGAAGCACCTCTAGTGGCCATCTGACTGTCCACTAGAGGTATTCCTCATCAGTAATGTAAATACTGCCTTTTTACGAAATGGCTGTGCTTACATTAAAAAGCCTGCAAATACATGCTATAGACACCAGAACTACTACGTTTAGCTGTTGTGGTTCTGGTGACTATAGTGTCCCTTGAATATAAAGAGGAAAAAAGAATCATCACAAATGTAAGAAATAAAATGTCTGTATCATTATTCTAAAAATTATTTTTAAAAAATAAAAAAATATGCACATTCCTAGCTTAATTTTTAGCACGACATATGACACAAACATTTTGTACTTTGCAGATTACTTTTTATATTTTTTTTATACATATACAGATTGTGTAATACTGTCCCAGACTTAGGGTGACCACATTTCCTAACTGCCATTCAGTGACACTGTCAGAAATGCATTCCATACATTTTACTACCCGTCTCTACCCCTTCCATTTATATTAGAACCCCATCTACACCTTCCATGAATATTAGAACCACCCCTACCCCTTCCATGCACAAAAGAACCCCACCTACCCCTTCCACGCATATTATCCCCCCTACCCCTATTAGTACCCCCTAATCCCTTCCATGCATATTAGAACCCACCCTACCCCTTCCATTCATATTAGTACTCCCCTAATCCCTTCCAATACTTTTTCTACCTCCCCCCCCTCCCATCCATATTAGTAGCCCCCCTAAACCCTTCCAATTATTTTTCTACCTACCCCTCTCCTCCCATCCATATTAGTAGCCCCCCTAAACCCTTCCAATTATTTTTCTACCTTTGTTCCCCCTTTTACCTGACATAGCAGGGGGACCTCTGGACGTCTGGCAGGCGCAATGTCAGACTGAGCGCCGGGTAGTCACGTGACACTCGGCCAGGGCCGGTGCAAGGATTTTTGCCGACCTAGGCAAAAGTAAAGTTTGCCGCCCCCCCATGTGACATCACAATGCCCCACCAATATGATCTGCCATGTTAACGAACGCCAGTGCTGGAGTGCCACCGTGTTTACATTAAAAGGCCTGCATGGACAGGCTACAGACACCAGAATCACTACATTAAGCTGCAGTGGTTCTGGGGACTATAGTGTCCCTTTAATGTGAGGTAAATTAGAGATTAGTGCCATAAATAATATGCTAGATTGCCTACTTACAACCAGATGAGGATGATGATAATGGGCTCTAGCTGCAGTCTGGCTCCACTGGTCTCGTGTAGAACAGGCTCTCTGGAGGCTGTTTGTAACTGTGGTCACAAAAATCAATGTTCTGGGAGAATGGGAAGCAGCTCCATTTTTTTGGGGCCCTTTACACAGCTCAAGGTCTGGGTCCCAGGGTCCACCTTCATGTTCCACCAATGAGTTTGCTCACAGGGGGTGGAGTGTGTAGGGGATGTCCTGATATTTGTTAATTACTAGATTTAGTGTTAACAAATGGAGATTTGGTATCAGATATTACTGTAGGTGAAAGTTTAGGATCCAGTGATCATCAGTCAGTGTGGTTTAATATAAGAACAGTGACTGAGTCACACCACACAAAATCAAAAGTTTTAGACTTTAGAAAAGCAGACTTTTCTAAAATTAGAATATGTGTAAAGGAGTCATTATCAGACTGGAGCAATTTAAATGGAGTCCAAGAGAAATGGGATTATTTCAACGTTGCACTACTGAAGGCAACAGAAAATTGCATTAGGCTTGTCAGTAAAAGCAAAAAATTCAAGAAACCACTGTTGTACTCCGCATATGTGGCCAAATTAGTAAAAAAACTAAAGTTAGCATTTAGTAATTATAAAAAAAACCATGGTGAGGAAGACAGAATGATCTATAAGATTAGGCAGAAAGAGGCTAAGCAAGTTATAGGAGCTTCCAAATCACACACAGAAGAGAAAATAGCACAGTCAGTAAAGAAGGGGGACAAAACTTTTTTTAGATACATAAATGAGAAAAGAAAAGTAAAACAAAGATTAGTTAGATTAAAAACAAAAGAAGCAAGGTATGTAGAAGAGGATAAAGGTCTAGCTGACTGCCTCAATTAATATTTTTGTTCAGTACTTACATATGAAAATGAAGGAAAGGGACCTCAGTTAATCAAAAGGATAAATTAGTCATTTATTACACGTGAGTTTACAGAGGAAGAGGTTCTATTTCAACTGTCAAAAGTAAAGAAAAATAAGTCAATGGGACCTGATGGAATACACCCAAAGCTGTTTAAAGGGCTTAATGGTGTACTAGCAAAACCATTAACATATTTATTTAACCAATCATTGTTAACAGGAGTAGTCCCAGAAGATTGGAAGTTAGCAAATGTTGTGCCCATTCAGAAGAAAGGTAATAGGGAGGAGTCGGGCAACTATAGGCCAGTAAGCCTTACTTCAGTAGTGGGGAAAGTGATGGAAACCATGTTAAAGGATAGGATTGATGAACATCTAAAACACATGGATTTCAAGATCAGAGACAACATGGGTTTACTTCAGGGAGATCATGCCAAACTAATCTTATTGATTTTTTTGATTGGGTAACTAAAATTATAGATCAGGGTGGTGCAGTAGACATTGCTTACCTAGATTTCAGTAAGGCTTTTGACACTGTTGCACATAGAAGGCTTATCAATAAACTGCAATCTTTAAGTTTGGATTCCAATATTGTTGAATGGGTAAGGCAGTGGCTGAGTGACAGGCAACAGAGGGTTGTAGTTAATGGAATATATTCGAAGCTTGGACTTGTCACCAGTGGGGTACCTCAGGGATCTGTACTTGGACCCATTCTCTTTAATATTTTTATTAGTGATATTGCAGAAGGTCTTGATGGTAAGGTATGTCTTTTTGCTGATGATACTAAGATATGTAACAGGGTTGATGTTCCAGGAGGGATAAGCCAAATGGCAAATGATTTAGGTAAACTAGAAAATGGTCAGAATTGTGGCAACTGACATTTAATGTGGATAAGTGCAAGATAATGCATCTTGGACGTAAAAACCCAAGGGCAGAGTACAGAATATTTGATAGAGTCCTAACCTCAACATACGAGGAAAGGGATTTAGGGGTGATTATTTCTGATGACTTAAAGGTAGGCAGACAATGTAATAGAGCAACAAGAAATGCTAGCAGAATGCTTGGTTGTATAGGGAGAGGTATTAGCAGTAGAAAGAAGGAAGGGCTACTAAACTGGTTCATGGATTGCAGGATAAAACTTACCAGGAAAGGTTAAAGGATCTTAACATGTATAGCTTGGAGGAAAGACGAGACAGGGGGGATATGATAGAAACGTTTAAATACATAAAGGGAATCAACACAGTAAAGGAGGAGACTATATTTAAAAGAAGAAAAACTACCACATCAAGAGGACATAGTCTTAAATTAGAGGGACAAAGGTTTAAAAATAATATCAGGAAGTATTACTTTACTGAGAAGGTAGTGGGTGTATGGAATAGCCTTCCAGCTGAAGTGGTAGAGGTTAACACAGTAAAGGAGTTTAAGCATCCGTGGGATAGGCATAAGGCTATCCTAACTATAAGATAAGACCAGGGACTAATGAAAGTATTTAGAAAATTGGGCAGACTAGATGGGCCGAATGGTTCTTATCTGCCGTCACATTCTATGTTTGTATGTTGTGTTTTTCGAAGTATTTATCCAATTGCTGTTTAAATATCTGCATGGACTCTGATAACATTCCATATCCTTATAGTTCTTTATCCTTATAGTTCTTACTGTAAAAAAAATTTCCTTTGCCTTAGATTAATTATCCTTTCTCCCAGCCTAAATGCGTGACCTCGTGTCCCATGTATTGCCCTGAATATATTTCCAGATAATGGTTTATACTGGCCCTGAATATATTTGTATAATGTTATCATATCCCCTCTGAGGCGCCGTTTTTCCAAACTAAAGAGATTTACATTTTTTAACATTTCTTTACAGCTAAAATGCTACATTCCATTTATTAATTTTGTAGCTTGTCTTTGCACTTTTTCTAGTACCATGATATCCTTCTTTAGAACAGGTGCCCAAACTTGCACAGCATATTCAAGGTGTGGTCTTACCAGTGATTTATAAAGAGGCAAAATTATATTTTCATCCCGAGAATTTATGCCCATATTTATACATGACAAAACCTTACTGGCCTTAGCAACTGCAGATTGACATTGCATATTGCTGCGTAAGTTGTTGTCTATAACAATTCCCAAAGCCTTCTCGTGTGTGGTTACCCCTAACTCACTACCATTTAGGATGTAAGTTGCTTGTGCATTCTTGACCCCAAAGTGCATAACTTTGCATTTCTCTATATTAAATTTAATCGGCCATTTTAGTGCCCAGTCCCCCAATCTATCCAAATCCTTCTGCAGCAAAGCAATATCCTGCTCACATTTTATTACTTTACAAAGTTTTGTGTCATCTGCAAACACTGAAACATGTCTTTCAATGCCTATTTCAAGATCATTTATAAATATGTTAAATAGAAGTGGTCCCAAAACAGAACCCTGAGAGACACCACTTACCACTTGTGTCCAGCTTGAACATTTACCATTAATGACAACTCGTTGCACTCTATCCTTAAGCCAATGTTTTACCCAAGAACAAACATATCAATCTAAACCAATTTCTTTTAGACTAGCCTATTGTGAGGAACCGTATCAAATGCCTTGGCAAAATCCAAGTAGATCACATCCACTGCAACACCCTGCAATTAGGTTAGTTTTACATGACCTATGTTTCATAAAACCATGCTGATTATTGCTAATAACAAAGTTCTTCCCAATGAATTCCTGAATATTATTCCTTAATAGCCCTTCAAATATTTTCAAAGTCACAGACTTCAAATATTTTCCCTGCTCACAGGTCTTACAACATCTGCCTTCCTCCAAACCTCCGGTATAATAAGAATCTTGAAAGATTAAATACAGAGGTTTACTTATTTCACACTTAGCTCCTTAAGTACTTGTGGGTGAATACCGTCAGGCCCCAGAGCTTTATTTACATTAATTTTCTTTAACTGCAGTTTCACCTTGTCTCGAGTCATCCAATCACGAGTTATCTGCAAGTACTTTGCAGGAATAATTTGCATATCTCTTGCCATAGGATCCTCATTAATATATACTGAAGAAATATAGTTATATGTCTAACTTTTCCTGGTCTTCATTGACTAACAGGCCCATCTCTATTTCCAGTGTACCTAAACTTTATTTTTAACTGCCCAGTCATGTGACTCATCCCACCATGTTTCTGTTATGCCTATTATATCATATTGTTTAGTGTATGCTATTGCCTCTTGTTCCCCCATTTTGTTAAATAGGCTCCTTGCATTAGTAAGCATACATTTAATATTATCATGACTCATTTGTACTTTTTGTGAGTTATCAATATTATATACCTCCTCTGTTCACAGCTTCACCCTCCCCCAAGGCCAGATTAACATAGGGGCTGATGGAGCTGCAGCTCCAGGCCCAGGCCCATGGAATAGGCCCATTGATTTATTAAAAAAAAATAATAATAATCCCTACACACTACTCTACTGTAGTACTACTTAGGGTTTCCACCTGGCTGTTATTTTATTGGCACAGCCGGTATTTGAGGCTGCCTGGCCGGTGCCGATATTGCAGTCATACTGGCAATACAAATGCTGTTTTTTTCCTTAGTATAAACAGGGATTACAATACCAGCACTGGCCAGTAGGGGTCGCTGTGTGAGGAGACAGGCAGGGATAGGAAGTTCCAGTATATCCCTCCCTGCATATCCGCAGGGGAGCAGCTACAGAGAGTCCAGACAGCAACTCCCACCCTGCAGAGACAACCTACGGCTCATGGAAGTGAAGGATAGGGGGAAAGGCTGCAAGGAGACATGGGGACACAGACTCTAAGGGACATTGGGAAACACTATGACAGACACTTAGGGACACTGGGACATTTGGAGACATGGGGACACAGAGACCCTGGGAGACATGGGAATACTTGGGGGAAACAGGGATACATGGGGCATTGAAACACTGTGATACATGGGGCACTGAGACACTGATACATAGGGAGACTGGAACCTGGGGTAATCGACACATGGGGACACTGAGTCATGAGGTCACTGGGAGACATGGAGCAATCCATCTATACAGCAGAATCAAACCAAGTAGTTTTTTGGTAATTTTACAGCATTTTCTCTTATGTCACTCCTTGTGATTTACATCATGTGATGTCACCCTTACATAATTAATTATGCAAATTAGCAAGGCAGGTATGTTTTTCCAAGAAAGATGACAACCCTAACTACATTTCACATACTCTTGCTTAAGTATGGAAACTTAAGAGGGATGTATGGGAACAAAACCTGTGTGGACTGGCTGAATATGAAATTAGTTAAGGTAATGCTGACTTTGTCTCTCTAACACTGTGGCATGTTCCCTTTCTTCTACATTCACTACATACAGCTTTTCTCTGTCCCAGACTATATACCATGAGCTTTTGCCTGCTAGTAAGAAGGTAAGGAGACAAGTGGACCAGTGAGTGCTAGGGGACAGTCCTCAGAAAGCGTTGAGCGAGCGCATCATTAGACACTGTAACAGGACTTCACCAGCACCAAAGCCCTGTGGACTAAAACAGTGAAAATGGCGAAATTATTGCAAGGGAATACCATTACTGGAGAATACAGCCGTTCGCCTGGTTCAGACGAATCCCTTTGTCTGAGAATAGGTGGCCGCCATTTCGGGACTTTTCACGTGTTCGCGGCCATCTTACGCACGAACGGCGGTGTTTGCCTGTGAACGCATGGAACTAAAAACGGATGCGCAAACAGGCGAACGCCGCTGAGACCTCCAGGAGCTCGTAAGTTCGTGCTGAAACTACCGAACGACCGTCCGTTCGGTAGTTTTGTTTAAACATGTATGGGGATTCAGGCGAACGGCAGGATTACTGTGGAGGGCAAGGGGTTCGTGGGGTTTTTATTCACGAACGGGGACCGACCGCAAGGCCAAAACTTGTGGAACTCTTTTCGGCTGAAAATCCTGTGCGGTCGGTCAAAACTTCAAAGACCCATAACTCCCTAAACATTTAAAGATTTAATATGTCCACATTTGACCTCTGCTTTTAACATAGCGGCAAACAGAGGATTTTTACCAGCAGAGATGCTAAAAGCTAATATCTTGCCTATTCTAAAAAATGATAAAAACCCCACTGATATCAAAAACTACCGTCCGATATCTTTAATAGATGTTGACACTAAGTTATACGCTTCGGTTTTGGCTGCTAGAATAAAAAAACTTCTTCCACTAATCATCCATAAAGATCAAATAGGATATGTTCCAGGTAGAAATTCCTATACAAGTATAAGGAAAATTATTAATATCTTGGATGATGCAAATAGATATGATGTTCCAGTTCTGACTCTCTCGATTGATGCTGAAAAAGCATTCGACAGAGTCAGCTGGAAATATTTAGAAGCCGTTTTACAACATTATGGATTGGAAGGTTGGATTAAGAAAGCTATAATGGCACTATATGTAAATCCTGTTGCACGAACTATTGGACCTAATATAGTCGCCCCATGGTTCCAACTTAGAAATGGTACCCGACAGGGTTGTCCCCTGTCACCATTGCTCTACTTGCTGACTATCGAGCCATTGGCTGAGAATATTAGGAATAATAAAGAGATCCATGGTTATAAAATAATGGATGAGGATCAAAAAATTAGCTTATATGCTGATGACATTTTAATTACTCTTACAAACCCTAAAAATTCTTTGGAACGCATAATGCAAGAAATAGAGCGATATAGCTTCATATCAAACTATAAGTTAAATATAAATAAATCCTTGATATTAGATGTTAACCTAAATAAAAGGATACAACGAGAGATTAAAAACAAATATGATTTTATTTGGGTTAAAGAAAGTATGGATTACTTAGGAATTAAAATAACCAGAGAGACAAATAAGATTATGGAAGTAAATTTCCTAACATTATTATTAGATCTCAATAAATGGTTAAAAGATCGCAGAAATCTAGAGATTACTTTTTTGGGGCGAATAAACGTTATCAATTCATATGTTATACCAAAGTGGAATTATATGTTTCAAATGTTACCTCTCCATATCCCAATCCATTGGCTTCAATTAATACAAAGAAGTTTTACTCAATACATCTGGAAAGGCAAGAAGCCGAGATTGAAACAGTCAATATTAGCGCAGAAAATATATAAAGGTGGACTTGATTATCCACTCATAATGAATAATTTTAAAGCAGCTATTACCCTACATGTCTATTGAATGCAAATGAAAGAAAATAAAGATGAGGGATGGTATAAAATGGAATTGAAGGCAGGAGAAGTTTCTAGCTTAGATTGTTTAATCTGGAATATAAATAAAATGCCAAAGAAAAAAGAATATGCCAGTATTATTCTAACTCAATTATTGGAAAATTGGTTAAAAATTAAAAAAGTAATGAATATAGAAAAAAAAGTTCCAAGTTATTTAGAGTTAGATATTGTAGAAAAACAAGTGGAAGACTTAAACTTAAATAATTGGAAAAAAGTAGGGATAACGACTCTGGACCAATTATTGACAGAAGGATTAATTAAAACCTTTGCTCAAATAACAGAGATACACAATCTCCCTCCTAGAGAGGTGTTTAATTTTTTAAGACTTAAAAGCTATATTAATACACATCTAATAATACCAAAATCTAATTTAAGCAATTCGATAGATTTATTATTTACATCAAAAAAAGTTAATAAACCACTTTCTAAAGCTCTAATACTAATTAAATCAATAGCTGAAGACACAAATCCTACTGCCATACAGGCTTGGAAACAAGACTTGAATATCGATATAAATCTGAATCAATGGGGTTCTTCAATGATGGATGTTAAGAAGAATATACATTCATTAAATTTATTAGAAACGCACTTTAAAGTTTTAAATAGGTGGTACTTAGTACCAGCTAAATTGAATAAAATTTACCCTCTAGTAAATCCTATCTGTTGGAGATGCAATAGTATTAGAGGCAATTTTAGACATATTTGGTGGGATTGCTATAAATTAAAAAATCTCTGGTTGAAAATGCAGCATTTTATATCTAACAATTTAAAACTCGAGTTGATTATCTCTCCAGAGGTAGTTCTACTTCATCTAAATTGGCCTCATATGACATATGAATTAAAAGCAATCCTTATACATCTGTTTTTAGCGGCTAAAATAGTAATTGCGAGATGGTGGAAAAGGGATTTAGAAGTCCCCTGGAAGAAAGTTAAAACTCAACTCGAGTTTCAGATTAGAATGGAGCTGATGCTAAGTAAACAAAGACTAAGCAATAAGATTTCTGTTTGGTTAAAGTGTATTGAGATGATTGATGTATAAAATAGTGTCGTTCAATTAACAGTAGAACAATTCCATGAACACTGTAAATAATTATGAGATTTATCTAAATGATATTACCACTCTATTATGGAAGTCTTTCTGATGTACTTTTCTTCTCCCTCCCCTATTTTGCTGCTGTGTTGTTTGTTTGTATTACAAATGTATATTTGTATGATATTTGTATTTGTATGATATATGTATTTAATGAGATTTAAAAGAAAAAAATTTAAAATAAAGATTAAATATTCAAAAAAAAAGACCCATAACTCCCGAACCCCACAACCGAATGGCGTGAAATTTGAATATGTTATTCCCCTGAGTGGTAGCTATTAAGCGGTGCTGGACTTAAAGGTGTACCCCCTGTTTTTGGGGTACATCCAGAATGTGGGTAAATTTATGTACGTTATAATTATGTTATATGTTTATCTGAGGGGAGGAGACGTGGGGGTGTTACCCTGTGTGTAATTGGTTATTTTCATCCTCCCCCTGGGAGTGTCCTGTGTGTACTTGTTCCTAATAAAAGCAGGCTGGTTCTCCCAGACCTCAGATCTTCTTGACCCTGCAAAACGTAGCCTTGTCTCGTTCTTGGAAGGGGATTATTTGGGAATGTTATTCTGCTCCTGCTACAGCTGAACCTGACTTTTACTCTGGATATCGTGAATGGGATTATACCAGCTTACTTCTCCACAGCAGCTTGCAGGGGAAAAGGACGTCTCCAACGGCCGATACCCTCTCTCTACCAGGGTAGCCGTTACAGACACATTTATGCCAAGTCTGCATAGTATGCCCTTAGTTGGCCAGCTTGCATGACTGGCAGGCAGTCTGACATGCATTCATGCCAGGCTGGCCTTCTAATTCTTTGGGCAGACAAGGCCCTGGGGAGATAGTGCAGCTAAGCGGACAAGGGCACATGTAGGAGTGTGGGGATAGATGCAGGGGAGTGACTTGGGAAGTGTGTGTGGGAGGGGTTAGGTTTAATTTGAGTTAGTGTAGGGGAGGTCTTACCTCAGTGCCACTTGGGATATGGGCCAGCAAACAGCTTCCTGTCCTCCAGTTCCTGTTTGCCTGGGCCTGCAGATTTACACAGCTTGAGGTGATGGATGTTGAGGTGATATTGGCGTCCCTCAGGGCTGCTGCTGCGCTGGACGGTGGCCAACAACTAAGGGACCAATTCACAAACATTAGTGGAGGTATGGCTGCCGGTGTGGGCACACCCCGTGGCCTACCTTCCCCTGGAGCACCCCCTGCGGTCTCCCCTGCTGCCTTCCATGCGGCCCCTGCCCCTGGGGGCCGCTCCAGCACTGCAGGCATTCCCGTATGCCTGCCAGGTTCTCCCCGGATAACACTCCTCGGGCCCGGTTGAGGAGCAGGAGCCCGGGCCCGAGGCATCGCCAGAGTCACGTGTCTGGTGCTCCAGGCATGCGGCCTACTACTGGGGGCCGGAATCTGAGGCCTACTGCGGCCACGCGCCTTCAGCCACGAGGCCTGCCACTGCTGCGGGCCTGCTACACCCATGGCCGTCTGGCCGGCTACCTCCAGGCTGGGGATGTGGCCTGCTACTGCCGCGCAGCTTCCTGGTGCAGTTGCCGCGCGACCTACTCGAGTTCCCCTCTCCACACCATCCGCCCCATGGCCGCCGGAGGAGGATCGTCTGGCAGCGGTCCAGGGCCCCCGCGGCTGGTGGGGGGGTTGGGCAGTGAGTGGGCCCTCACGGGCCGCGCGGGGTACCATGGTACCGCCGTTGGGGGCCCGGGGGGGGCCAGTGAGGAAGGCTCCCAGGGCTCTGTCTCCCCTGTCCCCCTCTTTCCCCTGCTGCTTCTCTATCTTCTTTCAGGGGGCCCAGCTTACCTTTGGCCCCTGGTCCCCCCTCCTCTTTCTCTATGTCCTATGTTCCCCTTCCCGCCTCAGGTGGGCCTGCCCCTCCTCTCCCATCCTTCCCCCCCTCTGTTTTACCTCCCCCCCGGTTTCTACCCCTCCCTTGCTGCCTCCTCTCTATTCTCTTCCCCCCCCACCTTGTCTGGTGCCCCCTGCGGGTCACTTACCTCGGCCATCTCCTCTGGGGCATGGGCTCACGTCTTCTCTGCTGCTTTCTTCTCAGGATACTGCTGCAGTTCATGGACCCATCCAGCAGGTGGCGCCGGGAACACAGATGATGTCTTCTGTGGATGCTGGAACTGCTGTTTCTCTGCCTCAGCTTTCTGGGAATGCAGTGCCGGGCTTGGATCGCCAGTCTGCGACCGGAGAGTACTTTGTTCCCTCTGCTTCTGGTGCTGCGAGTCCCGGGTTGGGAGGGTTCCTCTCGGGTCTTAGGGATTTTTTGGATCAGTGGGAGCGGGGGATGGCGGTTAGTAGGGTCACTTCTGTTGATGGTCAACTCCGGTCGGCTTGGTCCCGTGCCCTGCTCCCTCCTAATGTTCAGGCTTCTCCTCCTCCTGGGCCCCTGCCCGGGACGGGTGGCGGTACGGTGCCTCTGGTTTCTCCGGCACCCGCGGTGGCCAGTGTTGGTTCCGCCTCAGTGTTGGGGGGTCTCTGACGTAGCGCAGGGTGCTGCTTACATGTGCTGGTCTGGCCCTCTGGGCTTGCACTTGAAGCAGGAAACAAAGGAAAAAATTTGGAAAGGGGAATGTTACAGTTACCTCCAAGCTAGCTGAAGGCTGGACCGCTTGGATGTCCTGGTTCCCGAATGTGGAGAGTGAGGAGCGCTGTTCCGTTCAGCAGACCACCAGAGTCCTGTGAATATAAAGCAATCCCACTAGCTCTAGTCTAGCTAAGATACCCTGGTTCCCACAAAACGAGTCGAGGCTGCGATTTGAGGGTCAAACACGAACTGGCTTTAATGGCACAGGGACAGCGTTATTTATGCAAAATCCCAGGTCCAGGGACAACCCCCTCTGGACCTGATGGGATACCGGGACAATACACACAGTTGACCAATGACAATATACTGTATCGTTTGAAATAGTTCCCGCCCCGCTTGGAGATAATGATACCAACGGTTAATGCAATTCAATTATCTCCAAGTGCCCAGAGTTCCACGTGTATTTCCAACAGGTAAAAACAGCATAAAATATATATTCATAGCAGTTTACTAAATACCCCTTACATTCTACCATTCATTAGATAGCTCAGGTCTTAGCGCATCATATAGACGAATAGCGCTCAGACCTCACGAACGGTATAGCCAGTCTCTTTGGCTAAAGATAAGTCTTTTCGTGTCTCTTTGTCCCGAACACGAGATGGCGGCCATCTTTTCTATCCATGAATAGGCGAGCGGGTCTCACCATCAAAACCCCTGGACCGAAACCCGGGTAGCATACTGCACGAATACCGCTCTCTGGCTGGTTGTCCCAACCCTTCGTGTACCGAACGTAGATCGCCCTGAAGGGGCCAATTAGCCTGCGGTTAACCACAGCCTCAACGTTCTAAGTGCAGACACACGCCGGGATGTAGGTGGTCCTCGTTCGGGAGTTTGAATACGGTGAAAATAGTCAACGAACGAGGCCACCCTGAGGGAGTCAATTAAGGTTGTGGTTAATCGCAAACCGCAGCTTCTCAGTGGTCGTCCGTTCGGTTATTTCCGAGGTCAACAGGGTTAAGTGGCGGCACACGCCAGGTCTGAGTTCGTATGCACGAATATGTAATCCTAGTTGTTCATGTAAATGGAGTATAGGTAACAATAATACCGAAAGAAAGGTCTTCGGTAACTTAACATAGGGTAATCCAATACGGGTCTGTGGGGTGTCCGTAACAGTGCTCCCTCCTAGTGGAACACTTTGGCAGACACCGTCTGACTCCTCATCGGGGCAAACTAAGGCTGTCCAGACTGGTGGATTATGCTGGACTGAGATCTGTTTGTCGAGATAACCCGTCCGTATTACCATTCTGTTTTCCGGATCGGTAGGTGATGGTAAAATTAAAAGGTTGTAAGGATAAGCTCCAACGTAAGAGCCTGCCGTTGTCCCCTGAGACCCGATTTAACCACACCAGCGGGTTATGGTCGGTCACCAATGTGAATTCTTGTCCATATAGGTAGGGAGTCAGTTTCTTTAGTGCCCACACCAGGGCCAAACACTCCTTTTCCACCGCGGCATAACTGACCTTGCATGGTAAGAGCTTTCGGCTGATGTAGGCAATCGGGTGCTCCCCTCCATCGTCTCCTACTTGGCTGAGGACTGCCCCCAGCCCGAACATGGAAGCGTCTGTGTGGACAATGAAACGTTTGTTAGGGGCTGGGGCAGCCAAAATTGGAGCATTAACAAGAGCAGTTTTGAGGGCTTGGAACGCTGTTTCACAGTGGGGAGACCACAGGACCTGTCTAGGTAGGTTTTTCTTAGTCAGGTCCGTCAGGGGCTTAGCTATGGTACTGTAGTCTGGCACGAAGCGTCTGTAGTATCCTGCAGTGCCCAGAAAGGCTAGTACCTGGGTCTTGGTGGTGGGGGTGGGCCAGTTGGCGACAGCTTCTATTTTAGCCGGCTCTGGTCGCTGTTTCCCACACTCCACACGGTGCCCAGGTACTGCACCTCAACCATTACAAAATGCCATTTCTCTGGCTTCAGAGTCAGGCCAGCGGCCCGGATCTGATCCAGGATCATTCCAACATGATCTAAGTGTTCCTCCCAGGACTCACTGTGGATCGCTATGTCGTCCAAGTATGCGCAGGCAAACTCCTGGAAGCCATTCAGGAGTCTATCCACTAAGCGCTGGAATGTAGCGGGGGCATTCTTCATCCCGAACGGCATTACCTTAAAGTGGTATAAACCGAACGGGGTGATGAATGCCGACTTAGGGATAGCTTCCTGAGCCAGGGGAATTTGCCAATAACTTTTACAGAGGTCAATGGTTGTTAGATACTTTCCCCTGGCTATACGATATACTGGGCATCGGATAGGCGTCCGTTACCGTTTTATCGTTAAGCCTCCGATAATCCACACAAAATTGGGTGGTTCCGTCCTTCTTAGGGACTAGAACCACTGGAGAGGCCCAGGGACTGTCGGAGGGCTCAATCACCCCTAATCTAAGCATTTCCTCAATCTCAGTCTTCATTCCAGCCCGTACGGCTTCAGGAATTCGGTAGGGGGTCTGTCTTAGGGGTGGCTGCCCTGGCGTGTCTACCTGATGGGCGGTTCGGTGAGTGCACCCAGGTTCTTGGGAGAATGTAGTACTTTTAACATGGAGTAATTGGCTTAATTGTTCCCTCTCCTCATCATTAAGTCGGTCCCCGATCTGGACCTGTGCCTCTAAGTTCGAGTGGGGGTTCCTTTCCAGCAGGTCTGGGGTAGGAAGGTTATCTGGGTCCTCGTGAGGGGGAATGCAGATGGCTGTCACATTCTCGGGCTTCTCTAGATATTCCTTGAGCATATTTATGTGAAACGCTTTTCTCAAGTTTTCATCATGGCAACTAGCTATGATATAGGTAGTGTCCCCCTTCTTTACTATCATCTGGTATGGCCCTTGCCCCAGGCAGCTTGTAGTTTGTCTGCCTTGACGGATTTAAGTACCAGCACCTTCTGTCCTATGGTGAATCCCCAGGTTCGGGCGCCCTGATCATACCATACTTTTTGTCTCCGCTGAGCCGACTGGAGATTAGCCTGGACCGACCTGGCTAATTGCTCCATTCGGTCTCTTAGCTCCAGCACGTATGGTACGATGGGGACCCTGGCATTCTCGGTCTCCCCCTCCCCCCAGAGTCTGCTTTTTCCCTATACTTTTGCAAGGTCGGGTCAGATTTGGATTTGTGTTCAAAGGTGGCGGGAGTATCCCAGGGTATGGGGTCTGACAGGGCAGTCAGGGTCGGAGTGAGTCTTACCTGTGGTTCCCGCACTGGTGAAAGATCAGGCTGATTCCTGGCTCGTGCGCGGGTAGTCACCTGGTGAGCCTCGGAGTTATAGGCTGGGGCGTAAGCCGAGGTCATCGGTCCCAGATCATTGCCCAATAATACCTCTGCTGGTAAATTATCCATAATCCCGACGTTCACAGTGCCTTTTCCCTCCCCCCAATCCAAATGGACCTTGGCGGTCGGAATTTTGTATACGTCTCCCACAGCCACTCGAACGGCCACGGTTTGTCCGGAACTCTTGTCCTCTGGTACCAAGTGGCTCTGAACTAAAGTTATGGTAGCTCCAGTGTCTCTTAGTCCCTCAATGGAGTGACCCTCGAGCCATACCTTTTGCCTGTGATGTTGGCAGTTGTCGGAGGCAGCATATACGGGGTCGGCCTCATGTAGAGGTCCCAGGTATTCTTCCATGGGACCCTCCTGGTTAACACATAGAGCCCTGGCGGGCCGCGACGATCCTGCAGAATTATTATAAGTCCTGGGGTTTTGATGGTGGTTGTTGAGGGGGCAACTTGCCATGAGATGCCCCGGTTGTTTGCACCGGTAACAGGTTAGTCATGGGCGTTCGGTAGTATGGCCACCCGGTGGTCCCAGATGCCTGGTAGGTCCTGCGGGTACGGGAGCCCTGAAGTCCGGTCGTGCCGGCATTCGGTAGGTTTCTCGGTTTTCCGTACGAATCGTTGGCCGGTAGTTGTTACTTTCGTGCAGTCGCTAGTCACAATGCTCATCAGCTAGCATAGCTGCCTCCGTGAGGGTAGTGGGTCTACGATCACGGAGCTATTCTTTGCATTGTTGATCTACCCCATTGTAGAAATGTTCTAAAAGAAATAATTGTAATACTTCCTCACCTGTTACGGCTCGGCACCCTTTCATCCAGTGATCGGTTGCTCTCCTCATCCGATGAGCCCATTTGGTATGTGTATCGTTCGGCTTCTTTTTAGTGCCCCTGAATTGCCTCCGATACGTATCTGGGGTTACTGCATACCTTTGTAATAATGTATCTTTAACCCGGTCATAATGGGTCACTTCCTCGGTAGACAGTGTCCGAAATGTATCTCGTGCTCGGCCTGATAGCTTCCCCGACAGGATAGTGGGCCAATCCTTGCTGGGTATCCGATGAAGCACACATTGCCTCTCAAAGTCGGCCAGGTATTCATCGATCCCCATCTCATTCTCTAGGAACGATCGGAACGCTGCATGGGGAATCTTTGGCTTCCCAGCCCTTTCTGCTGGGTCCGCTGCCATCCCTGGTTTTGCTGGGGTGGGTGTAAGTTCATCTCGTGCGCCCTGGCCTCTCGGATCTCTACATCGACCTGTGCCATGGTTTGCTGTATCAGCTCTACGGTCGGGTTCGGGCCGAACCAGGAGAGCCTCTCCCGAACAATATGGTTCTTTTCCTCGCTAGCGGACATCGGGGTCTCCGTCATGGTCAGGCTTTGATCCAGTTCTGTCAGCTCTGCGATCAGCTCCCTCCTAGGTCAGATGCTAGCGTTCCCACCTCGGCTTTCTAGTAGATCCTTTAACGTGGTCCATTTTAGTTTGTCATAAGCGCACTCCATCCACTCTGTATCTCTCCTAGGAACTCCAAGAAGATCCTGCCGCTGCCACCAATTGTTACAGTTACCTCCAAGCTAGCTGAAGGCTGGACCGCTTGGATGTCCTAGTTCCCGAATGTGGAGAGTGAGGAGTGCTGTTCCGTTCAGCAGACCACCAGAGTCCTGTGAATATAAAGCAATCCCACTAGCTCTAGTCTAGCTAGGATACCCTGGTTCCCACAAAACGAGATGTCCCGAACACGAGATGGCGGCCATCTTTTCTATCTGTGAATAGGCGAGCGGGTCTCACCATCAAAACCCCTGGAGCGAAACCCGGGTAGCATGCTGCACGAATACCGCTCTCTGGCTGGTTGTCCCAACCCTTCGTGTACCGAACATAGATCGCCCTGAAGGGGCCAATTAGCCTGCTGTTAACCGCAGCCTCAACGTTCTAAGTAACAAAGATAAAAATGAGACAGCGCTAAGTAACTTATAGGCAGCAACCTTTTAAAAGGGGATCCCTCAGACCCTTTAGAACTAGATAAATAGAAACAACAAAAAAAGGCTGCGCACACAAATAAAAATAAAGTCCAATTAAAAAGAAAGGAAAAGTCCAACTGTTTTATCCTTACAAATAGTCTTTGCTGGTGACGTCTTCTACTGTTGTAGTGGTTCCACTTATATGAAAGATAAAAAGGGATAGAAGGACAACCAATAGTGTAATACGTAAATTTCTAATGTAGACGTGAAGTAATAATAGTATAAAACTTACATTTACCAGAGCTAATGTCCTAGCTCTGGAATGAAGCGCATACAGCGGTTTGATCCCCGCTTATAGGATTTAAATGGGTTCCTCTCTGTGATTGGTGTCCAGTTCTCGAAATAAAAGAAACAGCCAATAGTGCTCACTGTATAGCAATATTGATAAAATAATAAAAGAATGTACTTACAGAACAAGAGCAGACCAACTGCTCCGTGATGGCAGCTTGGGTGGATTGATCCCCACCTAGGATTTCTTTAAGTGCAGGAAACTTCCAGGGATTTTCAAGGTTTTTGTAAAACCAATAAAGAATAAATAAAATAATTTAAAAAGCCAGGTTAAAAAAGAAAAGGTTATGTCTCTATAAAAAAGATTATTGGCACAAACAAATGACCAAAAATACTTTAATATATTTACAAACACAATAATTAAATTTCCATAACGCGTTTCGTCAAATACTTTTTCAAATGGAATAACAAGTGATACCTGGCTTGTAGGTGTTATATAAGAGCATAACTAATTTAAATTTGGCGCCAAAAATTGGTCCATCCAATCAGAAATGAAAACATATTTAAAACTTTAAAACATGTCCATAACTTAATCAATATACAGTTTATAGTGTTTCTGATGATTAAAAATCGAAAACGAGGGTGAGAAAGTATAATTTTAAACAATAAAAGATAATCACGTGACATACGGCACTTCCGCATTTCGGAAGATAAGCCGTAATATCACATGGGGGATGTAGTCGGATTTGGCCGCGACCAGCGGCCGCATAAAAAATAAAAAGACATTTGGTTTATAGATAGTTAGAAGTGGTCTGATGCCATTACAGGGGTTTACATTACAAAACGAAGGTTATAAGCTATAAATATGAATAATAGACGGAGGGACACGTAATTACTCGGCACTTCCGCAAATCGGAAGTTATAGCCGAAATGCCTACTGGGGGATGAAGTTTTAAACTTAGTAACTAACACTAACAGCTAAAAATGAATAGAATTCAATTAAAAACTGTCCCATAATATAATAAGGAAGTTTGATACTGAAATTAAAAAGAAATGCAATAAAAGGGAATTATAAAAAAGATGCAAGATTAAAAACATAATTTTAAAAGTACTGGCATCATTTACACAATGTAATAAAAAAAAAAATTATGGAAAAAATTTATAAAAAAGTCTATATAAAAGACACTAGTATTGTAAACAGCATTAAAAACATGGATTTAAAGGTACAAGCATTATTTTATATACATAATCATAAAAAATTGTATAAATCAAAATCTGCGTTAAGACCATGGGGTATAAGAGTCTGAAGTTTGTACACCCATTACATCTCTGTTTTTCCGAGCAGCTTTTTTATATCACCTCCATGCCAAGAGGTGGAACATTTTTTTATACCGATGCATTTTAGTAGGCGTGGGTCTTTATTGTGCATAATAAAATGTTTGGATACTGTATGATTTAAGTATCAATTTTTAATATTTCTGCAATGTTCGCTCAGCCTTATCTTTAAGCACCTTGTGGTCATCCCCACATACTGGAGGCCACATGGGCACTCAAGCAGATAAATAAAAATTTTCGTATTGCAACATATAAAATCATAAATATTATACACTCTTTTTGTCCGATTGGACATGAAATTTGTGACTTTAGATGAAATAAAATGATCTGTGGTTTTGCATACAATACATTGTTTACATTCATAAAAACCTTTTGTAGTTAAAATAGATTTAAAATTGGGTGCTCCTCTAAAAACAATATTTGGATGAGTAGGTATAATAGGATTGAGTATCTCATCGTGTTTAAGTATATGCCAGTGTTTTCTTATTATTTTTTTAATTTCATTACTTTTATTATTAAAATTAAAAATAACTGGGAGTACTATTGATTCGTTATTTTCTTTATTTTAATACGTCAGAAGTTCTTTTCGTTCTTTTTGTTTAACTGTATTAATTGTAGTATTTAAATCTGATTCTAGATATTTTTTTCAATAAATTTGTTTTTTTTAAAAACTGCTTGCTCATTAAAATCTGTAAGTTCTGAACAATTTCTACAAAGGCGTAAAAACTGGCTTTTTGGGGCACTCTCGAGCCAAGGCTTATAGTGACAGCTAGATCTATCTATAGCCGTGTTTACACATACTTTTTTGAAGAAAGTTTTTGTTTGGAGTTGTCCCTTGTTAATAAAAATATTAAGATCTAAAAAATTGATGGATTTTTTACTAAATTCATGTGTAAGAGTAATACCCCTATTGTTGGTGTTTAAATGATTGATAAAATCAATAAGATGGTTCTCTGGTCCATCCCAAATAAAAAAGAGGTCGTCTATGTATCTGAAGTAAGAGACTAGTTTTGCCTGACATTGATGGTTGCCCCAGATAGCTTCTGTTTCCCAGTCAGCCATAAACAAATTGGCATAACTGGAGGCAAACCTAGTCCCCATAGCATTACCTCTTTTTTGCAAATAACATGAGTATAAAAACCAGAAGTATTTGTTTTTTAAAATAATATTTATACCTTCTATTATAAAATCAATTTGAATATCAGGAATCCTAGCTTCATGAGTTAAAATTTATTTTATAGCTTGACAGCCAATATCATGAGGGATGATGGTATAAAGAGACTGTACGTCACATGTAACTAGTATAAAACAATTTTTCCAGGTAAAATCACTTAAAAATTTTAAAAGTGACATAGAGTCTTTTAAATAAGATTTCATGAGTTTGACCGAAGGCTGAAGAAGGGTATCAATATATTGGGAAAGGTTGCATAAAAGTGAACCTATCCCAGAAACGATTGGTCTACCTGGGGGATGTTGTTCATTTTTATGAATTTTGGGAAGAAAATAAATGACTGGGGTAATCGGGAATTCTTTGTTTAAAAAATGTAATTCATTAATATTTAAAATGTTTAAATTTAGACCCTTGTTTAAAAAATTAAGTAAAATAATTTGTATATTTTTAGTAGGATCAGTTAAAAGTTGTTCGTATACATTTTTGTCTTTCAATTGTCTATGAGCTTCATCAATGTACATCTTACTGGACTGGATAACTACTCCACCACCTTTATCGGCTGATTTGATGACAATATCTCTATCTTTTTGGAGTTCTTTGATTGCCTGTCTTTCGGCATGTGTGAGATTATTAGTATCATATTTTTTGTATTTGATTTTTTCTAAATCTTTATGAACAAGTTTCTCAAATAAAATCAGAGGGGCCGATTTAAAATGAGATGGATAAAACTTAGATTTTTCTATAAGGTGTGTATTTAAAAAAGGACTATTGTCTGTCTCTAGAGAGGGAGGTGGAATAGGTAGAATAGGTTCTTTGTCATTTTTGCTTATAAAAAATCTTTTAAGTGTAGCCTTTCTAACAAATTTGTTTACATCAAGAAAGGCTTGAAATGAATTAAAAGATGAGGTAGGGGCAAATTTAGGACCTTTACTTAAAACAGACAATTGTGCAGCTGTTAAAACTTTCTGAGAGAGATTAAAAATGCCATTGCAGGAATTGGTAAGAGGTATTATTGTCTTTCCAATATTTCTCTTTTGCTCCCGTCTTCCACTTCGTCTTCCTCTAAGCTTAAAATAATTTTTTGGGAGCGTGATGGGTGTGGTGTCTGGGCTAGTGCAGGCTGGTGAGTGCGTATCTCTAAAAAATGGTCCTCATTGTCAAAGTCTGAATCGACTGATAGCAATTGGTACCTATTGGTGTGATTTGGGATAATGGGTGATTTTGAATAATTGGAATACACATTGTGATCATTAGTATACCTGGATCTTTTTGGTTTTGGTGAGAAATTAAAACCAGAAGAATTTTGATATCTGGGTGATCGAGGAGCAGAATTGTAATTATGATGAGGAAATTTCCTTTGTTTGTGTGAGGGTAGTTGGTATGTGTTGGTGTTACCTTGGTAAGGTAATTTAGAGGAAACGTGAGATTGGTGAGAGAAAGTTTTTTGAGGTCTTAATGTGGATGGGGATTGGTGATGGGGTCTCCGTGTGGCATAGTTCTGATATTTAGAAGGTGGTTGATGTGACATATTGTTGTAGGGGTGAGAGTTATTATACGTATAATTTTGATGGTTTGGTCTAGAAGAATAGTTTTCTGAAGTTCTCACTTGTTTATTAGAATAGTCAGTTTTGTCTCGGATATATTTTTTGATTTTCAAGTGTTTTGTGTCAACTTAAACCTTTTCAATTTTATTTTGAATTAATATAGAGTTTTGTTTATAAGCCTTGGTTTCAGTAAATGGAGTTTTTGTTTGGAGTTGTCCCTTGTTAATAAAAATATTAAGATCTAAAAAATTGATGGATTTTTTACTAAATTCATGTGTAAGAGTAATACCCCTATTGTTGGTGTTTAAATGATTGATAAAATCAATAAGATGGTTCTCTGGTCCATCCCAAATAAAAAAGAGGTCGTTTATGTATCTGAAGTAAGAGACTAGGTTTGCCTGCCATTGATGGTTGCCCCAGATAGCTTCTGTTTCCCAGTCAGCCATAAACAAATTGGCATAACTGGAGGCAAACCTAGTCCCCATAGCATTACCTCTTTTTTGCTTTATCAACTGGCAATTTTATTATTTATTATTTATTATTGCCAGTTGATAAAGCCCTGTGTGGCAAAACGCGTTTTGGCTATTTTATATATATTTTATATTTTTTATTGTACTAATAAAGGAATAGTGGTTTTTTTACAACAATTTTGCCATATACCTTTTTATCTTATTTTTTTTAAAAAATTTTGTTTTTAAAAATATTTCCTGTCACCTGGTCATTCACCAACTTGGAATCTACCCACGACCAAGAATCCTTGGTGGGGATTGTACCACCTATGCGAATATACTGAGCAGTTTATCCTGCTCATTCGAATGTGAGTATTTTTATTCCTTTTATTTCACTTTATTTCATTTTGATTCAGTGAGCACTATATTCTGCTTTTATCTCCTTTTTATTACCGAGGAATTACCTTCACCTATATCCTACCAGTGGGGGATAAACGCCACTGAACGCCCAAAATACTAGAGCAAGTTCATGCTCTAAGATAGGTGAGTGTACTACCTACCTACCTATTATTATTATTATTTATCACAGACAGTCTACACTATTGGATCGTCTTTGTTGCTTATATTTTCCATGTTCACCTCTGAATCAAGACTCCTCTAAAGATTAGAAGATTCAGTCTCTTATTGGACTTTCTACTTCCAAATACTTACCGGAACCTGAAAGAGAAATATACCAAGTACTGTCACTATCATCCACTTATTTGAACTTTTTAAAGTATATCAAGAATTTGGACTATCTTCTTTTATATATATTTGTTATATATATTTATTAAATCCCCTTTTCTTTATACATATTATTCCTCTTTTACGTTTTAAGTGTTTGCCATATTTATCCCTTTTTCATTTTGATACTCATGTAGCGCAACCTATTATTCTTGTTTTTGTAATATAGAGTTTTGTTTATAAGCCTTGGTTTCAGTAAATGGAGTTTTTGTTTGGAGTTGTCCCTTGTTAATAAAAATATTAAGATCTAAAAAATTGATGGATTTTTTACTAAATTCATGTGTAAGAGTAATACCACTATTGTTGGTGTTTAAATGATTGATAAAATCAATAAGATGGTTCTCTGGTCCATCCCAAATAAAAAAGAGGTCGTTTATGTATCTGAAGTAAGAGACTAAGTTTGCCCGCCATTGATGATCCTTGAAAATCCCTGGAAGTTTCCTGCACTTAAAGAAATCCTAGGTGGGGATCAATCCACCCAAGCTGCCATCACGGAGCAGTTGGTCTGCTCTTGTTCTGTAAGTACATTCTTTTATTATTTTATCAATATTGCTATACAGTGAGCACTATTGGCTGTTTCTTTTATTTCGAGAACTGGACACCAATCACAGAGAGGAACCCATTTAAATCCTATAAGCGGGGATCAAACCGCTGTATGCGCTTCATTCCAGAGCTAGGACATTAGCTCTGGTAAATGTGAGTTTTATACTATTATTTCTTCACGTCTACATTAGAACTTTACGTATTGCACTATTGGTTGTCCTTCTCTCCCTTTCTATCTTTCATATAAGTGGAACCACTACAACAGTAGAAGACGTCACCAGCAAAGACCATTTGTAAGGATAAAACAGTTGGACTTTTCCTTTCTTTTTAATTGGACTTTATTTTTATTTGTGCGCCCAGCCTTTTTTAATTGTTTCTATTCATCGTTCTAAGTGCAGACACATGCCGGGGTGTAGGGGGTCCTCGTTCGGGAGTTTGAATACGGTGAAAATAGTCGACGAACGAGGCCACCCTGAGGCAGTCAATTATGGTTGTGGCTCAATTTTTTCGGGGGGATGGGGTACACCTAACGGAGGTCGGGCTCGACCTTTTTAATCTCTCCCTTCAGGAAGCGGTGGAACAGGCCATGGGAGGTTTTGGTGGGGTTCCCCGCTGATTTACGGGTAAAGCAGCGGGTCTGGTGGTATGTCCTTGCCAATTAAGTTTGAGGAGTTAAGTTTAAGGATGGAGTAAGTTTTTATGTTTTGCAGGTCTCAACCTCCCCTGCTTCAAAAGGTTAACATTAGGTTGCCTGAGGTGTCGTGCCCATCGAGCGTGGATAAGGTCAGCTGATGGCGGGCATTGGAAAGATATGATTTTATGACGAGGGGGGAGGTAAGAGGAAGTGGTGATTAGGAACCACTGTATGTTTATTGGCAAGGATGGTTGGGTTACTGTATAACACTATGTGTGGAGTTATATATGTATATATGTTAATTTATGATTATTTATTTTTAACAATTTGGTTACAGAAAGAAGAGTTTAATAAATAAAGTTATGGATGTGTTATGCAGTAATTTATTTATGTTATAATAAATGCTGTGGCCTGTTCATCCATACTAAGTTGTCTGTCGTTATTGGGGGGGTGATTGTTTTTTTTTTGTTTATATGGCATCATAATTCCCCACTACGTACATACATGTCCTCTTTTTGGGCATGTTCGCCCCTTTTGGCAGGTTATGTGATTTGTGTCAGTGGCACACCTTTTTACCATGTCTACTGACTTCCAGCTTGCCTGGACACTGCTGTTAGGGGTTATGGATTTACTGGAAAGATAAAAACATAAGTTAGAGGGAGATTAGCAAAGGGTATGTGTTTTCTTGTAGCTGCTGTTATCTTTCCCTCCAGCACCATCTATATCAGATACATGGCGCATAGGAATGTTTTAGTGTTTTTGGTCGATAAGATTCTGTAATTAGGCCCATCATAATTGTCAGCACCAGGCCCACTGGGCTGTTAATCTGGCCCTGCCCTCCCCCCAACTCCACACCCTTATACTGAGCTAAATCCCATCTCCTTTCTGTCCTATCTCCATTTTGTAGATTGCTTTGACCCTCCCCCCCTACTACTAGTTTAAAATCTCCTCCAACCTTCTAGCCATCCTATCCCCCAACACAGCAGACCCTCTTCCATTTAGGTGCAATCCATCATGACTATACAGGTTGTACCCAAGCGCAAAATAGGCCCAGTACTCTAAAAACCCAAAACCCTTCTTCCTGCACCAAGACTTCAGCCACGCATTGACCTCTCTAATCTCCCGCTGCCTTTCTGCTGTAGCGCACGGTACAGGTAATATTTCTGAAAATATTAACTTGCAGGTCCCTTTCTTTAGCTTACTTCCTAGTTCCCTGAACTCATTCTTTAGGACCTTCCATTTTCCTCTGACTTTGTCATTGGTACCAATATGGACCATGACAGCTGGGTCATCTCCAGCCCCTCCCAATAATCCCTCCACTCTGTCAGCAAGATGCCGGACCCGAGCACCCGGGAGACAGCAAACTGTCTGGTTGAGACGATCGGCGTGGCAGATTACCCTATCTACTCACCTAATGATAGAGTCCCCTACCACCACAACCTGTCTAAACTTCCTTACCCTCTCACCCCGACCCGTACTCAGTGGCGTCGCTAGGGGGGGGCCAAGGGGGCCATGGCCCCCCCTACATCTTGCTGTGCCCCTCTTGTGCCCCCCCAAATGCCGGCTACTTGCTGGCCATGTGCTTCCATTATATTCCCTCCGGCTGTAACAGTGTGTGAGTGTGTAACAGCCCGAGGGAGGGAATGCAGTGCTGAGGTGCTGGGGGCTGTCTGTGGCTGGAGGGAGCACTGATTGGCTCCCTGGCATAGGCTCCGCCCCCTAATCGAAGCCCCGCCTCCCGCACATAAGCCCCGCCCACGCCATAAAGCAGCAGACCATGCTGCTGCAGAAGATGGCTGCCTGACCCCCAGCAACAGACTCCAGTGACAGGTAGGCTCTACACACACATTGCCCCCCATACACACACATTGCCCCCCATACACACACACTCCCCCACCATACAGCCCCCATACACACACACTGCCACACACTGCCCCCATACTGCCCCCCCATACACACACACTTGCCCCATACACACCCTGCCCCACACACACATTGCCCATACACACACACTGCCCCACCACATACACACACACTGCCTACCATACACACACACTGCCCCCATGTGCCTTCATGCTCACACACTGCCCCCACCTTTTACACACTGCCCCCATACCCTTTATACACCTGCCCCCCATACACACACACTGCCCCTCATACCGACCCCCATACCACCACCTGCCCCCATGCACCCACACCTGCCCCATGCTGCCCCCAGCCACACAAATGCTGCACTCCCATGCACAGACTGCCCCCATGCACATTGCCCTCCATGCCACACGCACACTTGCCCCACATACACACACACACCTTTTAATACCCAACCCCACCATACACAAATGCCTGCCTCCATACACACACACACAGCTCCACAATACAAACATACTGCCCATGCACACACACTGCCCCCCATGCCTTTACATACACACACTTACTGCCCCCATACACACACACTGCCCCATACACACACACTGCCTCCCCATACACACACACTGCCCCCCATACACATACACTATCCCCATACACACACTGCTCCCCATACACTGCCGTCCCATACACACACATTGCCCACACTCACTCACACACTGCAACTATTACACACACATACTGTCCCACACATACACTGCAGCCCTGACATACACTGCCGCACTCATTCACACACTACAACCTTCAAACACACACACTGCTCACATACTGTCCCCCTCACACACACACTGCACCCCTTACACATTGCACCACTCACACACACCACTGCTCCTATGCCCTACTACAGCCCCATTTCCCAGCAGACCTCAGGTAAGTTGTCAAACTGTTCTTAAACGGTTTGACTGCTTACTCTGGGAGGGGGTCCTGGCACTATTGACACCATAACCACTACACTGAGATGTAGTGGTTATTTTGTCTGGATTATTTCTTTAAATAATCTACAAGTGCCCCTCCCGAGATCAGGATCTGGATCCGCCACTGCTCAGCAGTCTGTGTGTGTGTGTATGGACTCAGCAGTCTGTGTGTGTGTGTATTTACTCAGCAGTCTGTGAGTGTGTATGGACTCGGCAGTCTGTGTGTGCATGGACTCAGCAGTCTGTGTGTGTGTATATGTGTTTATTGGCATAGCAGTCTGTGTGTGTGTATGTGTGTGTGTATGGAGTCAGTAGTCTGTGTGTGTATAGACTCAGCAGTCTGTGTGTATATAGACTCAGTAGTCTGTTTGTGCATGGACTCAGCAGTCTGTGTGTGCATGGACTCAGCAGTCTGTGTGGTATTGATATTCAATATTATGTATGGACTCAACATCTGTGTGTGTGTATGGATCAGCAGTCTGTGTGTGTGTGTTTATGAACTCTTGGTATCTATATTATTGTGTTTATGGACTCAGCAGTCTGTGTGTATGGACTCAGCAGTCTGTGTGTGTGTGTATGGATTCAGCAGTCTGTGTGTGTGTGTGTGTGTGTATGGACTCAGCAGTCTGTGTGTGTATGGACTCAGCAGTCTGTGTGTGTGTGTGGACTCAGCAGTCTGTGTGTGTGTATGGACTCAGCAGTCTATCATTCCTGTGAGCTGTTGTGTAGGAAGGGCCCCAGTGCATTGCTTTGCCCAGGGGCCCTTAACTCTGTTAAAATGGTACTGCTTGTGTGTGTCAGTGAGCTTCTATTTAGTGAGCATGTGTGTGTCAGCGAGCTTGTCTTTAGTGAGCTTGTGTGTGTGTCCCTGAACTTCTTTGTAGTGAGCCTTCTGTTTATACAAGTGAGTGTCTGTAGTAAGCTTGTGTGTGAGTCAGAGAGTTTTGTCTGTCAGTAAGCCTATTTGCGCATGTCAGTGAGCCTGTGCACTTACTGTACTATATATATATATATTTTGACTTGTAGAAATGGCATACATTTTTTTTCCAGGGCTGCTTTGGATTCCCAGGGATTCCCAGTTTGGCTCTGCCAGCGAGTGCACTTTACCGCTGAATCATCTGTGTGAGCTGCCGCACACTTTAGCCCTGTTACACGCGTCTGGGAGCTACTGTTGACAGTGTTATGGACAGAAGAATTAAAATAAAATGGCTATTTACTAATGTCTATTTATTCTGTGTTCATGTTAAAACTGTCTGCTAGAGTAAATATTCCCTTCCCCCCTACAATGTGTTCAGTCACTATTTTCTCTGCCTAATTCCTCCCATCCTGCTAGCCTCCCCCCTTCCCATCGAGCAAGCCTCGTGTAACAAAATTCCTCTGTTAAAAGAACATCTTCCTTTATTAAACTCCTCCCCCACTTCCTTTGTGTAAAGTAACAGCTATGTGCCACATGTAACAGAATGGAGAATCACTGTTAAAGTAACTACTACTCACTTCCCCCCCTCCCATCGTGTAACCAAGATGGAGCCGGAATGTGGGTGGGAGAAGTCTGTAATGACGACACTGCATCCTGTAGGGGGGGTTTAGACAAGACCCCTTAGACTGTTAACCAATTGATGAATGTATACTGTATGTTAACTGTGACTCTGTACATGACGTATTTCTGCTTTAAAAGGGAATTGCACCCCCTGGAATAAAGGCCACTCTGGAGTTCTTCATAAACCTGCAATGTGTCCGGTGTGATTTACTTCCAGAAGACATGCGCACAATCAATTTAGAAAGGAGTAGATAGACAAATAATCAAAGTTTTCTTTGGTATCCAAATCAACAGGTACCAGTAGTCTAGAGATTGGGACATGGGGTATATGCTCAGCTATCTGTATAATACAGATCTGTGTGTATAATATCCCGGGATAGTCAGTGCTTCCTGTATAGTGCTGCTCTCTGTATAATACAGGCCTGTGCCTATATAATATCCTGGAACAGTCAGTGTTCCCTGTATAGTGCTGCTCTCTGTCTTGGGATATTCTACACAAACAGACCTGTATTATACAGAGAGCAGCACTATACAGGGAGCACAGACTGTCCCAATTTAGTATACACACAACCCTGTATTATACAGAGAGCACTGACTGTCCAGGGATATTATACCCAGACAGTAATTGATAGCTGTGCTGCAAAATGTCCTTGGAATTTTTTTTTCAAATGTTGACAACTATGGCACTGTACCAAGGGTAATGTGTTTGTTTTTTTAATAATCCCTGGTGGAAAATAATGAATCCTCCACCAGGTATTATTAAAAAAACAAAACACATTGTGTCGGGGGCCGGGCTTAACATACAACAGGGGCGGGGTCAAACTGCGGCGAGGGCGGGGTTAAATGTGCCCCCCTACTTTTGTCCCTGGCCCTCCATGTGCCCCCCCTAAAAATGAATCCTAGAGACGCCACTGCCCGTACTAGATGGGCTGTTCTCACGGCTGTTAGAAGGAACAGCTTCCTGCAGTACAGCTACTTCTGAGCTGACGCTCCCAACATCTTCACTCAAACGGGGAAATCTGTTAGGCTGTACAAGATCAGGGCTAGCTAAAACTTTTCTCTTCCCTCCCCCCTGCTTCCTTGTCCCACTATTACCCACCTATGTGCCTGTTCACCAACTGTTTCATATCCTCCCACTCCCTCTACCTGTCCCCACTAAACTCTGCTCAGTGAGCAAGATTGTCTCAAGGGAGATTGTCTCAAGATTGTCAATCTCCCTAAGTGTTGCAATTTGCCTCTCCAGATCTCCAATCTGAGCTTCCATAACAGCCACTTGCTCACACCCACCACAGAGGTATGGACCCTGGACAGATTCATCCAGGCATGCATACATGCAGCACGATGTACACTGAGTAAAACTCACAATCTTGCTAGCACTCATCCCCAGTTACAAAAAACACAAGTGAGAAGAAACAATATTTACCCTCTTGGTTTAAACTCCTGTTGTTTTAACTTCTACTGTAAATAGCCTACAGCAGTCAAACAACCTAAAAAGGCTGATAATAGAGCACAATAAATGATAACAAAAATATAAAGTTACATACAAAATGTTGAAAAAGCAGCTAAAAAAAACACTTGAAACTTCCTTAAAATTTCACAATCAGTAAAAAAAATTAAAACATGTTAGCGCTATCCTGGAGAGACCCTAAATGATATACTGGATATGTATTATTTCAGTTAGTTATAAAAAAAAAACCTTGAAAATATCTGCAGCATATATCTTTCATTATGTACTCTTTCAAAAAAATGTGTATAAATACTGTCATGTCCAAGAGTTCATCGGGTAGAAATAGAAAGGGTTAATCTTGCCACACAGATAGGATCAACAGTCTTAGGATACACTGTATACCCCAACGATAGTAGTAAAAAGATACAAAAAAGATCCACATAGCGTAACACTGTATTTATTGGCATAAAACTTAAAACCCTCTCCCCCAAAAGGAACCCTTACATAAACAAATGGTGGCACTTGTTTCGAAGAAACCCCAAATCCAGCATGGGCATTAGAGAGTGAAAGTTTTACCGCCCGTCCTGCTGATTGTGTGGGTCCTGGCTGAATCTCCTTGCCCTAGAAGGACGCCAAGGCTCAGAGTCGGTATCTGCGATCACTACTAGTTCACCCCTCTGAATCAAAAGCCGTTTACACTTCAACGCATTTCGCCTGAGCAACCGGGCGTTCTTATATACGCTCACATAAGTCTGTCTTTAAAGTGCCAGATTGCTTCAAGAATTTTTCCATGAAAAGTACTCTCCCTTATATTGTACATTAAATAGGGCTTTACAGGCACATAAAATCAATTACTTTTACAAATATACAGACTATTTAAAAGTAATTCTAATTTTTTTACAGTCAAATAACATAGATTGGTCCAACAATCGGGTAACCCGTCTGTGTGAGGCTGTTTGGTATTGTGTGGAACGTGACGTGGTGTGAAGGGCATTGTCTATCAATATGTTAAGGTCCCCACCTAGTATCAGGATACCCTCCATGAATGATTCGATAGTGGGGATGCACCTCTTGAGGGTTTTACCTTGGCATCTGTTTGGGAGGTATAGGTTGGCAAATGTAATCATGTGTTGGCCCATCTAGCCTAAAACCAATAGTAGTCTGCCACCATTATCTGACTTGTGGTCCTTGTATGTGAAACGGATGTAATGAGATTAGTATGGCTACCCCACAAGCTTTGGCTCCTTCATAGTTACTGAAAAATCTTATGGGGTATTTACGATTCTTAAGGGTGGCATACCTTTTTTGAAGTTGGTTCCCTGTAAAAAAGCTACATCAGCCTAAAGCTTGTAGAGTTCACGTAGGGTAGTGACTATTTGTAGGGTAGCCTGTGTGGGAACGTATGATAAACTCTGTTCAACAAATCCGTCAGATTTTGGTAGCTATCGAGGTCTGGAGTGGATCTGGTATGGTGCACAACTAAGAAAATATACAAACAGAAAATACTTAAGCAAAAAATACTTAAACAATAAACTTAGATAAAATACAATGCAAGCAGTATACTTTTGATACAGCCTAAGAGCAGAGGCGCCCGTTTTTATCTGGCGGGGGTCATGCCCGAAGCTTGTTGAGATGCTGTGGCTCTTTTGGGATGACCCATGTTAGCGTTTTGAGCCCGATGGAGACGGGTTCGTGTCTCGGTCAGCGGGAGCTAAATTAGAGCACGACATGTGCCTCTGTGGTTTGCTCCGCCACCTTGTTGCACATTTTGTGATGAGTTTTGTTTGTGCTGTACATACATGTAGCCTGTATCCTTCATTTACATTAGTTGCTTAATCCAGATTCAAGCCTTAATCTCATTAATTTGAATCAGCATCAGAAATTACTACAAACTGTTAGAAAAAAAAAACGTTTCAAATAATTTATTTACAGAAGTCACTACTAACATCTATAGGAATTTTTATAGAAACATTATTTGAAAAGTCTTTCTAACATATTGTTATCATTTAATCCAAATGAATGAAATCCGGCCTGGGAGAATCTAATCAGGATTACAGATGGAGTTGGTTGGAGCCTGAATAACAGTTGGCCAGTTTTTAAGCCAAATAATAGACCAGGTTCTGACCAATTGCCAAAATAACTTCTAGTTTGACATAGTTTGGGAATAAACTTGCTTCAGTAATTTGAACTAATCTAATTATTGGCCCCAATAAATATATAATATATATAATTAAAGTGAAAGGATGTGCCCGAGTTCTCACCCTATTGCTTTTGGATGGATTAAACATTCTCACCTTGGGACCGGTTTATTAGCCATGGTACAGGCAGGTCTGCCTACGTAACCAGACTAGTTGTGCACATAGCAGACACGTCCACCTCAGGAAATCATTGCTCTTTTGTTCGTGCCAAAAGGAACAATATAAGTCCGGGGTTTTCCTCGCAGATTGACTTATTGCAAATTCTAGATTCTAACGTAAATAATATTGCTTCACTCTATTTCCTATTGTTTAATTTGAATAATCACAGTCTGCCCTCAGGGCAATATTCACAGACTCCTGTCACGATGCCTACTTCCAGGTTCCTGTTCCATTACATGCTGCACATGGCAAGATGGTGCAAGATGCCCACTTTAAGGGCAGAGTCTGTCATGTTGAAAGGTATATAAACAGCAAGTCCTTCTAGCAGGTTTTACATCAGACCCTGAATATCCTTTCACTCCTGCCAAAATGTATGTGAAAAGGCTCCTACTGAGCATCTTCCTTCTGAGTTTCATCAATGGAGCAGCAACTGATCCGTAAGTTTAATAAGATTTCTGTGAGATCCATTGATATAGCTGGGAGAATTAATCAAAGACAAATTTCACACACAGATAAGAACACGAAATACAGTACGTGTACTAATTAGGCATGTGCAAAAATTCCTTTGGACCGGTTCATCCAAATCAAGGCTGTTAATCCATATCTGGACAAATCGTTCCATCTGGGATTTAATTGTTGATAATTATTTAATGAATAAGACTTCACAGGGGAATCACAGACACGTCCACTCATCCAAATATTAATTAAAAAGCATTTGTTTTGGACAAACCATTCTGAACTAATTTAAGTACAAGTTTAGCACTAATTATAAAGGTGGAATTTTGAGGACTGTAATATATATATATGTATGTATGTGTTTACCTAACTGATACCAAACTGTTCATTTATGGTACATGGGTTATAAAGTATATATATATTATTTATGAGGCATGTTCCCCCTAAGGATTATTAATTGTGAATGTTTGTATTTTAGAATTTTATGACATAACAAAACCTCATCATATATCTTCTCTATGTCTACAGTACTTATTTATTGACCATCCCTGCCTTGCTGGTTGCAAACGATACAGGGAATGTCTGTTTGAACATCATCAGCAACAAGCAATCCCTCCATGCAACCATCCAACTACAGTATGATTTTGAAAACATCACCATTCTTGACGAGGAGGCCATAGTGTCTAATTTCTTCCAATGCAACACATTTAATGTGAGTCTGTAACTGCTAACCCCTCTGGTTCCATGTTTATTGACTTTAAGTAAACCTGTGATCTACGGGGAGATTTCAACGGCACAATGTCTCACCAGAGGGCTAAACATAATCTGCTCCTTATATTTGACATAATAAAAATGGGCAGGTTAGGTAATCTAATCAATTTAACCAGAAAACCTCCTTTTCTAGCTATCTTATTCTAGCTATAAACACATACTTCGTCAGACTGTACCCTCTCTGTTACGTTCCATCCACAAGAAGAACTATAAGTAGGACACTGAATAGATTATATATAGAAAGAATATCAGCTAAATCCTGCGTCCCTTCAGGTCTCTTCTTAACACTCTATCCTCAGGTATTCATACACAGAGCTGGATTAAAGGGACACTATAGTCACCTGAACAACTTTAGCTTAATGAAGCAGTTTTGGTGAATAGAACATGCCCCTGCAGCCTCACTGCTCAATCCTCTGCCATTTAGGAGTTAAACCCCTTTGTTTATGAACCCTAGCCACACCTCCCTGCATGTGACTTGCACAGCCTTCCATAAACACTTCCTGTAAAGAGAGCCCTATTTAGGCTTTCTTTATTGCAAGTTCTGTTTAATTAAGATTTTCTTATCCCCTGCTATGTTAATAGCTTGTGAGACCCTGCAAGAGCCTCCTGTATGTGATTAAAGTTCAATTTAGAGATTGAGATACAATTATTTAAGGTAAATTACATCTGTTTGAAAGTGAAATCATTTTTTTTTTCATGCAGGCTCTGTCAATCATAGCCAGGGGAGGTGTGGCTATGGCTGCATAAACAGAAACTATGTGATTTAACCCCTTGACGACCGTCATAACGGTCTGGGGCTACTAACCTGATCGCCGTCGGTCCCCCGGGCAGTCTCCCCTCGGCAGATCAGGACCCCGCGGCCACGTGATCACTCGATCACATGACCACAATAGGTGTCTGTGTATCTGCCTGCAGGGGGACTGTCTGTGCTGAGAGGCAGTCGCCCTGCAAGGGAAAAATCTAAAATAAAGTTACAAAATAAAGCAATCAGTGTAAAAAATAATAATATGTATATATATCATATATATAATGTCATACTAAGTGTATTTTTATATTTGTATATACGTATATTAATATAAAAATACACTTTTAATTTAAATTACACACGTATACATACAATATATATAATAACTGTATACGTTGTATGTATATATTATTATAAATTATAAATAATATGTTAATAAAAATAAATAACAAAAAGTTAAAATAATTTTTAATAATTAAAAAAATGATATGTATATATATATATGTGTGTAATTTTATTCTAACAGTATTTTGATATTAATATATATATATTTACATCAAAAGACACTTAGAATGTAATGACATATATATCTATGTATAAATAAATAAATACAAATAATAAGAAATATACATGTTCCATATACATAATTACATAAATAATTTCATAAATATACACGTAGACGTCAAATATATAAATATGTATATATTAAAATTCTACGTGCTTATTTATGTAATATTTTTACCTAATTAAGTAATTTTAATGATTGCAATTTGAGGGACCTGCCTGCCAACCCAGGCCGAAAGTCCAGAGAATTTACTTTGCTAGCACTGTGTTTAACCCTGTAACTTTCTATGACACCCTAAAACCTGTACATGGGGGGAACTGTTTTACTCAGGAGACATCGCTGAACACAAATATTAGTGTTCCAAAACAGTAAACCATATCACAGCGATGACATTGTCAGTGAAAGTGACGTTTTTTGCATTTTTCACACACAAACGGCACTTTCACTGATGATATTATTGCTGTGATACATTTTACTGTTTTGAAACACTAATATTTGTGTTCAGCAAAGTCTCCTGTGTATAACAGTACCCCACATGTAAAGGTTTTATAGTGTTTGTGAAAGTTACAGGGTCAAATATAAGGCTTGATTTTACTTTTTTTTTTGAGATTTGTCAGATTGGTTAGGTTGCCTTTGAGAGCGTACGGTAGCCCAGGAATGAGAATTACCCCTATGATGGCATACCATTTGCAAAAGAAGACAACCCAAGGTATTGCAAATGGGGTATGTTCAGCCTTTTTTAGTAGCCACTTAGTCACAAACACTGGCCAAAGTTAGCGTTTTTTGCATTTTTTACACACAAATATTAACACTAACTTTGGCCAGTGTTTGTGACTAAGTGGCTACTAAAAAAGATTGGACATATCCCATATTGAATACCCTGGGTTGTCTATAAAAATATGTAAATGTGGGGTGTGATTCGGCTATTTATGACTGATAACGGTGTTACAATGTCACTATTGATAAATTTAAAATACATATATATTGAAACAGTAATTTCCTACTTGTATTTATAGGCCTATAACTTGCAAAAAAAAGCAATAAGTCATGTAAACACTGGGTGTTTTTAAACTCGGGACAAAATATTGAATCTATTTAGCAGTTTTTTTCATTAGCTTTTGTAGATAAGTAAAAGATTTTTCAAGTAAAAGTCCAAAAACTTTATTTTTTTCAATTTTTCTCGATATTTTTTTTTTTTAAATAAAATATATGACATGATACAAATTATGGGATGTAAAGAAAGCCCTTCTTGTACTGAAAAAAATAATATGTAACTTGTATGGGAACCGTAAATGAGAGAGAGGAAAATTACAGCTAAACACAAACACCACAAAAGTGTCAAAACTGCTCTGGTCCTTAATGTACAACATCGCAAAAACAGGCCGGTCCTTAAGGGGTTAACTCCTAAATGACAGTGAATTGAGCCGTGAAATTGCAGGGGAATGATCTATGTTTTGTGTATATATCCCCCTATCTCCTGCTGTCCTTACTTGGTGGTAAAGTGAAGGGTGAACTGGATCCCACGCGGTCCAATGGGGGAGACTTGTGATGTGAACGTGCATCAACATCACATACAAACACATACAAACACATACAAACACATACAAACACATACAAACAACTTTAAGAGTTCCCATGGCCGTCCCCCAGCACTTCTTGGTGATTTAAAGTACCAGAACCACGTTGGCACAAGTATACATTTTTACATTTGATTTTGGCAAAATAACTACAGTCATTGCTTGGGAGACAAGGCATGTAGTCCCAGGACCACATATTATGCAAAGTGCATAAATAGTTTCAAAGGAACAAGGAAATGACATAAAATAAAATATATATATATACATTTCTTCTTAAAGGAACACTTTGGTGTTAGGAATACAAAGATATAGTCCTAACACTAATATGTTCTTCTGCTCCCGCAGCCTCTTTACAGCGTTGTATAGGATTAAATAACCCTTAGCTGTCTGGTAGACAGGCACCAGAGGCAGTCTTAGATCCACAATGTAAACATTACAGTTTCTCTAAAACTAGTGTCGTACATTTCAGAACTAAGGGGACAGGGACGCTGCTCCTAGACCACTTCAATTAGATGAACCTAAAACAGCCAGTCTAAGCACCAAAACTACTTCAGCTTACTAAACTGGTAATGGTGCCAGGGCCCTGTCCCTGCAGTCTGACATCTTGAATATTAATGCATTTTCTGTGAGTAGACAAATCCCATCAGGCAGCCAGAATTCTCTCCCAGGTTGCCTTAATTCTATATAACGTCTGCTAAGAATGCCCACACTCTACGCACACAAGTATGAAGGATTCTTCCATCTCCCCCGGGCAATGGGACCAGGCTGTACCGAGCGTGATAGCAGTTGGGGTTTACAGGTTTAGCCTCTTTTAGTTGTGCAACATTAGATCTTTCGAGGTAAGTGTATATTGCTATTTTCTTTTAGGTTATTTTAGTGCAAAAAATCTTTATAATGCATTATAGATCTAATATTTAGAGTCTCTGCAAACCCCTTAATGCTCTTAATAATGTATTAAAAGGTTCTTAAAAGCGTTGTGAAGGTTTTCTGTCTGATCTTTAATATTTGTTGCGTTACATTATGTGAAACACACATTCCAGAGTGGGATATCCTCAGATGTCCTCTGTCTTCTTCCTCTCTTAGGTTCCGTCAGTGGAGACTAATACCCCTGTGTTTGTGTATATGGTTATCTCTGGAGAAGATTATAATATCGAGAAACGCAAGTCGGTGGTGATACAGCCATTCGGTGATAACACATACGCCCAATTTGACAAACCTTTGTACCAGCTGGGAGACCTAGGTAATCACACCGAGAATGGGGATTTATGGCACTGACTCATACTGCGCCCCTGGTGATGTTTATAATTAAATCTCAATCTGTCACAGTCATGTCCCCTAAATACTGCCGAAAGGCAGGGGTCCTTAATGGACTGGTCATTCCAGAAAACCAAGTGATGGTAATCTTAAATAAAATGTTCTTCTTCCGCAGTGAAATTCCATGTGTTCTGTCTCAATCACAAGCTGCTGCCTCAGAACAAGACGGTGAGTTAATGTCCGTGTACTGAGGGTGAGTGAGAGCATGTTAATGTATTAAGTGTGAGTGTGCTCTGCAGTTAATGTCCCTGTACTGAGGGTGAGTGAGAGCATGTTAATATAATAAGGGTGAGTGTGCTCTACTGTCAATGGTCCTGTACTAAAGGCTAGTGTGCTCTTTTAGTTAATAGCCCTGTGTCCTTTAGATGAGGGACTCTTTGCTGTCTCAATGAGTGGTCCCTTGAGTTTGAGAGAGCATGTAAGTGGCCCTTCAATCAGCAGGTGAATATTCATGATCTCCTTGGGTGCTGCAGTGGAGCGTGTGAGCGCATATTCTATACAGGTAGTCCTGGCCATGAGACAGCAGAGCACTTGCCCCTGTGATACTAGCAAACCGGGTTTATAGCCACAAGGATTGTTTTGCTAGCCCAGCCCTTGGTTTGTGCTTGGTCAGACTGCTCACAGTTTCAATGCTCTCTGGGGTATCTCTTGGCTGCAGTAAGCATCAATGGATGTTAATTAGTAATTAGAAGCATTACATCTGAACAAACTGATCTTCAGGAATTTTACCTTATTCATTTCATTTTTGCACAAGTTTATTCATTGAATGCGGGGGGATTTTAGAGCAAATAGTCATAAACTGTACTGATATGTCTGTGTTTTCCTTGCAGTATGCAGTAATCTACATCACGGTAAGAAACACGTCTCCTAATTCTTTGTAAAATAATTTATATTGTTGCCTGGGGGGCAATGTTAATGCATGAAAACTTGTATTACCCGAATAAGGCATCTGATTTACATGACGAATTATCGGGATGATGTTTACAATCTTCCAGAAAAACCTAATTATAAAAATATTTTGTGCATCTAATATAATAGTATCAGTAAAAACCATTTCACTAATGACTTGGTGTGTAAGCCATTGATAGTAAATACAGGGTAATTACACGTTACAAAAGCAATATTAAGCTTACTGAAAGACAGGAGACTATTCTATAAACTAATTCTCCAATGACTATGAAAATATAACCAACAATGAATAAAGATTCACTATATTAATAAAGATACACACTCCAAGCGAAGCAAGATATGCATGATTCGTTTTTAGGAAGGTTATGTCGTTTCCCCCCCACCAAATATATATTGCATGGTCCTCATACTAGAGTATATCCACTACCGTCTCAGTAAAGTAATACTTCTTGGTTCAAAAATAATATCAGGAAGTATTCCATTACTGAGAGGGTAGTGGGTGCATGGAATAGCCTTCCAGCTGAAGTGGTAGAGGTTAACACAGTAAAGGAGTTTAAGCATGCGTGGGATAGGCATAAGGCTATCCTAACTATAAGATAAGGCTAGGGACTAATGAAAGTATTTAGAAAATCTGGCAGACTAGATGGGCCGAATGGGTCTTATCTGCCGTCACATTCTATGTTTCTATGTGTATATAGCATGGTCCTGATAACAGAGTGTATATGTATGTGTGTGTATGTATATATATATATATACATAGTACAGTACTGATAATAGAGTGTGTATATAGCACCGTCCTAATAATAGAGTGTGTATATATATAGCGTGGTCCTGATAATAGAGTGTGTATATAGCACCGTCCTGATAATAGAGTGTATATATATAGCGTGGTCCTGATAATAGAGTGTGTATATAGCACCGTCCTGATAATAGAGTGTGTATATATAGCGTGGTCCTGATAATAGAGTGTGTATATATAGCGTGGTCCTGATAATAGAGTGTGTATATATATAGCGTGGTCCTGATAATAGAGTGTGTATATATATAGCGTGGTCCTGATAATAGAGTGTGTATATATATAGCGTGGTCCTGATAATAGAGTGTATATATATATAGCGTGGTCCTGATAATAGAGTGTGTATATACCGTATGGTACTGGTACTGGAGTACATATATTGTATGGTCCTGGTAGTGCATTATATATAAAGCATATGTCTAGAAGTGGAGAATACATATGGTTCCGATACTGAAAGTTAAAGTGTGAGGTCATTGTATTGAATGAGATAAAACAGGCATAGGCACTGCAGATGTTTTGGACTACACCTCCCATGATGCTTTGCCAGCATTATGGGTATAAGCGCATTATGGGGGATGTACTCCATAACATGTGGAGTGCCAAAGGTTGCCTACCCTGAGATGTGCTTGATGTGTATGTAGTAATATAGCATGGTCCTGTGATCTATAGCGTCAATATTTCTTCTATTAATTTAATATTTCTTCCACAGGATCCGAGCGGTAACCGCCTGGCCCAGTGGTTAGATCAGACGTTGAAACACGGCATTTTGGAATTTCAATTCCAGCTCGGAGACGATGCTGCCCCAGGATACTACACTATTTACAGTGAAACAGAAACCTCTGAATATTCTAACTACATCCAATCATTTCCAGTGCAGGAGTATGGTACACATCCTTATTGTTTATATGACGGGTCCCTTTGGATACATTTAAGCAGCGATAATGGTCACAGTTAGAAAAATACATTTTAAAAAATTGGTTCATCTGAATCTTTTCATTTGAAAATAAAAACCTATTGACCAATGTGAATTTTGTCCATGTATTTGTTCAATTTGTTTGAATTCAAACAAACCGATTTTCTTTTTAATCTGTGTTTCTGTGTTTCAGTAATACCCCGATTTGAGGTGAATGTAATAGTCCCGAATGCCATATCAGTATTGGACATCAATTTCCTGTTTGAGGTCTTTGTCTTGTGAGTACAAACTGAACAATAAATTTTACTATTCACTTCTAACCCATTATAAATAAACTGTAAGGAGAAATATCAAGGAATTCTGTGAAATAATTCTAATTAATAATACTGTTATTGTCAGAATGTTGCTCATATTCTCTTTGGACAGAACACAAACTATCAACATTGTTTAATCCAATTCAGCAGATTGTCGTGATTAACAGACTCCATGTTGGACATATTTCTTCTCCTTTCCCAGATATACATATGGTGACCCAGTCCCAGGTGTCGTCACAGCAAGAATCTGCAGATCTCCCGAGTACCGCTATGGCCCAAAGAGTAACTGCTTTTACAACATCGATATTTGTCATGATATCACAGGCGCAGTGAGTATCCACTTTTCAATGGTTAGCTGCCGAGTCTGGGACTGCTGGAAGGCTGCAAAGCTAATGGAAGCATATAACATGTTACCATTTCTCATCATACTATAACACATTGATTGCTTTCCTTTCTTTTGTTGCCCTAAGCAGATTGGGCCTAATGGTACATTCTCCAGTGTCGTCGATCTACATCAATTCCACATAAATCTACAAGGATTCCAGATGGGGCTCAGTGTAGAACTCACTGTCGTGGAAGCAGGCACAGGTAAAGATAGTTATCTGAATGTCCGGACCAACTAGACAAAGTATTAACGCAAAATAAAAATATGCATTTCCTATCTTACTGTCTGTTTTCTTAAATATACCAGAAGGTAACATCCACATGTCATAGAATACACACACACACTCGCTCGGTCTCTTTCTCTCTCCGTGTCCTAAAACCCACACACACACACACTCTCTCTCTGTCCTTCTCTCTCCGTGTCCTAAAACCCCCACACACTCTACCTCTCTCTTTTTCTCTCCATGTCATAAACCCCCCCCACACACACACTCTGCCTCTGTCTTTCTCTCTCCATGTCATAAACCCACCACACACACACTCTCTCTCTGTCTTTCTCTCTCCATGTCATAAAACCTGCACACACACTCTCGCTATGTCTCTTTCACTCTCCATCTCATAACCCCCCCTCCACACACACACACACACACACTCTCATTCTGCCTTTCTCTCTCCATGTCATAAAACCCACACATACACACACACACACACACACTCCCTCTGTCACTGTCTCTCTCCATGCCTTAACCCATGTCTTAACCCCACACCTACATACACACACACACACACCCCGGCCCTCCTTTGTCCCCTAAATATAGTAAAATCTTACCCCTTAAACTTATTCCAGTCTGCTGCTGGCACTGCCCCAGATCTGCCTTCTTGGCTGTCATTGTCAGCTAAGATTGCTAAGGAGGCAGATCAGGGGCAAAGCCAGCGCAAGTCAAATACAGCCCTGGCCAATCAGCATCTCATCATAGAGGATGCATTGAATCAATGCATCTCTATGAGGAAAGTTCAGTGTCTCCATGCAGAGGGTGGAGACACTGAATGTCAGTCACGCTATGCAGCTCTGCCCCAGGAAGCACCTCTAGTAGCCATCTGAGGATTGGCCAGTGGAGTTAGCACTAGGCTCTAATTTAAATACTGCATTTTCTCTGGAAACAGAGTGTTTACAGGAAAAATCCTGACGGGAATGATTCTACTCACCAGAACAAATACAACAAGTTGTATGCTGTACAATAAGCTGTAATTGTTCTGGTGACTATAGTGTCCCTTTAAAGCATTTCTTTATTACTGGAGATGAGTATGTGCTTCACAGCTGACTACCATCACTTACTCGTTACATTTGGCATTCTTCACCACAAGACAGTGTAAAAACTATTGTTTCCTATTTTTTGCTCAATGGAATGCAATTCTCTAATCAGCTCAGTGTTTGGAATCACAGCTTCTGATTGGTCGCTGGCATAACATACTTTCAGAAGCACATGAACTTTGTAACTTGCTGTGTATGAGATACTATACAAGATATTTGCATCCAACAGTTAAATCTTCTTAATCATAGCCTTCAAGTACAGATGGTCCTCACTTTACGACCTACCTGTTTTACAACGGCTCACACTTACGACCAGCACTCCAGCGTGGGGATTGAAGGCATGAAGGGAGAGCTGGTCTATGTTCGGGAAATTTCCCCCAAACATAGATTAGAGGGATTCCCTGCTCTGGTGCGTATGTCTACATTCGGGTAAATTTCCCCGAACATAGAAAAACGCACCAGAGCAGAGAATCCATCTAATCCATGTTCGGGGAACGTTCCCAGAACATAGATTCATGGGATACCCTGCACTGCTGCCCTTGACTATGTTCGGGGAAATTTCCCCGAACATAGACCTGCACTGGTGCACATGCTCTATTGCGCATCCTCTCTTACCGACCAATTTGTTTCACGACCGGGCCGTAAGAATGGAACTTAGTAGGTAAGTGAGGAGTAGTTGTAATGTTTTAAACGGATTGTTGTAAAGGAAGTTGTAGTCGAAAGGTCCACCTTATTTTAGAAGCCATTTTCAAAAAAGACAATTGATCTTCTGTTTCTCTAACAGGAGTCCAAGTTAAAGAGTATCGTTACATTTATATCTCAAGTCAGCTGGCAAATGTAAGATTTCTTTATGAATCCATGGACACATATTACAGACACGGACTTCCTTATCCTGTTGGGGTAAGTGTCACGCGTAGTATTTGTTTGTATTCATGGTTTATTATACTCACAGGTAAACTCAGGAGGGTTTCATTGTCATACCGTGTCAAAATAAATAATAAATAATCAGTTCTCAGTGTAGATCTTCCCGTATTGTTCAGCACAATTAGGTTTAACCCCTTAAGGACCAAACTTCTGGAATAAAAGGGAATCATGACAAGTCACACATGGCATGTGTCCTTAAGGGGTTAAAGTCAGTCAGTAACATGAAAGTGTTGTGGAAATGTAAAGAGACACTCCAGTCCCCTGTTGTGTTTGGAGCGTGTGTCTTCTTGTTTTCATTTTACAAAAAGTGCAGAGTTGAACAGAAATGAGCATTTTTATAAATTATCCTTGTTACACCCCCCTGGCTGTCAGTCAGTTATCCGGTTACATTAAAACAATGATTAATGGAAAACAAGATGATTGTTGGTTAAGTGACAGTCACAAAATCTATATTTATAGATTATATATTTCATAAATATGTCATATAGAAATATAGAAATATGACTTTTTCCCTCTTTTATTACATTGTCTCACTTGATCTGTGAATTGTATACACCCGCCACAATGCCCTCCCTGTCACAGGTTCCTCATTCTGATATTTCCATAACATTTCACCTCCAGGTTTCTCTAACAAATGAAAAGAATGAGCCCATTCCAAATCAGCCAATTAACCTGTCCTTTAACGACGAGTTTCTTGTAACTTTAACGACTGATTCCAGTGGAATAGCAGGATACCTTATTGATACAAATAATTATATACAGCCTAATTTTAATCTCACGGTGAGTACAGAATGACATTATTCTTTTTATAAATTTTCGTTGTATTTACATGGGTCTAGAGCTGTGGAAACGCATGAGAATTCCCTTACCTTAACACCTCTTACTGTTGCGTACGTTACAGAAATTATTATTACAAGGTGCTGCATGTTTAAAAGCTGCAGAAAAATCGAATTTTCCTTATACATCTTGCAAACCCTGAATGTTCTTTATGCAATCTTATACAAACTGAAACGTGACCGTTAACTCAGGCAACACTCTCTTAAACTGCCATATTCTGTCTGGCTCTTATCAAGCACTCCAAACTAGCTGATTTCTGGAGATTAATTAAATAGCCTGTGTGATGGAGCTTCCTGTACCCCGGTTGGATACCTCCACCGATGGCTGCTCCTAGTGTTTCTTACTAAGGACCATCAGCACCGCACCAGACACCATAAGCACTGCAGACCCCACGAACCGCCGCAGCTTGGTCTCGCCATCTCCTACCCACCTTTGATCTATGACAAGGCTCCAGGCTCCAGTGGGTGAACCTCTCTTCCTTCAGAGAGTGAAGCAGGAACAACTCTTAGAGGAGCTAGTGATCAGCATCCAGGGCCAGACTGGCCCACCGGGATACTGGGAAATTTCCCCGTGAGCCGCAGCACCTGGCGGCTGCAGATAGAGAGGGAGCCCTGCTACCTATATTTTAATAACATCGCGGCCATCAGCCACGTGTCAGTGCTGATGGGTGGCCAGTCCGGCGGCACACACTGAGGGGGTTACTTACCTTGCAGCTGGCGGCCCCATCTCCTGTGCTGTATAACTGCTGTCAGTATCAGTGAGAGTGCCGGACGGCTGCCTGACCGGTCCGGCGGCACACTCACTGATACTGACAGCAGTATAGCTGTCGGCACAGGAGGACTGAGGGAGGGGTCAGAGCTAACTACCATGCCCCCTCTTGGTTCCCATAATTCCCAGCACAGGGATTACTCCATGATGTGTCCATGCTGGGAATTATGGGAACCACGAGGGAGCATGGTAGTTAGCTCTTCCCCTCCCTCAGTCCTCCTGTGACAAGATAGAGGGGTAATAGAGAGACAAAGGGAAGGGGGGGACAAAGACAGGAGTAAAAGAGAGACACAGGGGAAGGGGGGACAAAGAGACAGAGGGGTAAGAGAGAGACACAGGGAGGAGAGGGGACAACGAGACAGAGGGGTAAGAGAGAGACACAGGGAGGAGAGTGGGAAAGATAGATACATGGAGGAGAGGGGAGAAAGAGACACACAGAAGGTTTGTTGGGGACAAAGAGACATACAGAAAGGAAGGGGAACAAAGAGACACACAAGGTTTGTGGGAGGCCAAGCTGGGCTGGGGGAAAAAAGAGCCACAGAGTGGCTGGGAGAGGAGAAAGAGGCACACCGAGTCTGGAGTTAGAAAGAGACACACAGATGGGATTTGGAAGGGGAGAAAGAGACAAAGGGACTGACATACACAAAAGGGGCTGGGAGGAAAGAGACATACAGAGGCTGGGAAGAAGTAAAAGATACAGAGGGGGAGCTAAAAGAATTACAAGGGTCCCTGTAAGAGACAAAAAGAAGAAAATTAGAGACAAGATACACTAAACGAGGTAAAAATAAATCAAAGGAGGGAATAAGAGACACAAACAAAGGCAAGAAATTCATGAGGGAGTTAAAAGAAACACAAGAGACGATGCATTTGTTTTTGTGTGTTTCGGGGGGGGGGGGTGGGGAGGGGGGTGCATTTTTGCCTGTGTCTCCTGCTCTCCCTGTAATGGGAGTTTATGCAGAAGAGCTCATTGACAGGTAAGAGAAAGACCTCTTATTAATCAGATTTTGTTTCCAATATATGCATCATGCACAATGTACAGATGGACGCAACGGATGTGATCCTGACAGTAATACACACTATATATATATATGCATGTATATTAATGTGTGTATTAGTAACATATATAATTATGCCTATAATATTTACACATATATTAAGAAACATTTATACATGTATAATACACACAGAAATGTAATTAATATGTACCATATGTAATGAGCAGATATTGGCCCAGTATTGTTGCTAGTTGCATACTCCAGCACAATAACATATTCAAATTGAAGAGTGCACCCATAGGACTTCAGAATAAACAAGATAATACAATTTTTTTCAGTTGTGCAACTGCAGACATTCACCATTTCAGTCCCATTACTAAAATTTCCTTAACCCCTTAAGGACCAAACTTCTGGAATAAAAGGGAATCATGACATGTCACACATGTCATGTGTCCTTAAGGGGTTAAAGGATCACTATAGTGTCAGGAAAACAAAGTGGTTTTCCTGACACTTTAGTGCCCTGAGGGTGCCTCCACCCTCAGGGTCCCCCTCCCGTGGTTAGAACCCCTTCAGCAGCTTACCTATTCCAGCGCAGGGCTTCCTCTGAGCTGGTGACCTCTCCTACCCCACCGACATCATAGAAACATAGAAACATAACATAGAAACATAGAAACATAGAATGTGACGGCAGATAAGAACCATTCGGCCCATCTAGTCTGCCCAATTTTCTAAATACTTTCATTAGTCCCTAGTCTTATCTTATAGTTAGGATAGCCTTATGCCTATCCCACGCATGCTTAAACTCCTTTACTGTGTTAACCTCTACCACTTCAGCTGGAAGGCTATTCCATGCATCCACTACCCTCTCAGTAAAGTAATACTTCCTGATATTATTTTTAAACCTTTGTCCCTCTAATTTAAGACTATGTCCTCTTGTTGTGGTAGTTTTTCTTCTTTTAAATATAGTCTCCTCCTTTACTGTGTTGATTCCCTTTATATATTTAAATGTTTTTATCATATCCCCCCTGTCTCATCTTTCCTCCAAGCTATACATGTTAAGATCCTTTAACCTTTCCTGGTAAGTTTTATCCCGCAATCCATGAACCCTCCCCCGTCCGACGTCAGCGTCCATAGGAAACCGTTTCTTAATGCTTTCCTATGGACGCTCTGTGCGATGGATGTGGAAGACAGCCACTAGAGGCTGGATTAACCCCAAATGTAAACATAGCAGTTTCTCATAAACGGTTATGTTTACATGTGAAGGGTTAAAACCTGAGGGACCTGGCACCCAGACCACTTCATTGAGCTGAAGTGGTCTGGGTGACTATAGTGTTCCTTTAATATCTCAAAGTAGTTGTACTGAAACATTGATTACATGCAAATGTACGTCTGCTCAAAATAAAAGCGCTCTTTTGTTTATTTTGAAGCCCTATATGGTTTCATTCGTTGGAGTAATAGTTTTCAATGTGAAGTTATCTTTTCCACCTCTATATCAGCACACTTTGCTGGCACGATGCATTATTGGGCTGGCATAGAATTTTTTCCAGGGCTGCTTTTAGTTCCCAGTCTGGCCCTGTTAGCATCCAGGGGAGTATAGAGCAGGACCAGATTAACAGCCCAGCGGACCTGGTGCTGACACTTATGATGGGGCCTTATTACAGAATTTTATCGACCAAAAACACAAACATTCCCACGCGCCATGTATCTGATATAGATGGTGCTGGAGGGAAAGAAAACAGCAGATATACGAAAACACATACCCTATGCTAATCTCCCTCTAATTTATGTTTTTATCTTTCAAGTAAAGCCATAACCCCTAACAGGAGTGTCCAGTCAAGCAGGAAGTCAATAGACACGGTAAAAGGGTGTGCCACTGACACAAATCACGTAACCTGCCAAAAGGGGTGAACATGCCCAAAAAGAGGGTTTGTCTGCCCAAAGCACTGGAAGGCCAGCCTGGCCTAGTCAATCATGCAAGCTGGCCAACTAAGGGCATACTATGCAGACAGCACCCTGAGCTTGGCATAAATGTGTCTAATGATGCGCTCGCTCAATGCTTTCTGAGGACTGTCCCCTAGCACTCACTGGTCCACTTGTCTCCTTAACTTCTTACTAGCAGGCAGAAGCTCCTGGTATATTGTCTGGGACAGAGAAAAGCTGTATGTAGTGAGTGTAGAAGAAAAGGGACATGCCACAGTGTTAGAGAGACAAAGTCAGCATTACCTTAACTAATTTCATATTCAGCCAGTCCACACAGGTTTTGTTCCCATACATCCCTCTTAAGTTTCCATACTTAAGCAAGAGTATGTGAAATGTAGTTAGGGTTGTCATCTTTCTTGGGAAAACATACATGCCTTGCTAATTTGCATAATTATGTAAGGGTGACATCACATGATGTAAATCACAAGGAGTGACATTAAAAAAATGCTGTAAAATTACCAAGAAACTACTTGGTTTGATTCTGCTGTATAGATGGATTGCTCCCAGTGCCCCCATGTCTCCCAGTGCCCCCATGTCTCCCAGTGACCTCATGACTCAGTGTCCCCATGTGTCGATTACCCCAGGTTTCAGTCTCCCTATGTATCAGTGTCTCAGTGCCCCATGTATCACAGTGTTTCAATGCCCCATGTATCCCTGTTTCCCCCCCCCCAGCATTCCCATGTCTCCCAGGGTCCCCATGTCACTGGGGACCCACTAGGGGATGCAGATTCTAGGGACACTGGCTGGAGACATAGGAACACTGAGACACCAGGGCCACTGGCTGGGAGACATGGACACTGGGAGACATGGGGACACTGTATCCCCATGTGTCTCTGTCTCCCCATGTCTCCCAATGTCCCTTACTGTCCCAGTGTCCCCAAGTGTCCTTCACTTCCCTGACCTCTAGGCTGTCTCTGCATGGTGGGAGTTGCTGTCTGGACTCTCTGTAGCTGCTCCCCTGCGGATCAGTGAGTATAGATAGGCATGGAGTTATATCGTGGAACTTCCTATCCCTGCCTCTCTCCAAACACAGCGAGCCCTACTGGCCAGTGCTGCTATTGTAATCCCTGTTTATACTAAGGAAAATACCAGCATTTGTATTTCCAGTATGACTGCAATATCGGCACCAGCCAGGCAGCCTCAAATACCGGCAGTGCCAATAAAATACCAGCCAGGTGGAAACCCTAAGTAGTACTGTAGTAGAGTAGTGTATTTTTTTAAAATAAAAAAATGGGCCTATTCCATTATACAGAGTATAGCAATCCCCAGTGTGATATAGCAGTACCCTACAACACGAGAGGAGGTTGCGAGTTGAGGGTAAGAAGGTTTGAAGGTTTATTGAACAGCTTGAGTTTAATTACAGTTTTTCCCCACAAGGATGATGCCCAGGTGAACCTTGTGGGGCACAGGACACAGAATTAATAAACCAATAAAAACAGAGTCTTACATGCAGACACTCCCCTACAGTGTACACAAGCCCTTCCCTCTGCCTGTGATACAATTAACAAAGACAATGGGCTAACTCAATTAACTCTAAAACAGAAAAAAATTTTTTTACAAACCCCAAAAGTACACTAAAATACAACATATCCCCACAAAAGTCACACCCCCTGATAGCCCCGATGAACAACATATCCAAAAATCACCCAGAGCGGTTCAGGGGTTTAGGAATTTCCTGGAAGTCTTATTTTTGCCCCACCGTGCACATGGTCCCATGCCCAAAACAGTTCAATATACACTCGACGATAAAACACTGCTGGGCAATTTAAGATGGCCGCCACCGCATGTTTGAATCTGTTCCAGTTAAAAGTCCAAGGGGCAGAAACAGTAATTTTGAACATGGGTTATCACAGGGCCCATAGTCCTGGGGCAAGAGGCTGGCAATCAGGCCCCTCCAAAAGCCAGTGGCAAAGTGTAATTCATCACAGCCTGAAATTTCATATTATCGGCCCGTTCTAAGTCATTCATCCCAGCCTTGAACACTATGCTACTTGTTCCAGAAATGTAATTTATTTATCACTGCTTGGAGTTAGGTTCAGAACATTGATGGAGGTTCTTCAACAAACCATCCGTATTGGTGTAACAGTCACCTGGGGATTTATGTAACAGTTTACCAGGAGTTGGAGCCCAGTTGCAAGAGATGGCACAGGGAGTAGGCAAAAACCAGAAGCGCAGTACAGATTAAGGGGAGTTCCAAAGGCAGGGTCAGACGAGAAGCAGAAGTCAGGGTGGGCAGTGCAGTAACGTAGTCAGTAAAGCAGGCAGAGGTCAGAGTCCAGGAAATCAGTCAATAGCGAAGCAAAGATCCGTCAGGATACACCAAACAGGCAAAATGATCATAGGTTTCAGGCAAGGCTGGCTTTTAGAGCCTGCTAATTAGGTGCAGCTGACCCTAATTGGAAAAGGGCTGCAGGTGGGTCAGCACTGCTTAACCCAGGCAAGGAGGTCAGGAAGCAGAATAATGCAAACAGAAACTGGAGCCCCCTGGTGGACAGCACAGCAAATAACCTGAGTGGGATGCTGGTGCTGTAAGCTCAAACCCAGCCAGGTCTCTCAAAGGGGCAGCCACACCTTGCTGTCTGCAGTGTTTGGGCTGTGCTGTGACAATTGGGAGTAGTCATGGTTTGTTCATATTTATACTATTTTATGAATGTATCACTGAATTAACATGAAAAGTGTGTTGTTGTTTTTTTTAATTCTATTTTACTATACAGCGAAGTATAGGAAGGTGAGGTAAGACATTATCAATATCTTGTCATATGCTAGACACCTTTTTTTGGATAATGGATAAATAGGTATAATATAATATACTGTGTGTGGGGCCCAGAAAGCTTTTATATTTATAATGCATTTTATCTATTTTTCTAAGGCTACATATGAAAACCCAGATCAGTGTTACTACTTAAGCTATAGTAACGAGCAATATCCCACAGACCGTCACCAAGTCTTACGCTTTTATTCCGAGACGGGGAGCTTTGTGCAGATCCACCAACTTCTTGGAGAGCTGAGCTGTGGGCAAAGCTATAGTGTCGATGTGCAGTATATACTGACCAGGGAAGGAGTGGGAGAGGCTAGTACTATCACATTCTATACAATGGTGAGTATCGAAGGGTGGAACAAAGCAGTGCTGGTTAGGACATATTCAGTAATGCAGACTATAGGATGGTTAATTTGAATAAAGTCTAGGTCACACAGGAAGTCCAGGGTATTGTTACAGAGAATATTCCTTGTTTGAATGGACTGCTACATATCTAAAAATGTACCCACTATCTCCAATATTACATCATTGTCCAGCCAAATGCCACCCTCTGACCAGCCACAAACTGTATAAAAGGGTATCCTTCATTTACTTTTTTGTATAATACAATTATTTTGCTAATTCTATCTGGTGTTTTCTTGTTATGCCATAGTACAGAAAGTAGTAAACTATGGCTTAGTGTTATCGTAATATTAATTGATGTCGTGATTTATGTAGGAGGTCAGCCATTTATGTAGGATGTCAGCTAACAATTACGTCATACGTAGTGAGTAACAAATAAAAGGAGGAGAGGTTAAATGGAAAGTCTAAACACCATGACCACTACTGTTACTTTCATTGGTTAGTGGACAAAGGGACAGAGTGTGCAATTGTTTTGTTTGTTTTCTGTTCTTCAAATCATTTTTTAGATATATGACAAAAATAATTTAACGATAATCAGGGGACAGCGTCTACTGACTGTTTGCAGCCTAACTACTACATCTCACTGTAGTGGTTCTGGTGCTTGTTACGGTTGCCACAGGCTAGCTGAGGGTTGGATCTGGGCAAACAACATATCCGAAAATCACCCATAACAGAGCAGGGATTCACAAATTCTATGTAAGACATATTTGACCAACCGCAAGCATGGCTTTCATGCCCAAAAAAAGAGTTCCACAGAATTAGGCTGTCGGCCGGTCTATCTTCTCCTTCAAATAAAGTACAAATTGCACGAATGGATCGGTTTGTGCATAGCTTCATTGTAATTGTCTCATTCACTAGTCTATTCCCTTAAAATAGTGCTCCATTCGCATGAATTTAGCCGAACGCACGGAAGGTAGAAGTCTCAGCGGTGTTCTTGGAAATAGTAGCCGAAAACAGTTTCAGGCATTCGATGACAAAACACCACTGAGCGCGTTCGGTGAAACAAAATGGCCGCCGCCACATGTTTGTTCATTCAAACGCCGGCCACCCAGCAGTTCGTCAATTAAGCTGCGGTTAACCACAGCTTCTGGGTGGTTAACGAGCAGCACAGGGTTGTTCGGCCGTTTGTTCGGTGAACTCAATTTACCGAACCACACAGAGAAAAAGTTACTAACAAACCTTTTTACAGTCTGGGAACAAAGTGTTAGCCATGGGCATTAGTCATAGGGCAGGAGGCTGGCAATCAAAGGGTAGTTTGTCACAGTGCTTACCGTGTCTCTTTAAACACCACTAGCACATTAACAGCAAACCCTTCACAAAGAGGATCAGAAGACTAAAGAGCCCAACAATAATAATGTATATTCATATTTATTTACCCCATTCCTTTCAAATCAGAATTTGCTAAAAATAAAGGATTTTTTTTCAAAACTGGTTGCAGAAAACAAGGTTTACATCTAACGAGATAAAATGTTCACAGCTTTGGGATTTATTTACTGAAAAGGGAAAAATAAAATTAGAAACGGCAAATAGAATAGAATTTTTCAGAAATCTGGAATTTTGGTTGTAGTTTTGTAAATGCAGATTTCTACAGTTCTGAAAATGTATGTGAAGTTTACACCAGTCTCTGTCTCTTTTCTTAGATAATGTCAAAATTATTGCTTGTGCAACATGCTTCGCATGACGTAGATCTGACCACATGTAAGTACTCTGTTCATATTCACACAAACCAACAGAGGAGTGATGAAAAAACTATGAAGCAATGTAATAGTTAGAGATTAGCATGGGGGAAAAATAAATTTGTTTTCAATTTGTTCATTTTATCGATTCAGATGACCAAAGTTTCATCTGAAAATGTTCAAAATTCAGACATCCATTAATCCCTATGAACAATGCATAAATGTGGCAGTCACTAAGTAGATCTACATCCAATGTAGAGATGTATCTGCTAAGCTGCTGAAAGGTGAAAATTGAGAAAACCCCTTCTACTACTTTTCTTAATTTTGATATTTCAGTTATTTAGTCATTAATTCCCTGATCTGCTATCCTTACGTGGATTGCCATAAGGATACAAAAGAAAGAGCTTTTTACTAAACCGCAGAGAGATCTAAATTAAGTAATACCTTTTCTTTTCTGAATTTTGCTCTCAGTTGTTTGGTAGATAGCTCCCTAATTTGATATCCTTATCGAAATGAATTTTTTGATATGTTACCGACTGATTTATTTTCATTTCGTCTTCATTACTTGTCAGCTAAGAAATTCGGACGCGTCAGATTTGCCAAAATTCAGAGGAGATTTGTTCAGAACGAAATTATCATCACATGTCTATTAAGGGTTAAAAGGACAATTTAAGCAGAACGTTTTGTATAACTCAAGCAATCTGATTTTTCCTGTAAATGTTCTGCAAAGTAATCATTATCCTCTCTCTTTCCAGCTCTGACGGGCACGTTTTCTGTAGAAATCTCTGTATCTGACCAATTGGCACCGACTGCAACTCTTATTGTATACTGTATCTTCGACACTGAGATTATTGCACATACGATCACCCTGAACATAGAGAAATGCTTCCGAAATGAGGTACAGATCCTTCTAAAAGAATTAATAGCCAATAATCTCACCTTTCTAGAATAGGATGCAAGAATGCCATGATGTGATTTATTTTTTATTTTTTTGTAAATATTTTTTTTCTTCAATGCAAGAGAGAACAGTGAGACTCGCAGGTCCCTTATTTAGCAGAGACCTAACATGTTAGGCTTGGCAGTCAAATATACATTTGGGCGCGCAGGCCCCCTTGATTTGAGGACTCGCAGGTCCCTTTGGTCATAGGTAGTGTGCATTGAGAGCATATGACTTAGTGATTTGTGTTGGTTCACATGCCGTCCAAGTGTGCAGACACGCCAGTCCTTTGTCGCTGAGCTGAATACTGAAATAGACTTATGACAGCTTGCTGGTTAAGTTGTGGCTCTTGTCATATGTGCCAACGACCTTGTGTCAAGCGTCAAGTGTGCCCGTGGTATCGGCAATTCATTTCTTGCTGTCAGCGCTGTTATGGCTCCACATATGTCTAGTGTTATATGTCAGGCAGTGTGTCAGTCATCATTAATCACACTAGCACCCTTTACCTATAATACGTATCTAGTAGTCATCTCTATTCCGTTGGGGTGAATGTGTCTGGGCTCCAGCGCTGCCCTTGTGGCCCACAGACTTGCTAAATACTCTGTGGTCAATATTGATACATATCCAGGCATAGATTGTATCATTTTATTATTTATGTATTGTTTGTTTTACATTATGAGGCACTAGACCGATACTATATCATTTCCAGCTTTACAAGTATTTCTTCCTACTTACACCATAGTAGGTAATCATACTGGAATTCATTTAGCTGATACAGCTCCATCAATTAACGATTTTTATCTATTTAGTATTCATTTTAGTTTAATTTATTTATTTTACTATCTAGGGCAGGGGTAGGCAACCTTCGGCACTCCAAATGTTTTGCACTACATCCCCCAGAATGTTCTTACACCCATAATGCTGGCAAGGCATCATGGGAAGTTAAGTCCAAAACATCTGGAGTGCCGAAGGTTGCCTATGCCTGATCTAGGGTATACTCATTTGGATCAAAGCTTGTGCATTAAGCATCTAGTTCTTCAAATTCTTTGTATAACACTGCTTAGAAGATCTCAATTAACCGAAGACTTTGTATAATTTTAGAAAAAAAATGTATAAGCCTATTGTTCAATTCTATTCCCTCATCCCTATTTTTCTATTTCCACTTCATTCCTGATCCAACTATTGATTTTCTTCAGTAGCAACTTCAATTTAGATTGCTAAGTATGTTTGTTGTTGCAGACCCGCTGCATTCATAGTGAGTTCCTCCACCGCCCACATAGTTACATCCGCCAATATTGGTGGACTGTATGGCTATGTTGAAGATTCTAATTGATGGATTTTTTTATACTTGGATGTGGGAGTCTTTTTATGGTGTAGCAACATTGCCGCTGGGTCCAGTGGGAGGTGGGTCATCAGAGAACCGGGTCAGTATGTCGTGAATCCCCTTCCAGTAGTGTCAGATGTGCTTGCACTCCCACCATATGTGTAGCAGTGTGCCTATCTCCTTTTTGCACCTTTATAGAGGTGTGACCAATCCGGGTGTATGTCGTGTATTGTCAGGCGTGCGGTACCAATGAGTGAGTAGTTTGTATACCGTCTCCTGACTTTTACCGAAGACCGAACAGTGATGTGTGAGGTAGCAGATTTTCTCCCAGTCTGCTGCACTGAATGTATGGGAGAGAGACTCCTCCCATTTCCCAATGAACCTAGGTGTTGCTGTTGGTGTTTGTGATAGTAACATGGAGTACAACAGAGATATACCGTGTGGCAGTGGGTCAGGGTGTACGCATATTTGTTCAAATGGAGTGAGCTCACGGTTCAGGGCTTGGCTCTTAACCCCTGTTTGGAGCAGACATATCTCAGTCTGGGTAGTGGGTCCCTGACTAGAGTCCTGAATGTCTTGGGGTCCAACCCCGATGGGAAGTCTGCGTTATGAGTAATGGGTATGTTGTTAGGGAGTGCCTCCTCATGCTTCTACACCATACCTGTAGTGTAGCCTTCATGTATGTGGAGTAGCCCTGTTCCCCTTCTCCCTTCCACACAGGGAGCCATGGGAGGAGAGCGGCAGGTTTGTCCACCTCTGTCTCCTCTGCCTGCTTCCAATGTTTGTTAACATTCAGCTTTGACCACTCCACTATCCGTAGTAGGTGATACACTTTGTAATATAGCGAGAAGTCCGGCAATGCCAGTTCTCCCTTGTCCTGTGGCTGCATGAGTAGAGCGCATTTTATTCTGGGCCTCTTACCATCCCCTACATATACATAAGGCCATATGGAGGGAGGTAAAGAAGGAAGTTTGTATCATTATGAATATGGCCTGAAATAGTTAGAGCTGCCTTGGAAGGACTGCCTGTGTTCTGCCAAGTTGGATATATGTGGGAACGACCATTCCCTCATTTCCTTCTGGAATGTAGTCCACATCGGGGCAAAGTTTGCTGCTGTGGGGATATTTATGGGATGATAATATTGTACAGTTGAGAATTGCCCACTATTTCAATTCTCTTAGATCTTAGAGATCGTTATCATGTAAGTGAAATGTATTCCATATAAATAACATCACAATTTGTTATAAAAATAGATATAATTTATTGTAACAAATAAAATAAGAATATTAGGCAGCATGCATGATATTAATCAGTGAATATTTAGTATAACATAAGTATACAATACAATGGCAATGGCTAAACACATTACAAAGCTACAGCATCAACTTCACACACAGAAAGTAAAACTTCACACAGCGAAAAGCCATAAAACCTTGGCTAACAGTTAGATCAACTGAGTAACTCAGTGCTGGCTAGATCCTCCTAGGCATATAGTATCCTATGCTCATGTAATTTTCAATTAAAATAACATTCGAACCAACTCATTAATCATTTCCTGGAACCATCCAATAAGAATAATCTAGCAGATTCTATACACCGAATTTTAATTTGCCTAAAAAGATATTACCTTATTTTAGAGCAAATCAATACACCTGGATAAAAACAGCGGTATGCTAACACGGGATAATATTACATTAATATATAATTATTCTTAATTCCACATGCAGAATGGAATGTTTATAACTATATATTCTTTAGTTAACTAAGATTTCTAAATATTGAAATCTGACTGTGATTTATCCAGTCACATATCATGCTATTAGTAAATTTTTAATTAATTTAAATTAATTAAATAAAACCAGCATAATTACCAGTTATGTAGGTATTCTCATCAGATGAGTAAGAAGTCCCAGAAATATGATTGGTTGTATGGAGGTGCGTGAGTAATAGAGAAAAGTGATGTTGGTTAGAAAGTCAGAGTAAAATTGTGTCAAGGAGTTGTGTCCAAGAGAGTTTAAGAGTTGAGTGTTAGTCCCAGAGAGTGTCCTGAATCTCTCTCTCTGCATGTCCAAATCTGAATGCCCAAACTACCAACTAACCTCTCTCTTCCCTTTGTCCTAACTTTTAAAGGGCCAGACTCTCTGTTAGTCGTTAGTTGATAAGGCCAATAGGAAACTGAAGATGTGTTCAATCTATGGATCGCAATTTAGGCATTTGATCCATAGAGGGCAGTCTCGCCTTACTAAACCTTCCTATCCAGGAAAGAGTTAACTTTTCCTGATGATTTTGACGTAATTTGGCTTATCTAAAATGACTACCATAACTTAAATTTGCTGTCAGTTCAAAGCGTTTGTCTCAGTCTTTGTGGCAACAACTTTGATCGTAATTTCTAAAACTGACAGTTCTAAACTCAATTTCACCCCTTACTTACAATGGGACCTTGTAAAATTTAGAAAGTAAAATTAATTACTTAGTCTTCTCTGTCACTAGTGTCTGTGTTTATATAATGCATTCCTTAGCTCAGGCTCAGTGGTTAGTGAAAGCAAGGAAATTATGTGTCTTTGTTATCCTGAAGATAGCAAAATGGAGTCCGCTCTCTTCTGAGTGACTCTGGCAATATACACTTTTAATTTCTATTTTAGCACAAAATGTCTGCCGATATAAATATCCTGACACTGCATATAGCTCAGCTCCCCTTTTTGTCAGCCACGTTCCCAGGTATCTTATTTTGTGCTCGGCCCACTAGAATGCATGACTCTGGCAGAGCCAGGCGGCTTACTGTGGGGGTACACTGACGTTTAAGATGTTTGATTTGGTGAAGTTGATTTTTAGGCCTGACACGTCCCCAAATGCCCCAAAAGCTTGCACAATATTCGGGAGAGACACCTCTGGCATAAGCGGCGACCTTGTGGTGTGTATTTTCTGTGACTATCCCTATGTCTGGTTGTTGTCTAATAGTTGTCAAAAAGGGTTCGAGGGCGAGGACAAAGAGCATCCCTGCCAGGTGCCATTGGAGATGGTGAATTCTGTCGTCAGGGCCCTATTGACCACCACATGTGTGGTCCAAGTGTGGTCCAAGCCCCAGATGGGTCAATATATTCCCAGCAAATCCTGTCAAAGGACTTCTCTGCGTCTGTAGATAGCAGGAGAAGGAAGGCCTCTGCTTCTCCCTGTCCTCCCATGCATTAGTGTGAGAGCTTGGATGGTGTTGTCCCTGGCCTCATGCCCCATCACAAATCCCACCTGGTCAGGATTTACCAGGGAGGGTATATGCGATTGGAGCCTGACGGACAGAATTTTGGCCAGCAGTTTAAGATCACAGTTGATGAGAGATATGGGCCTGTAGTTCCCACAGTGCTCCCGGTCCTTGCTCTCTTTCGGCAGTATAGTAATATGAGCTGTCAGTGACTGCCTGGGGAGGCTATGTCACTCTCTGATGGAGTTATACATGGCCAGTAGAGGGGGATAGAGAATGTCTGCATAGTATTTGTAGTATCAGATGGTTAGGCCATCTGGGCACGGGCTTTTTCTGGGTTTCGTGTTCTTTATTGCTATTGCCAGCTTCTCTGGGGTGATTAGTTCCTCCAGCTGCTCTGACTTTTCCCTATCTAGAGATGATAATCTATGTGCCGCCAGGTACTGATCAATAGAGTCTTTGCTTGTGCTCTTGTGTGTGGTTGGGGGAGAGACTAGAGGTCTGAGTAGTAGGTGCGGATAATGTCCTGAATCTTAGTCGGGTGTCTGTGCAGGGTGCTTGTTCTATCCCTGATGCGGTCAATATATGTGGCCTGTCTCCATTTAGTTAGCATCCGGGCTAACAGCTTAACGCTTTTGTTCCCATGTAGGGAGAAGAACCCCCTATGTCTCAGTGCATCCATGTGGTGTTTGGTGTGTAAGAGTGCCGTCAATTCCCTCCTCAGTTGGAGGAGCATAGTCATAGTGTGTTGGGAGTTGTGAGAGCTTGTTAAGGTCATCCAACTGTTGTATTTCTGTAATCAGTGCAGTCATGTGTGCTTCCCTTTGATTCTTTAATGCCATGCCTTATTTGTATAGTGTCCCCGTATGACATTTTTGTGTGCCTCCCATAGTATGGTGGGTAAAGTCTGAATGTTATTTGTAAATTATTCCCTCAGTGCCTTCCCAATATCTGCTGTGGTGTCCTGTACTGAAAGCAATGAGTCATTGTCTCCATTTGGGCACCTTGGGTCTGAAGAGAGGGGATTTAAGTGTGATCGTCACTGGTGCGTGGTCTGACCAGGACGCCGTGCCATGCTCGGCTTGAAGCACCAGTGACAGGTGGTAATGTGACATGAAAAGGTAATCTATCCGCATATACGAGTTGTGTGGGTGTGAGAAGAAGGTATAATCCTTTGCGTCTGGGTGGAATGCCCTCCAGCAATCAACAATTTTGGACTTTGACAGGAGGGTTTTAATCGTGGCAATGTGTTGTGTTGAGACACGTGACAGCCCTGATGATGAGTCCCACCTAGGGTCCAGAGTTATATTAAGGTCTCCCTCAATGATCAGCACCCCCTCAGCAAACTGTGCAGAGCACGCGGGAAAGAAATCTATACTGCCTCTGATTAGGAGCATATATTGGCGAAAGTGTAGACCATGTCCGCTATGGCTCCATTGAGAACAGGACCCATTGAAGAACAGGACCCATTTGTGTATGAGAATAGCGGTACCCCTAGATTTACCTCCATGGTAGTCGCTATAGTAACCTATGGGATAATGGTGGTTCATCAGTGTGGGTCTTGCACTGCCCTTGAAATGAATTTCCTGCAGAAACACAATTGAGACCCTACTGTCCTGAAAGTCCCTTAGGGCACCCAACCTTTTCTCTGGCTTGTTTAGTCCTCTCGCATCAGGCAAGAGAATTTTGAGAGGGGTTGGTGTCAGTGACATAGTGAGCGGTGTGAGGTCCTAGCGTTCGTGTGGGGTTCGTGTCTGTCCAAGTGGTAGGAGCAGCTATGGGTGGGGGGAGTGAGAGCTTTTTGGATATATTGAGCACTCAGAGCCAAGCTATCTAGGGATATGTCGAACACGGGGGTTGAATTATTTATAATATGAGTTATGACTTTTTATGTGTTTTTGTTACAGGCTTTACTGTATTTTCTGTACCTGGAGATAATGAATTTACTTTGTTGTGATTGGTTCATGTTACCTGTGTTTCAGTGCCCACCAGGTCTAGTGGGTGTTCCCTGGCCTGGAAAACGTGGATAAATCTGATGCCTGTGCACATTAAAACCAGTCTTCTTACCCTCAACTCGCAGCCTCGACTCATGTTGTAGGCAAATGCTAATCACCAGCTCTGCTCAGAGCTACAAGAACCTTCTACAGTTCCAGGGATATCGGTAGTTGCTGAATTGGGACTCTTTGCCGCTCTCTCAGCTTGGGAAAAAGGACATCCTGGCGGTGCAACCCTCGGGCAACCGTAACAGTCAGTCCACCGTGATCCCACGGAACACTGCGCAGTCAGAACCTCCACACTCCGCGACTTGTGGCTTATTCCGTCCGTGCTCTAGCTTAGTGTGCAACCTCGTCTGCCAAATGCATGGCCTCCAGGTCCAAAAGAGTGCAAGATGGATAACCAAAAACTGTGTGTAAACATGAATGTGCTGCCTTCAATTGGAGCTATGAAATATAGTTTAGTGTAAAGCTTGTGTCCAGCCTCGCCCGTCCCGAATAAGTCTAGTGTGGGAATGGTCCTTTGCCCCATAGTTATCATGTGTGTGGGAGGTCGTCCCATCTCCCAGTCTCTGCCGTTCCATTCTGTGCTGTCCCGTGCCACCTCCCACATGTGTCCCCCTGGGTGTATGTAAACCGTGAGAGCGTGTCTGCCCACGTCCGGACCCGTGTGTGCCCCAGGAAAGAGGTTGAGCAATATGGCGGGGAGGCCATCCAGGACAGTCAGTTGTAAGCTGAGGTAGGGTAGGGTAGAGAATGTCTGTGAAATCTAATTAGGTGGAACACAAGGGAGGGAGTCCCTGTCTCCCTTTCTCTCCTGTCCGACACCCGCACCTCCCCCCCGGTCCCCGTGGTTCTGGACCCCACATACCCATCCCCGCTCTGAGCCATCCCTAAAAGGTGAGTGTCGACGTGATGTGTCTCAACCATTCGGATAGCGTATGTGCATGCATAAACAGTAAACTTAACGTATAGCAACCGTGTGCCCAGGCTGTCCTTGCCCCGAGACCCCACATAATGCATACATTCCTAAGCCCCTCATTTAGCCCTCCCTTGCCAGGTGGGTAAAGTCTTGAGCCTAACGTGAGTAAATGTAAGCTAATTCTGAGAGTCTCATGTAGGGGGATACTTGCTGTTCGGGTGGGTGGTGAGACGCCCTGTTTGCATCAGTCGGAGCAAATCGTCTGCTTCCAGAAGCCTCAGTTCGGCTTATGAGTAATATGCGCCGCTCGGTAGGTGCCTGTGTGACTAGATCATCTCCTCCAGGGTTGGCCAGTGTCCTAGAGTCCCTTGACCAGTGGCATCTGTAAGCTGTGGTAGTCCCTCTGAGAAGGGCATAGTTATATGGTGGGGGTCAGATTCCCACTCCCAGAGTTGGGGAGGCTGGTTAGTAGTTAACTTGCATGCAGGAGTTCCACAGCCCTGGGGGGTTTGGGGCCTCTGCTTGCGGTCTGGGGCTGAAGGTATAGAATGCAAGGTGATTCGGCCACGATAGCTGTTCTGACAGGTGCAGGTCCCTTGTGAGTGTCGCTAACTCATCTTGCCGCTGGGGAGTCCCTGTACCACATATTGCCGTTGGGGGGTGAGACCGACTATCTCCACTCCCAGTGATGTCTGCTACTGCTGCTGGGGTGTGACACCATCTGTCTCCTCTCCCTGTAACACTGCCTGCCACTGGGGAGTGAGACTGACAGTCTCCCCTTCCTGAAACCCATTCTGCCACTGGGGAGTGAGACCAACTATCTCCACTCCCAGTGATGCCTGCTGCCGCTGGGAAGTGAGACGAGCTGTCTCTACCTCCTCTGGGAGGTCTATTAAATCTCCAGCCTCCACGGCCCGCTGCTGCACAGTTGCCTGTATTCCTTTTCAAGCCCAAACTCCATAACGACCAGGTAGAACAAATCGTGTTCTAGGTTTGTCACTTCACTGAGATCCAGGACGTCTTGCCTAAGTGCCTGGATGTCCCAGAGTCAGAGTATCTCAGTACTTCAAAACTCAGTCTCCTCCTCAAAGGCCACCTACAATAGGCCGGGGCCATTATAGTCCTCACCCTTTGGCAGGTCATTATCAGCTAGCCAAGGGTACTGTTGGACCCCATACCACCATAAAGCCCGGTAGTCATCATCTACTGCCATTTCTCTCCAGTTGAACCACCCATTCCTTGGGATGTTCACCCAAAAAAGTTATCCATAGATCCAAATGATTCCGATGTCGCTGTTCTGGGGTTGGGAGGAATTTTCCCCAGAGAACCTGATTCTCCTCCACGAACTCTTCTCAGAGCTGTCCTCAGACCTGGTCTCTAATATCCAGTTCAACCATTCCCGGGACAGTGCCATCATACTGGGTCAATGCGTCCTGCAGTCTCCATTGGAACTCCTTATATGGGGACGCTGTCCGGAGGCTAGCTTGCTCCATACTCCCGAGTTCATCTGCAGACAGGGACGCTGCACAGATACTAGCACTACAGAAACATAGAAACATAGAATGTGACGGCAGATAAGAACCATTCGGCCCATCTAGTCTGCCCAATTTTCTAAATACTTTCATTAGTCCCTAGCCTTATCTTATAGTTAGGATAACCTTATGTCTATCCCACGCATGCTTAAACTCCTTTACTGTGTTAACCTCTACCACTTCAGCTGGAAGGCTATTCCATGCCATCACTACCCTCTCAGTAAAGTAATACTTCCTGATATTTTTAAACCTTTGTCCCTCTAATTTAAGACTATGTCCTCTTGTTGTGGTAGTTTTTCTTCTTTTAAACATAGTCTCCTCCTTTACTGTGTTGATTCCCTTTATATATTTAAATGTTTCTATCATATCCCCCTATTTCGTCTTTCCTCCAAGCTATACATGTTAAGATCCTTTAACCTTTCCTGGTAAGTTTTATCCTGCAATCCATGAACCAGTTTAGTAGCCCTTCTCTGAACCCTCTCTAAGGTATCAATATCCTACTGTGTACAATACTCCAAGTGAGGTCTCACCAGTGTTCTGTACAATGGCATGAGCACTTCCCTCTTATTACTGCTAATACCTCTCCCTATACAACCAAGCATCCTGCTAGCATTTCCTGCTGCTCTATTACATTGTCTGCCTACCTTTAAGTCATCAGAAATAATCACCCCTAAATCCCTTTCATCATATGTTGAGGTTAGGACTCTATCAAATATTCTGTACTCTGCCCTTGGGTTTTTACGTCCAAGATGCATTATCTTGCACTTATCCACATTAAATGTCAGTTGCCACAATTCTGACCATTTTTCTAGTTTACCTAAATCATTTGCCATTTGGCTTATCCCTCCTGGAACATCAACCCTGTTACATATCTTAGTATCATCAGCAAAAAGACATACCTTACCATCAAGACCTTCTGCAATATCACTAATAAAAATATTAAAGAGAATGGGTCCAAGTACAGATCCCTGAGGTACCCCACTGGTGACAAGTCCAAGCTTCGAATATATATTCCATTAACTACAACCCTCTGTTGCCTGTCACTCAGCCACTGCCTTACCCATTCAACAATATTGGAATCCAAACTTAAAGATTGCAGTTTATTGATAAGCCTTCTATGTGCAACAGTGTCAAAAGCCTTACTGAAATCTAGGTAAGCAATGTCTACTACACCACCCTGATCTATAATTTTAGTTACCCAATCAAAAAAATCAATAAGATTAGTTTGGCATGATCTCCCTGAAGTAAACCCATGTTGTCTCTGATCTTGAAATCCATGTGTTTTTAGATGTTCATCAATCCTATCCTTTAACATGGTTTCCATCACTTTCCCCACTACTGAAGTAAGGCTTACTGGCCTATAGTTGCCCGACTCCTCCCTATTACCTTTCTTGTAAATGGGCACAACATTCGCTAACTTCCAATCTTCTGGGACTACTCCTGTTAACAATGATTGGTTAAATAAATCTGTCAATGGTTTTGCTAGTACACCACTATAAAATTATGGTTATGCGCCAAACTGCAAATAGTCATCATACAAAAACTATTTCAATTAAACAACTTACTTGTTTACCTGCTAAACAGAGCGCTTGCAGGACAAAATGGAAGGAATGTAAACAGTGATGTCAAAATGCCACTCTGCTGTGCTAACATGTAGCAGAAGAACAAGATTCCCCCCCTACACATCCTGTTTAATTATTGGATTCCATATTGGCTGCTGTTCTCTGATCTGCAGTTACTTGTCAGTTATAGAATGGTGCAATTGAATTACGGATATGTGAATGATGTAGCTAACATCAGCCAATGACATAGCAACAGGAAGTGTAACATTAGCCAAGCGCATCAAACGAGCTTAAAGGGACACCCCAGACCACTAAAAAAAAAAAAAGAAAATGCAGATTTCAGATCTGATTCCTGGCTGTCAATCAGATAACTGGTCCTGTTACTTCCTGGTTTGTTTAGCTCAGTGGAGGTAAAGTCAAGAGGCAGTAATTGCCCAGAGCACCTGCCTTGCCAAGACTTCTCATTGAGCTGCATTGGGAAGTCTGTGATTGGACAACCACAGGAAGTCTGGGCGGGCTTAGAAGGGGAGGTTTTGTAAATGTTTTAGCTATACCAATAATGATATAATGCATGCATGTTTTTATCTGCAGTATATCTACTAAGCAGTGCTTTTGTATTTGGGCAGTGGAGTGTCTAAATGGTTCTAAATTTGAAAATTGCTGCTTTTTAAAAGCTACTTTAGTGAATAAGTTGCCAATAGCAGCTACATTGCAAATGCAAGAGTTGTATTATGGTTTTTTTGTTTTGTAGAAATGAATACACATGTCAAATTTACAGCATACTCTCAAAACACACCTACCTCTCCACAGAAAGTAATGGCAGTTCTGGGATTGGCTCACCTGTCTCTGCAAATCCTTGGTTTCAATGAATAAATACAGTTACAGAAACAATTTTTTTTTATTTTTTTTTATCAATTTTACGTTTATGTAGTACGTTGATCCGTAGATTTCCACCGAGCGATGTTTTCTGATATGGACTCGTCTTTTCTTGTCTGATCCTTTAGGTATCACTAAAGTTCTCACAAGAAGTGCTGCCTCCGGGATCGAATGTTGACTTACAGCTCTCAGCGGCTCCTTGGTCTATCTGTGGAGTAAGAGTGGTTGATTACGGCCTCACCCTGCTCAATCAGTATGAGGGGTTGAGCGCCGATAATGTGAGTAATCAATACCATTTTCTTTTACTTTTTTTTATTTTTATAGCATGCAGTGAATAAGGATAAATGTAATTTCTAAGAAGGCAAGTAATTAATACAATTTATAGTTAAAACAGGTGGTAGGTCCATTGTAGCACATCCCTGAGCTATAAAAGATACAAAAAAGAAACCAAACAAACACAGGCCAAACATCTCACTAATGGCATATTCATTAACTATACCAATATAAAAGATAAAAGTTACTTGTGCACTATCCCACATCCCAACTTTTAGATCATTTTTAGTATGGTTTTAATGGCCATTGAGGTGCAAGGTCACCTGCCAGGTTAAGACAAAAGTCCTGCATAAACAACACACCCAGCTTCCCTCGGGTAAAAGGTAACTCTCCACTGAGACAGAGAGGGGTACTTTTCTAAACCCCTGTACTTGTTAACCCTTAATAGGGAACATATGGAGTGGTAGGCAGCACTGGTACATGTTCCTCTGTACCAAAAAAGTGACTTGTTCCTATAAAAAAGCTTAAAATACTTGATTTGTATTATTTGTTATTTAAGTCAGATTCTATTAACCCTTCTCTCATTTTGTTTATCATATAACCCCTTCACTTTTTCAATTTATAAATTAGCATGCCCATTACATAAAACACAGGAGATTCATTGTGTAAAAATAGGCTGAGGCCACGTTGCTCAGAGATAAGTAAAAAAAAAATATATAGCATTGTGTAAACTTTTGTAATGTTTTATTCATTTTTCCATTCTGTGCCCACACATTCGAATATTAGAAATATTTTGGAATAATTGTGGCAGGCTGTGAAATGAATAATGACAGAGAAGCAGAAATATCACATATTTCTTACATTCATATTTATTCAAATAGAAATTGTATCCGTATAAGTCCAGTGATGTAGATTTAAAAAAACAGATAACATTTTGTATCTTGTAATATCTTTTTTATTGACAAGCTTTCGGGAGAACCTCCCTTTCTCAAGTAACCGCTGTATCACAACTCAACTTTGAATTCTATGTGTCGTCTTGCTCAGAAATGCTTTAGACTTGAGAAAGGGAGGTTCTCCCGAAAACTTGTCATTAAAAAATACTGTTAGAAAAAAAAAGAGTTACAGCACACTCAGACTTCTAAAAATTCTTAAAACTAAGAAGGCTACTTTAAAACGCCTATCTGAGAGAATAAAAATGGGGATTTAGTTCCACCATATGGCCATATGATGTTAAGCCCACCACTGCTTCAAAGTACCCCAATGTCAGTGGGTCCTACGCTAATTACAAAATGTGGGAGACAAATTAAATAGTATTGGTGCTAAAAACAAGCTACAGTGTATTATACCTTTTTATTGGACTAACAGAATTTTTTAGAGAAGAGATTGTGGGCACACCCGAGAGATGCATTATGCAAGAAAGGTGCTGCCGCAGTGTCCAAAATTCATTAAAAAAAAAAAAAAAGTTACGGCGCACTCAGATTTCTAAAAATTCATAACTAAGAAGGCTAATGTAAAACACCTAAGAGAATAAATATGGGGATTTAGTTCCACCACATGGCCATATGATGTTAAGCCCACCACTGCTTCAAAGTACCCCAATGTCTCCCACATTTTGTAATTAGCGTAGGACCCACTGACATTGGGGTACTTTGAAGCAGTGGTGGGCTTAACATCATATGGCCATTTGGTGGAACTAAATCCCCATATTTATTCTCTTAGATAGGCGTTTTACAGTAGCCTTCTTGGTTATGAATTTTTAGAAGTCTGAGTGTGCCGTAACTTTTTTTTCTGTATGAATTTTGATCACTGCGGGAGAGCACCTTTCCTGCATAATGCATCTCTCGGGTGTGCCCCCAATCTCTTCTCTGTGCAAGAATATTTGGAATCCAGACCAGATTCCTTTGGGGTTAAGCACCCGCCCAGGCCCCCCAGCTTCAGATGCTTCTGTAGAGGTGGCCACACGTGTGTGTGTAATCATGCAGCACAGATATTATCTGCAAATGTGAGTATACTCATTCAAGCACCAACACTTTAATTGTTTAGTTGTTACACTGTTTTTTTTTTTTTGTAATTCTTTATTTTTGTTCGTGCATGTAGATACGATGCGTCCTGCATTGCCACAACAGCAAAAGCAAGGATCTGCAGAATATACAATAATACATGTAGGATTGCATTGATATAAGTTAGAAATAGTAATATGCATCTTGTGAGATAACAGCATGAGTTTTTATATTTAAAGTATTTTAGATAGTTAAACATAACATTTGTCTAAGTAGGCAGAAAGTGTCTTCATGAATGAACTGTTGTGTTTCATGCTTTGTAGACTATGAAAAACAACAAGAGTTTTTGTAGAGGAAATAAGGATCAATCAAGACAACGCAGTCAACCAATGTGGTAGGGCTGGTGATTAGTAAGTCAAGAAAAACGGGCAGGTTTAACTAAGTAAGGCTTAGGTGAAGTCTGGTGTGTTCCGTTAACTTGTGTGTTAACTATGTGGTCACGAGAGATTCTCTGCTGTCGAAAGGTGTACGGTATAATGCTAGATACACAGGAAATAGCCTGTAGGAATGGTCTTAGTCCGCTCAAACTAGAAGGTGTGCAGGCTACGTGACAGGTAAGTTATGTGGGTAGAGTCCAAGCTAGGTGATATAGTGTTGGGTAAATGTGCCAGGTCAGAAGCCAGCTGTGGTCTAAATTCCTCTTGCGCGGCTTGTTACCCCCCAAGCTCCAGAGTCTTGTGTGTGACATGGTGGTCTGTTTGATTGCATAGGTTTGTTGCAGCTTGTTCAGGAGGATTTAGGGTAGATTCCCTTTCATCCGATACCTCCGTGCACCAGACTTTCCGTTATGACAAGGCAGGAAAGTACTCAAAGTCATCAGGATCAGGAGCAATCGTGTGAACCTAGAGTTCAATGCGTGGGCCCCTGAGGCCCCTGATGACTCGGATCCACCACACGGGTCCCCATGCCAATCAGTGCTTCCCCACCGGAATCCCGTGGCACAGCGGGCACTCAGGTATCTGCCAGTCCATGTGCCCCCCCCCACCTGAGTCCACAGACCGGCCAACCCATGCACCTCCATTGCATCAGCAGGCTCTTAGCAAGGGCCTCTACACGTCTCACCCCTCACTGGCCACTCATCCAGGGCAAGGAGCCTCCAGGTCCGAAAGCCAGCCCCAGCGATGCTCACAGTGATGGGGACTCTCCAGGCCCCTCTCTTAACCCATAGGTAGAGGTTCCTTACAGGCAGCAGGTGAGTAGCTCGTAGATACTGACGGCGAACCAACAGCCCTCCGGGGCTTCTAAGCGTTAGGGGAGTGTGTCCCTGACTGAGTAATGGGGATCCCCAAGCCCCTGTCATCCGAGATGTTGGGTAATAGCATCAGGAGCAATCTGGGGCTCACTGCTTTGTCTAGTGCTCCATCAGGATCAAGAACTTCAAAAGTGTAGCCGCTAGTAGGCCAGGATAACCCCCACCGGCCGGGGGGTGGGGAGCGGGGTCATCACCGGAAATAGCTGGGAAATCCTTCCACTCCGGTGATCCAGGATCAGGCATTAGTTTTCCTCATAGGCCTCACTGAGGTTCTCGGTCTGAAGTAGGCCAGAGATGGCGGCATTTGCTTGCCGAGCCACATAGGCGGCTTCAAAGGGTATCAAATGAGAGCTGGGAATGTCCTCCCCCCCAACTCCAGTAAGAAAGTGTACATATAAGCACTTGGTGAGGGGTATTTTGGCTCATTTCAGGGGCTCATAACTGTGCAAGATGGCCTCCATGCAGCATCACGGTTCGTCCCCGCCCCATTACACTGTTTTTAATTGCTTTTATCACTGTTTATTTGTATACTCACTTTGCTCTTACAAAGAAATTAATTTAAAACACTGTAGCTCGTTTTTAGCACCAGTGCTATTTAATTTGTCTACCACATTTTGTAATTAGCGTAGGACCCACTGACATTGGTGGTGGGCTTAACATCATATGGCCATGTGGTGGAACTAAATCCCCATATTTATTCTCTTAGATAGGCGTTTTATAGTAGCCTTCTTAGTTATGAATTTTTAGAAGTCTGAGTGCGCCGTAACAATTTTTTTGTATGAATTTTGGACACCTTTCTTGCATAATGCATCTCTCGGGTGTTCCCACAATCTCTTCTCTAAAAAATTCTGTTAGTCCAATAAAAAGGTATTACAATATACAAATTTTATCTGTTTTTTAAAATTCAGATTTATACGTGTAGCGGAGCGCAAGTTTAACATAGACTTTCCTCCTGCTGGTATTCCAATAGTTACTCAGGAACAAGCAGAATATTACAAGAAGAACACCATTAAAGTAGTAAGTAAAGAAATCCACGAATCTCCCATCGCGATTCCAATAACTGGACGACACGCAGTATCAGGAGCAGAACTCATCTTTTAATCACACACTCAGCTTTTATACATTTATAGACACCCACAAAGAATAAGGCATCAGCCAATGCAGTACCCATTTTCCCTCCCCTCAGCATGAGAAATAACTTAATTGCATTGAACACATTTTTCCCCAATTCTCAGATGTACCTGAAAACAATACCATACACCCATAGTTTATATAACCCCTGATAGCCCTGATCTGAGGGAGCAACATACTGAAAAGTCACCCAAATCAGTTCAGGGGTTCGAAAGTTTTATGGAGGTCTTAATTTCACCGACCGCACACGAGGTGTAAGCAAAAGATAGTTCCATGTGTTTTGGCCTTGCGGTTGGTCTCCATTTGTGTGGTTGAAAAGCACGAAAAGGTCTACATAATGGGATTTGTCTTGGTTCGTATGATTCCCCTCGTTTGATTGATTCTTTTCATCAAACGCCGTTCTGTTCTTTTGATTTTCCACGAACGGGTAAGTAAGTAACATTTATCACATAAAACACAGACATGTAACATATCCCCAGATAGCTCAGGTCTGAGTGCACATTATTAGGTGAATGGCACTCAGACCACACGAATACAGTTTAATTGCCATGGAGCCAAAGTCTTTAATTCCACGAATAGGCTCCATGGCATGGCTATCTGGGTTAAAACATTCCTCCAACATAAAATACCGAATTTACATGCATTCGTTAAATCCGTGCGAATTAGAACCAGGGGTTGGAGGTTCAGCGGTGCCTGCACGTAAAAGTGTCCGGGTTTGGTGCATGAAAGCCGGGCAGAAAAGCGCTGGCTGCCCGGGGAGCTCCAGAACACCGCCATCGTGTGGCGGCTAAGTGTAACCGCGACCACCCAGTAACAATCAATTAAGCTGCGGTTAACCGCAGCTTCAGGGAGGTTAATTGCCGGCACACTCCAGCTCCCAGGTGGTCTATTCATTCGTGCGGTTGTTCGGTAGATTGAAATTACCGAACAACCGGCAGAAAAGCACGAATACAGCTTTTCTGCAGGCAAAAATAAAGTCTTTTAAAAGGGGGCCCTAGTCCAAAGGCAGCAGGCGAGCAACCAGGCTTCTCCAATGCAATGTGGCGAGATTGGTCTCGTCACAGATGTGTTCTCCTAATTCCATCTGTGTAAGGCTATTATTAAATAAATGTTACTCTTATTTAATCAGTGTATTTCTGGAATATAAGTAAAAGAGTCACAGATCCTTTTTATGGATGTTTTTCCAGCCTAGATCACAGTGTCACCATAAAATTTTGTTTTTTCTATGTAATCCAGGTGTATTCTCCATTATATGCCTTGAGGCTCTATGGGTACAGTGTTGGTGGCTATAAATTGGAAGACCCTGCACCCCCATGTGAGGATCCTAACAAACAGGTATTTTGCCGAGGGAGATACTATGTACCGGTGAGCTACAGGAACGAAGGAGACACTTACACATACTTTAAGGTGCGTTAAATACAGTGTGATTTTACAGTTTGATAAAAATGAACACAATATAATGAATGAGAACCATTTGCAAGCACTGAGTGAGAGTATCACAGAGCTCCACAGCTATATAACTCACAGTAATGTGTAGCATATTTGAATGTTTCACAGAGCTCCACAGCAGTAAAACTCAGAGTAATGTGCAATGTGTAGAAGTTTATCACACAGCTCCACAACAATACATTTACAGTAAAGTGAAGGGTGTGAGAGTGTATCACAGAGCTCTGCAGTAATAAAACTCACAGTAATGCGTTACTTCTGGGTTACTTCTGCTCATATGTACATTATATCTCTATAGCATTATATTATTTTATGGTGACATTATATCTCTATAGCGTTATATTACTTTATGGTGACATTATATCTCTATAGCGTTATATTACTTTATAGTTACATTATATCTCTATAGCGTTATATTACTTTATGGTGACATTATATCTCTATAGCGTTATATTACTTTATAGCTACATTATATCTCTATAGCGTTATATTACTTTATAGTTACATTATATCTCTATAGCGTTATATTACTTTATAGTCAGGTGTGCGCAGGCTATTGTATAAGGGTGTGCACCCTAAAGCAGAAACACACACACACACACCGCATATATATATATAATGGAAGACCATTTGGCCTGAATTTGTGGGAGGAGTTATGATCCTATATCTTATATAAACCCTACCCCCCCACTTACCTTTGTCGTGCAAGCTGTTTGTCTCCATAGTTACCTGCACTTCCGGTCGTTGTTCCTGCCAGTCCTGCCTCGAACAAACACTCTGTCTTTCTTATAATTCTGCTGTTCGTGTACTTCTGCGTTCGTGCGGTTATTAGCCAACCGCAGAGTACACACTCGTTCGTTTTTCTTTCGTTAGTATTAAATACCGAACGTTTAAACTTACTCCGGCTGGATGGACTACCAGACAAACTGTGGAGTTACTGGGTGGCCACCATTTCATGTATCAGAGGCACATGGTGAGAACAATAGATGAAGCACATTGTGAGAACAATGGATGGCGGCCATTTTAACTCACAGACACTGTTTGGACTTTTATACACGGTGCCATCTCGCCGGTATTTGGTGCACAAAGACATTGTGCAGTAGTTTTAAACTATACAACAGGGAAGACATCATACAGTAATTATTTTTCATATAGCCTGTATATGTTCTGCAGAATCTGCAACTAAATTGTATCTTCCTGTGAAACTGTGAATTTTGGATATGTGGTTCACCCAGATCCCCCGGTTCCGAGGATATATTTTTATGGGCTCCCTGTGATATGTTTTTTTTTTTTTTTTGTAAATATACTTTTTATTGGATATAAAGGTTGCCTCGTTCAGATATTCGAGGAGAAGAAGATGATGAACATGCAAACAAAAATTGGTGACGTGCAGGTCACAATGTAACGTTAGGAACAGTGGTTTGTTGGACTCGCAGGTCCCATGAAACATATACATTAGATAGTATTTTCACTTGGTGCGATATATAAGGGTATGGACCTGCAGGTCCCCATGTACCTAGAGTTAGTGCCCGTGTCAAGAGGTTTCGGGC
>OW240922.1:128264950-128328221 GCA_933207985.1 Pelobates cultripes | reverse complement strand
AGAGCACCTTTCCTGCATAATGCATCTCTCGGGTGTGCCCCCAATCTCTTCTCTGTGCAAGAATATTTGGAATCCAGACCAGATTCCTTTGGGGTTAAGCACCCGCCCAGGCCCCCCAGCTTCAGATGCTTCTGTAGAGGTGGCCACACGTGTGTGTGTAATCATGCAGCACAGATATTATCTGCAAATGTGAGTATACTCATTCAAGCACCAACACTTTAATTGTTTAGTTGTTACACTGTTTTTTTTTTTTTGTAATTCTTTATTTTTGTTCGTGCATGTAGATACGATGCGTCCTGCATTGCCACAACAGCAAAAGCAAGGATCTGCAGAATATACAATAATACATGTAGGATTGCATTGATATAAGTTAGAAATAGTAATATGCATCTTGTGAGATAACAGCATGAGTTTTTATATTTAAAGTATTTTAGATAGTTAAACATAACATTTGTCTAAGTAGGCAGAAAGTGTCTTCATGAATGAACTGTTGTGTTTCATGCTTTGTAGACTATGAAAAACAACAAGAGTTTTTGTAGAGGAAATAAGGATCAATCAAGACAACGCAGTCAACCAATGTGGTAGGGCTGGTGATTAGTAAGTCAAGAAAAACGGGCAGGTTTAACTAAGTAAGGCTTAGGTGAAGTCTGGTGTGTTCCGTTAACTTGTGTGTTAACTATGTGGTCACGAGAGATTCTCTGCTGTCGAAAGGTGTACGGTATAATGCTAGATACACAGGAAATAGCCTGTAGGAATGGTCTTAGTCCGCTCAAACTAGAAGGTGTGCAGGCTACGTGACAGGTAAGTTATGTGGGTAGAGTCCAAGCTAGGTGATATAGTGTTGGGTAAATGTGCCAGGTCAGAAGCCAGCTGTGGTCTAAATTCCTCTTGCGCGGCTTGTTACCCCCCAAGCTCCAGAGTCTTGTGTGTGACATGGTGGTCTGTTTGATTGCATAGGTTTGTTGCAGCTTGTTCAGGAGGATTTAGGGTAGATTCCCTTTCATCCGATACCTCCGTGCACCAGACTTTCCGTTATGACAAGGCAGGAAAGTACTCAAAGTCATCAGGATCAGGAGCAATCGTGTGAACCTAGAGTTCAATGCGTGGGCCCCTGAGGCCCCTGATGACTCGGATCCACCACACGGGTCCCCATGCCAATCAGTGCTTCCCCACCGGAATCCCGTGGCACAGCGGGCACTCAGGTATCTGCCAGTCCATGTGCCCCCCCCCACCTGAGTCCACAGACCGGCCAACCCATGCACCTCCATTGCATCAGCAGGCTCTTAGCAAGGGCCTCTACACGTCTCACCCCTCACTGGCCACTCATCCAGGGCAAGGAGCCTCCAGGTCCGAAAGCCAGCCCCAGCGATGCTCACAGTGATGGGGACTCTCCAGGCCCCTCTCTTAACCCATAGGTAGAGGTTCCTTACAGGCAGCAGGTGAGTAGCTCGTAGATACTGACGGCGAACCAACAGCCCTCCGGGGCTTCTAAGCGTTAGGGGAGTGTGTCCCTGACTGAGTAATGGGGATCCCCAAGCCCCTGTCATCCGAGATGTTGGGTAATAGCATCAGGAGCAATCTGGGGCTCACTGCTTTGTCTAGTGCTCCATCAGGATCAAGAACTTCAAAAGTGTAGCCGCTAGTAGGCCAGGATAACCCCCACCGGCCGGGGGGTGGGGAGCGGGGTCATCACCGGAAATAGCTGGGAAATCCTTCCACTCCGGTGATCCAGGATCAGGCATTAGTTTTCCTCATAGGCCTCACTGAGGTTCTCGGTCTGAAGTAGGCCAGAGATGGCGGCATTTGCTTGCCGAGCCACATAGGCGGCTTCAAAGGGTATCAAATGAGAGCTGGGAATGTCCTCCCCCCCAACTCCAGTAAGAAAGTGTACATATAAGCACTTGGTGAGGGGTATTTTGGCTCATTTCAGGGGCTCATAACTGTGCAAGATGGCCTCCATGCAGCATCACGGTTCGTCCCCGCCCCATTACACTGTTTTTAATTGCTTTTATCACTGTTTATTTGTATACTCACTTTGCTCTTACAAAGAAATTAATTTAAAACACTGTAGCTCGTTTTTAGCACCAGTGCTATTTAATTTGTCTACCACATTTTGTAATTAGCGTAGGACCCACTGACATTGGTGGTGGGCTTAACATCATATGGCCATGTGGTGGAACTAAATCCCCATATTTATTCTCTTAGATAGGCGTTTTATAGTAGCCTTCTTAGTTATGAATTTTTAGAAGTCTGAGTGCGCCGTAACAATTTTTTTGTATGAATTTTGGACACCTTTCTTGCATAATGCATCTCTCGGGTGTTCCCACAATCTCTTCTCTAAAAAATTCTGTTAGTCCAATAAAAAGGTATTACAATATACAAATTTTATCTGTTTTTTAAAATTCAGATTTATACGTGTAGCGGAGCGCAAGTTTAACATAGACTTTCCTCCTGCTGGTATTCCAATAGTTACTCAGGAACAAGCAGAATATTACAAGAAGAACACCATTAAAGTAGTAAGTAAAGAAATCCACGAATCTCCCATCGCGATTCCAATAACTGGACGACACGCAGTATCAGGAACAGAACTCATCTTTTAATCACACACTCAGCTTTTATACATTTATAGACACCCACAAAGAATAAGGCATCAGCCAATGCAGTACCCATTTTCCCTCCCCTCAGCATGAGAAATAACTTAATTGCATTGAACACATTTTTCCCCAATTCTCAGATGTACCTGAAAACAATACCATACACCCATAGTTTATATAACCCCTGATAGCCCTGATCTGAGGGAGCAACATACTGAAAAGTCACCCAAATCAGTTCAGGGGTTCGAAAGTTTTATGGAGGTCTTAATTTCACCGACCGCACACGAGGTGTAAGCAAAAGATAGTTCCATGTGTTTTGGCCTTGCGGTTGGTCTCCATTTGTGTGGTTGAAAAGCACGAAAAGGTCTACATAATGGGATTTGTCTTGGTTCGTATGATTCCCCTCGTTTGATTGATTCTTTTCATCAAACGCCGTTCTGTTCTTTTGATTTTCCACGAACGGGTAAGTAAGTAACATTTATCACATAAAACACAGACATGTAACATATCCCCAGATAGCTCAGGTCTGAGTGCACATTATTAGGTGAATGGCACTCAGACCACACGAATACAGTTTAATTGCCATGGAGCCAAAGTCTTTAATTCCACGAATAGGCTCCATGGCATAGCTATCTGGGTTAAAACATTCCTCCAACATAAAATACCGAATTTACATGCATTCGTTAAATCCGTGCGAATTAGAACCAGGGGTTGGAGGTTCAGCGGTGCCTGCACGTAAAAGTGTCCGGGTTTGGTGCATGAAAGCCGGGCAGAAAAGCGCTGGCTGCCCGGGGAGCTCCAGAACACCGCCATCGTGTGGCGGCTAAGTGTAACCGCGACCACCCAGTAACAATCAATTAAGCTGCGGTTAACCGCAGCTTCAGGGAGGTTAATTGCCGGCACACTCCAGCTCCCAGGTGGTCTATTCATTCGTGCGGTTGTTCGGTAGATTGAAATTACCGAACAACCGGCAGAAAAGCACGAATACAGCTTTTCTGCAGGCAAAAATAAAGTCTTTTAAAAGGGGGCCCTAGTCCAAAGGCAGCAGGCGAGCAACCAGGCTTCTCCAATGCAATGTGGCGAGATTGGTCTCGTCACAGATGTGTTCTCCTAATTCCATCTGTGTAAGGCTATTATTAAATAAATGTTACTCTTATTTAATCAGTGTATTTCTGGAATATAAGTAAAAGAGTCACAGATCCTTTTTATGGATGTTTTTCCAGCCTAGATCACAGTGTCACCATAAAATTTTGTTTTTTCTATGTAATCCAGGTGTATTCTCCATTATATGCCTTGAGGCTCTATGGGTACAGTGTTGGTGGCTATAAATTGGAAGACCCTGCACCCCCATGTGAGGATCCTAACAAACAGGTATTTTGCCGAGGGAGATACTATGTACCGGTGAGCTACAGGAACGAAGGAGACACTTACACATACTTTAAGGTGCGTTAAATACAGTGTGATTTTACAGTTTGATAAAAATGAACACAATATAATGAATGAGAACCATTTGCAAGCACTGAGTGAGAGTATCACAGAGCTCCACAGCTATATAACTCACAGTAATGTGTAGCATATTTGAATGTTTCACAGAGCTCCACAGCAGTAAAACTCAGAGTAATGTGCAATGTGTAGAAGTTTATCACACAGCTCCACAACAATACATTTACAGTAAAGTGAAGGGTGTGAGAGTGTATCACAGAGCTCTGCAGTAATAAAACTCACAGTAATGCGTTACTTCTGGGTTACTTCTGCTCATATGTACATTATATCTCTATAGCATTATATTATTTTATGGTGACATTATATCTCTATAGCGTTATATTACTTTATGGTGACATTATATCTCTATAGCGTTATATTACTTTATAGTTACATTATATCTCTATAGCGTTATATTACTTTATGGTGACATTATATCTCTATAGCGTTATATTACTTTATAGCTACATTATATCTCTATAGCGTTATATTACTTTATAGTTACATTATATCTCTATAGCGTTATATTACTTTATAGTCAGGTGTGCGCAGGCTATTGTATAAGGGTGTGCACCCTAAAGCAGAAACACACACACACACACCGCATATATATATATAATGGAAGACCATTTGGCCTGAATTTGTGGGAGGAGTTATGATCCTATATCTTATATAAACCCTACCCCCCCACTTACCTTTGTCGTGCAAGCTGTTTGTCTCCATAGTTACCTGCACTTCCGGTCGTTGTTCCTGCCAGTCCTGCCTCGAACAAACACTCTGTCTTTCTTATAATTCTGCTGTTCGTGTACTTCTGCGTTCGTGCGGTTATTAGCCAACCGCAGAGTACACACTCGTTCGTTTTTCTTTCGTTAGTATTAAATACCGAACGTTTAAACTTACTCCGGCTGGATGGACTACCAGACAAACTGTGGAGTTACTGGGTGGCCACCATTTCATGTATCAGAGGCACATGGTGAGAACAATAGATGAAGCACATTGTGAGAACAATGGATGGCGGCCATTTTAACTCACAGACACTGTTTGGACTTTTATACACGGTGCCATCTCGCCGGTATTTGGTGCACAAAGACATTGTGCAGTAGTTTTAAACTATACAACAGGGAAGACATCATACAGTAATTATTTTTCATATAGCCTGTATATGTTCTGCAGAATCTGCAACTAAATTGTATCTTCCTGTGAAACTGTGAATTTTGGATATGTGGTTCACCCAGATCCCCCGGTTCCGAGGATATATTTTTATGGGCTCCCTGTGATATGTTTTTTTTTTTTTTTTGTAAATATACTTTTTATTGGATATAAAGGTTGCCTCGTTCAGATATTCGAGGAGAAGAAGATGATGAACATGCAAACAAAAATTGGTGACGTGCAGGTCACAATGTAACGTTAGGAACAGTGGTTTGTTGGACTCGCAGGTCCCATGAAACATATACATTAGATAGTATTTTCACTTGGTGCGATATATAAGGGTATGGACCTGCAGGTCCCCATGTACCTAGAGTTAGTGCCCGTGTCAAGAGGTTTCGGGCCGCGTCGTGTATCAATGCGTGTTTGTGTGCTCGTGCCAGCGGCACGCTTGCCCTTAGGTGGTAGGTAGAGTAACGGTATAGTCGCCTTTGTGGCAAGTGCAGAGGCGATTGTAACTCGCAGGCTTCTGCGTGAGGCCGCAGTCTAAGAGGTCGGGGGAAACGTTGTCCAACTTGTGGTGTAGGAGTCGAAGTTATAGTGAGTTTTCGTCGCAGTTCGTGCGGTCTGTAGGGGCGTGTGTGTATTGTGAGGGTTTTGTCTGTCGGGGGTTGGGTTACTGTTGGGGTATGTCTTCGTCTGTGGTCGCTTGGTCCACGTATCTGAGTCTGTGCGCGAAGTCTTCTTTGGAGGTCGTCAGGAGCCAGTGTGACCAGATTTCTAGATATTTGTCAGAGGCGTTAGTGGCGCACATGTTAAGTTCTTCCACTGCCCTAAGCTCTTCCATTTGGGCAAACCATGTAGTCAGTGGGGGTGTGACTGTCTGCTTCCAGAATTGTGGGAGCACCTGTTTGGCTACATTTAACATTCGTATGGTTAGTGATTTCTTGTATCGTGATCTGGGGGTCTTCGTGTGGTGGAGGAGCATGGCCTCGGGTAGGAAGGGTGGTGGTGCATCAGAAAATGTTTGGAGGAAACCGTGTATGCCTTTCCAGAAGGGTCGGATGGCCTCACAGTCCCACCATAAGTGGAGAGTGGTGCCTATGCCAGTATTGCATCTCCAGCAAAGGTCTGAGTTGTATGGGTTGATAGCGTGGAGTGTGGTCGGGGTACAGTACCAATTTGTAAGGAGCTTAAATGCCGTTTCCTGTGTCTTGCTGAAGACTGAGCAGTGATGCGTTAAGTAGCACATCTTCTCCCAGTCTCCAGCAGTAAACGTTTTACCTAGTGTCTGTTCCCATTTCCCCATGAACTTCGGTAGCTCTGTTAGGGTTTCCCTCTGGAGTGTGGAGTATAGGAATGAGATCCCGCGTGGTTGGGGGTCTGGGTCCATGCATAGTCGTTCGAACGTGGTGGGATCTCTCGTCAGAGCTGTGCCACCTGGGAGTGTACGTACATAACTTCTTAGTTGTCTATATTTGAGGTGATGTAGTAGGGTGGGAGTGGTTCCTTCTAGAAGGTTAGGGAGTGTTTTGCAGTCAGTCCCGTCGAGTAGATGGTATAGTTTGGGGTCATCATGGTGTAATAGATCTCTGAATGCGTTGGGATCGGAGCCTGGGGGGAAATCATCGTTGTGGGTCAAAGGGAGGAGGGGGGACGGGTACGGCGCCAATCTGTATCTTTTTGCCGCCCCCCTCCACACCTACAGTGTCGCTGCCGTGTAGGGCGAGCAACGTCCTCCCCTCCCCCCCCGCTTGCCATGGCAGGGTGGACAGTGGCCTCCCAGCCTCCGCTTCCTCCACGTCCTTCCACATTTTGGGCACCTTCCCTTTTGACCACTCCATGACTCTTTGGAGGTGGCAGGATTCATAGTACAGGGTAAGGTCTGGCATAGCCAGGCCTCCTCTGTCCTTAGGTAATGTCAGCGTGGACATCTTGACTCTCGGTCTGCGATGGTTCCAGACATACTTTCCCATTGCTTGTCTCAGGGTGGCAAAGAAGTGCCTGGGAATAGTGGTGGGGAGGGCCTGCATAAGGTAAAGTAGGCGCGGGAGGAAATTCATTTTTATCACTTGGATCCTGCCTAACCAGGAGATGTGTGGGAATGCCCAGTCTGACAAGTCTCGTTTAAATCTGTCTAATAGGGGGGCAAAGTTTTCTTTGTAAAGGTCTGTGGTCTTCTTAGTCAGCCATGTACCAAGGTATTGGATCTTACGGTCTGCCCATTGGAACGTGTGGCTCTGTCTCAGTGGGATGGCCCTGGCCTCGGACACGCTGACATTCAGGATGTAGGACTTCGAAAAATTGATTTTAAGGTTGGAGATGGCCCTGAACGTTTTCAATATGTTTGGTAACGTGATCTCAGGGTTGGTGACAAAGAACAGGAGGTCATCGGCGTATGCCGCTACCTTATGTTGTGTGCCTCCCTTTGTGATGCCCCCTATGTCCACGTCGTGCCGCACGTGGGCCAGGAAGGGCTCAAGTGCCAGCACGAATAGCAAGGGGGACAGAGGGCATCCCTGCCTTGTGCCGTTGTGTATCGTCAGTTCTTGTGTCACTGCGCCGTTGACGATGACATGTGCCGTGGGTCCGTCGTATAGTGCCTCAACCCAGCTCCTGAAGTGTGGTCCCAGACCTATGTGATTCAGTGTATGGAACATATATTGCCAGTTAACCCTATCGAAGGCCTTCTCCGCGTCCGTGGATAGCAAGAGAAGGCCTCCATCGTTATCACCCCGGCTGTGTATAAGGGTCAGCGCCCTGATTGTATTATCTCTTGCCTCACGGCCCATGACGAATCCCACCTGGTCCGGGTGTATCAAGTGTGGGATGTGGGTTTGGAGGCGTGTGGCAAGAATTTTCGCCAGCAATTTGACATCGCCATTGATCAGTGAGATCGGTCTGAAGTTACCGCAGTATTCCCTGTCTTTGTCACCCTTTGGAATAAGTGTGATGTGAGCAGTCAGTGACTGTTTAGGGAGTCGGTGGCCCTCTCGTAGTGCGTTTAGGGCTTCTAGTAGGGGGGCGTAGAGGTGGTCAGCAAACGTTGTATAGTACTTCAATGGCAGCCCGTCTGGGCCCGGGCTTTTGCCTGTCTTTGTCATTTTGATGGCCAGGGCCAATTCGTCCATTGAGATGGGTTCGTCCAGTTGGTTAGTGGTGTCGTCATCTAACGTCGGGAGGGGGTGTGTCGTCAAGTATTTAGAGATTTTCGCCCGAAGGCCTGCCTTCGCCTTGTCCGTTTGGGGCTGTGGGAGGGCGTATAGGTCTGAGTAATATCCCCGTAGTATGTCTGCGATTTTAGAGGGCAGGCATTGCAGGGTGCCACTAGTGTCCCTCATTTTGTCAATATATGTCGTCTGTCTTTTTTTGGCGAGCATTCTGGCCAGTAGCCTCCCGCTCTTGTTACCATGGAGTAGGAAGAAGGCTTTATGCCTAACCACATCTCTGTGGTGCTTTCTGTGGAGGAGGCTGGTCAGCTCACGCCGTAATTGTAGCAATGTCGACTGATGTGCCTGGTGTTGTGCGGTTTTGTTGAGGGAGTCTAGGCTTTGTATTTCTGTCAATAGCTCCTTCATTCGGCAGTCTGCCTGCCTTTTGAGGGTGGCGCTCTGTCTGATGAAGTGTCCGCGGACTACGCTTTTATGCGCCTCCCATCTAATGGTCGGCGATGTGTGTTCAGTCATGTTCGTCTCAAAGTATTCCTTGAGTTTGTCCCCTATGTCCGTTGTTAGGTCTGGTCTGGTGAGGAGGTAGTCGTTAAGCCTCCACTTAGTGATTCTCGGTCTGTAGAGGGGGGATGCGAGTGTCAGGGTCACGGGGGCGTGGTCTGACCAGGTCGCTGTTCCGTGGTCCGCATTACGTGTTAGGGGTAGGTGGTAGTGCGTGGTAAAGACATAGTCCAGTCTGGTGTATGTGTTGTGTGGGTGTGAGAAGAAGGTGTAATCTTTCTCATCGGGGTGGTGAGCCCTCCAGCAATCTACCAGTTTATGGCGAGTCAGAAGTGCGTTGATTTGGTTGAGGTATTGTGTCGGTATGCGGGAGGTGCCGGAGGATGTGTCCCAGCGTGGATGCAGTGCGACATTCAGGTCGCCCCCCACCACAAGAATCCCCTCTGTGAAAGATTGTAGCTTTTTAAGTGTAGTCGCAAGGAACCTATGCTGCCTGTGATTGGGGGCATATATATTCGCGATGGTATATGTCTGACCCGCTATTGTGCCCCTTATGAATAGGTATCTGCCTTCCCTGTCCGTCATCTGACCCCGCTCTTCAAAGGGAATTCGTTTGTTGATCAGGATGGCTGTACCCCTGGATTTCCCTGCGTGGTAATCACTATAGTACCCCGTCGGGAAGTGGTGGTTAGTCAATTTCGGTCTGCAGCCTTCCCTAAAGTGTGTCTCTTGTATCAGTACGATGGATGCTCTGTTGGCGTGGAAGTCTCTCAGCGGCCCAGAGCACCTCTCTGGTTTGTTGAGGCCTCTGGCATTGATAGAGAGGATGGTGAGGTCGTCTGGTGTGAGGGCCATTTGCGTCTCGGCGGGGTGGTGGGTGTGTCTGTGAGTCCGTGCGTCCCAGTCTGGTCTTCGGTGTCTTGGGGGTGGTACGTCAGGTGGGTCCGTCTGAGTAGGGTTGGTGGGTAAGGAAAACGGTGGGAACGGGAAGTGTGTGTGTGTGGGGTCTCGTCCCCTGTGGGCGACAAGGAGGAATTAGCGACGGGGAGTGGGAGGTCCGCGGTCTCCTACGGTCCGCGGATTCCCCTCACCTTTTAAGAGTCGCTGTGTCCTACCGGGTCGTAGGAGGAGGTAAGAGGATTCCGGGTGGGGCCAGCCCTCCCCGGGTCTGTGTGGTCGGCAAATACCTGAGAGTAGTGTCTCGGTCTCTGCTCGTCGGGTCCCTGTGAGTTCCCTGGTCAGCTCTAGGTCGTGGAAATCGTGTTGGTGGTATGATCCTCATCAGTGTGGTTCCAGGTCAGGTGGCCATGGGCTGGCCGTGAGTGTCCGCTGTGTGGGTGGGCAGGTGTGAGGCATCGTAACTGTGCATAAAAACAATAGCAATAACATGTAAACTTATACAGATATCAACAGCGTGTTCCGCGTTACAGGCACCCCTTTCAGAGGGCACGGGCGGCTGCACCCTATTCCCCGTTCCCCTCCCCGGTGAGCACGTCCCCACCTCTGGTCGGGACCCCGGTCCCCTTTGGGGCAACCCCCTCGTCTTTAAGTCTCCTCAGTTGCTCCTCGTCGCGTTGGTGTCTAATTAAGTCAGTAGGCGGGGTACATGGCATGGGGGCTAAGTTGATCAGTGCTTGTGGATCTCAGGGGTGGTGGTCAGGTTCGTTTTGCCCGGTCTCCTAGCATGTCCCCTCTCCCTCCCCGCGGGTTATGTGCGTTCTTGGGCTGTTGGTAAGTGAGTGAGTGGGCCCCGCCGGTGGGGCCCCCCGCCTGCTCGCTCGGGTCTATCAGGGCCCCAGCGGCGTGGCCAGTCGGGGTGGGTCCCCCCCCGTGTGGTCAGGGTAGGCCGCCCCCCATCGGTTTCTCAGGGCATTCCCGCCCGACTCCCTACAGTCGTCTAGGAGCATCTCTCCCCTGCGCCGTCCCCCCCCTGAGCCCTGTCTGCCCAAATATGCCCCCCCTCCCCATGGGGATTCCCTAGGCCCCCATCCCTGTCATTGGAGGATGGCCTGGGCTTCACGCAGGAATTCAGTGCAATAAATGGATGCCCCGACATTCCCCTAGCCCCCTGCCCCCCCTCCCACATTTGTCAATTACCACATAGCGGCCAATGTAGGCCTCTGAAGGATAGCAAAGGGTTAGAGTCTCGGATGAGGAGAGTGACCCAAGGGGTGCTACTTGCGGATATGCGCTGCGGTCGCCTCCAGGTCACTTATGCTGCAGTCCCCGAGAGCCTGGTGGCTTGCTGGCGGGATCCCCTGCTTCTGCAGGGCAAGGATGGGGGTCCTCGTGTGTCAGAGTTCATCATGTAAAAAGCAGTGGGGTCCGGCCATGTCATGTGGATGGGAGGGAGTTTCAGCTCCACAATTAAGTCGGTTAGGTCCTCAGGGTGACGGACCGTTAAAGTGCCCTCGGCAGTGATGGCCTGCAGCCCAGTCGGGAAATTCCATCGGTATCGGATCTTTTGTGTTTGGAGAGCTCTGGTAAGGGGCCTCATCGCCCTCCGATAGGCCAAGGTAGCCGGGGAGAGGTCGGGGTAAAGCGGTACCTCCACGCCGTTTAGTACGATCCGCTCCAGTCCGCGTGCTTTGCGCAGTATGTCTTCCTTAAGTTGGAAGTCTGCCAGGCAGCAGACCGCGTCTCTAGGGGGGGCCTCCGGCGGGCCTCTCGGTCTTAGCGCCTGGTGGGCCCTGATAAAATCAATCTTGGTGGGTGCTGGGCGGCCCAATATTTTATTAAACAGTTCCTTGAGAGTGTCCAGGATTGGCGTGGATTGTTCAGTGTCCTCTGGGATGCCTCTCACCCGAATATTCTGGCGTCGGCCACGATTGTCTAAGTCCTCCAGGTGTAGGGCCATTTGCTGCATCAGTGCAGTGTGGCTCTGCATGGTGGTCGTTGTGGCAGACTGCGTGGATGTCAGGTGGTCGCAGTCCGCTTCCAGCTGAGCCACCTTGGTGTGGAGGCCTTGAATGTCTTCCCTGAGGGAGTGCAGCTCCGCTGTAATGGAGGACCGCAATTCTTGTTTCGTCGGGAGTGCCCTTATAAGTTGCACCCATTCAGGTTGGGGGTCCAGGGGTGTCTGGGTTGGCGGTGTCTGGCGGTCGCCACGTGGTGATGCTGGTCAGGAGGCGCCGGACGCCTCTGAATCGTTGGAGGCCTGAGATGCCGTGTCGGCGTGGGACAGCAGGTATTGCCGCATGGAGGAGGGAGTGGTGCTTTTCGGCGTGTCGGCGGACTTGGCAGAGTGCGATGCCCGGTGAGTTTTGCCCATGGTCGCTCAGGTGGTAGTGCTGGGATGAGGATCTTAGCTGAGCTTGCTGGGGAGCTCCGGGTTTACGCCGCCATCTTCCTCGGCCTCCAAGCCACGCCCCTGTGATATGTTTTATAATACTGTGTTTCTCTGCCTGTGATAATTATATTAACCATTGTGTTCAGTAATCCTATCACAGGCAGAGGGGAGGATTTTGTGTGGGAGTGTCTGTGTGTTGTATGGATTGATTGGTTGTATTTCAAAACCCTGTAGGCAGTACTATGTTTGTGGATTACGAATAGAAGAGGCTGTATGTGCCAGTACACTCAGTTCTGCTTGACCCTCAAACGAAGTGTCGTCTTGTTCTTGGGGGAATTGGATTGTATGCTGATTGCCAGGAGTGTAAGCTGATTGTATGCTTTTCCTGTTCGGCTGTTTCCAGTGTTTGTGTGTTTCCTGTTCGGGAGTTAGAGGACTCGTGTAGTTTGCAGTTCAGGATATTTGTGGTTGCAGTAGCTGCCTGTGCATCTGAAAGGGAAATATAGCCTAAACGGTTTTAACCTCTTGTGTGCAAAATGGTCCGTTACAGCCCCCTTATGCTTTTTTGATGTCAATAGGTCAAGCCAATCAAACCGCTTACATTTATCCAGTTCCTCGCTCAATTTGTTCATCAGCTCTTATTTATAAAATCTCTATTTATATTAAAAACACTATACTCTGGTTCCTTATTTTTAAATAATGAACGTGTTTTAGGTTCTACTACTCATCTTCAAGAAAACTCCAGGAGGTGGTACCAGTATCCCTTCTCACGGTATCAGGTAGAAAAAGATTAAAATTTTTACCTTTCTCCTGAGGCCTCATTCAGCCTCCATGGCCTTTTTTACTATCCCCTCCCTCCTCCCACAGTGGGTTCTAACTTCAAACACACCAGGTCTAAAGATGCCTCACCCTCCATGTTACTATTATATTAATGTGTTAAATTTGTTTATCATTTCTACATATCATTACTTAGACCTGCACCATGTCGCAGATTCACTACGCCATCAACAAACCAACAGGCTACCTGGTCCCCGATATTTTAGTATCAGGTATCATTAATCTTACTCACTACGATTACGTTCCTTCTAAGGCCTCACTTTGCCTTCGTATCTTTCACAAGTAATGCACATTTGTGGGAATCCAGGGGCTTGTCTCAAAATTTTTAGACCAACGTTCAGGTCCCTCAGCTTACACTGGTTCTTACGCTACAGTTGCGCTGCTACACTATGTTAAGACACCCGTGGTGTCTATGAGTGAAACCGCCATTTAGTTAAGCTTCCCCTTTCGCAATCTTATTATCTCCGTTCGCAAATACTGCTGTGTACGAACCACCCTCAGGGGAAGTGGACTCCAAACTCCCGAACAGAAATCCACGAATCGTCACAAGCCGCCGAACAAATATATCCACCAAGCGGCTTTCGGCTCCAGCAATCAGTCTCTAGTCGTCGGTAATAAATCCCCCCCAATAACGAGACCAAGCTCTGCATTGAGGGTAAAACAAGATCTGGCTTTACTGTGGGCTACCCGCTTGTATTTATGCAGGTCTCCCACTTGGTGGACACTCCCCTAGGGGACCAAATGGGAGACTGTGATGACAGATGGACATATGGCCATTTCAGACATACAGGTACAAACTTTTCCCAAAATGCAACATGGTTTCCTCCCCTCTGCCCTGGAGATAATTGATAAGTAATTCAATTATCTCCAGGACAGAGACAAATCGCCATTTTAAGTAAAATACCAGAAAACACATAAAAATAAATAATTACACAACTACCGAACATTTTATATTCGTATCACGTATCCCCAGATAGCCTGGATCTGAGGGCATATTATTAGCGAATAGTGCTCAGATCCCATACGCATAGTTCAATCGCCATGGAGTCAAGGTTCTTACAGTCTTTCGGTAGGCGATTGACTCCATGGGAAGGCTATCTGGGTTGAGTCTCTTCATGTGATTCAAAACTCCCGAACAGCCGGTGTTTGCACGCTTTCGTCGATGGAGAAGTGGGACCTGTTTGAGCGGTGTTCTGCAGAAAAAGTGTCAGTTTTTAGTTCCATGGAATCAATGCCGAACACCGCTGGTCTTTCGTGTGATTTAAAATGACCGCTGCCTCGTGGTCGACATGTGAATGATGACCACCCTGTATTCGGTTTTAATTAAGAAGTGTCTGCGGTTAATCACAACGTTCTAATTGGGATCAAGAGGTTAACCAGCAGCACACTTCTGTTCTGGTTGGCCGTCCGTTTCGGTAGATTTGTTCGGTAAAACAGTCAATCATACGCATGGGCTATAGAAACAGGCAATTTCCACGAAAGGAAGGCAAACTAGACGAATCCACAAATAATAGTCATACAGATGGGTCTGTCACACACTCCTTTCCATACGTTCTATATTTTTACACTTGGCATACCAGTGGCACGCCTCAGGCCTGCTAGCATCCTTTTACCCCTAGGTTCCTGGACTGGACCTGTTCTTAGCAGTATATATATTTATACATATATATTGAAGTCGCCCTGAGCATTGTCTAAATATACAGGACAAACACTCAAGGTCAGTATCTACATACGTTACATACTTCCTTTCAAGCCCCATCAAGTTAGAGAACTGGCTTTCAGGGCTAGGCGCTGGCCCTAGCTTTCCCAAATAATACTGCGGTCCGCGAGGATTACACCCCCACCTCGTACACGGAGGTTCAGCCCCACGACCAAATCATAGCTAGCCACCTTGCTCGCTCTTCTTTGGGCTACAGTTAGGGCTTCCCAAGTCACGGTCACACATTTTGAATCTCTTACTGTCACCGAGGTTCAGCCCCTCGGCCCAAATCATAGGTAGAGCCTCTCACCGCCACTTGGCAATAGCAGGGCCTCACCTGTCACTTAGTCCTAGGTTAATTTCTTTGCCTCGGCACTAGCTAGCAGGCCACTTCTCAGGAGGTCTCATCCCCACCTCTACGACACCTTACTTATCCAAATCATTATTTCTTTTCAGAATGTCACAAGAATCCATCCCAATAATCTGTCTACTGTTGGACGAAATACCCAGCACACCAGTCAGGCCTGGGTCTCCGAAGGAATCTCTCACCCTTTCATTGTTCGTTCCCTTCTTTGTTCGTTCTATACATCCATACCCCTCATACAGCCCTATTTTGTCACCCAGCAGCTCAGGACTAACATTAAGCACTCTGCCTTCCACTACAATACCTCTACACATGGCCTTCACCAAGCCTTCACTCCATAAGTTTACACATGGCCCACTACGGGCACTATGGCAATTCCGGCCCCTCATTTGGGCAGTTACTTGCGTCAATTTTGGCCCCTACATATGTCTAATTTCTAATATACAAGGGATAAAGAATACAACCTTTCATACTACATTCCTAATATTACGCACAACCTCGTTAGGCCCACGCATGTCTTTTCCCTCTCTCGGCACACACCTGAGAACCCGGTACCTATCACTATGCTTTTAACATATCCAGGCTTCTTAGGTCTGTCATAAATTTAACTGTTTAGTCCCTCTTACCACTCCTTCATCCCACGCACTAGACTGGGAGGCGGGCTGAAGGACAAGCTGACCATTAATTTCCTGGCAAAGCACGGGCGAACTATGACTTTAATGTTGGGGTATGCTATTTTCACTACATACACAATTCACTTCATCTGCTCCGGAACTCCCACCTAGTCCACATATACAGCCCGTCTGTCACCCAAGATACGCCTAACTAGGTCAACTATCTGCATTTACACCCAGGTGGGCATATGGTAGATTCTGATGCCGGGTTTCTCACAAAGGTCTCACACAGGCCTTGGCGCCAACCCCACGGGTACACTTGTATGCAACCTATTATCTACATCTATTGACCCACTTACGGTGGACCACCTTCTGTCCACAGCAATCAGATGCTGGTTTCACGATCTGCCCTTTCCGGTCTTCAAGTTTTCTCATCTTGGTGTACCACTCCTGTGACAAGAGAAATCTCGCCACATTGCATTGGAGGAGCCTGGTTACCTGACCTGCTCCCTTTAGACTATGGCCCCATGTTGAAACATTTGATTTTCCACTGCAAAGACATGAAAGCCGGGTCATTCGGTGCTTGCCCTGTTTGAGCGGTGATACCCCAGATAGCTATGCCATGGGGTCCATTCGTATAATGAAAGACTTTGGCTCCATGGCAATTGAACTGTATGTGTGTGATCTGAGCGCCATTCAGTAATAATGTGTGCTCAGATCTGAGCTATCTGGGGATATGTTGAATGTACCTGTTTTATGCAATGGATGCACAGTTATATATTTTTATGTTAAAACAAAAAAGGAGGAAGAGTCTGCGCTAATTCAATTGAGCAGCAACCCTAAAAGGGAAATCCCTCACGAAACCCTTATGTGAGAAATGCAAGAAAAGAGGGGGTCAAGGGCTGCGCTTAGGTAAAAAAATTAAAAGTATATAAGATCGTATATTAATAAAATAAACAGTGATAATAAAAACAAATAAAGTTCATCCGGATTTGTGAAAAGTATATAAAAAAAAAAATTATAAAAACAGTCTCACTGGTATGCGGTACCACGATATTAATCCTCAAGTATGGCTCCGTCCGTGTAGTAGGTAGTCCATATATGTGAAGATAAAAAACAAAAGAAAAAGCTGCAAATGGTGAAATATCGTATATCCTGATGTGGTATATATTCAAAGGAAATATATTTCACTCACATTTGGTGGAGCTTTTTGCCAGCTCTGGGAGAAGAAACACTTAGTGGTTTGATCCCCACTAACGGATATACTCGGATGGTCCGTCTGTCCGGCTTGGAATTCCTGTGGTATCGGCTAGGATCTACTTCACATATGCGTTGATTCCTTAATGCTTGGAAGATAGGTCCGCCTTTCCAGTATCGGATAGTAGGTGTCCACGGAGTATATATGAAACAGCAAATAGTGCTCTCAGTATGAACAACAAAGTAATATCTTTAAATGAGTTATACTTACAAGAATAGAGCAGATAGGTACTGCTCTATTGCCACAGCGCTGGTGGAATTATCCCCACCTAAGGATTTCTTTGGACGGAATATACTTTCAAGTTAAAAATAAAAAATAATAAAAATAAAAAAGGGATGGATAAAACTATAAAATAGTTTGTGATAATACAAAAAATATATATATAAAATAATTTTTTTATAAAAAAAACTTGGGGTAAAAGAAAGTGTATAAAATACAATAAAAATAAGTATACAATTGGTCCTAGTATAAAAGGGAACCAAAAATAACTTTTATTGATTAACATACACTTATTAAAACCATTTACGCGTTTCACCTTTGGGGTTTTCTCAAAATGGTAAAAGAACAGTACATCTGGCAAGGAACTGAATATATAAGTTTACAGAAGTTGAATTTGGCGCCAAAATTTTTTGTGCACCAATCACAAACAAGTGTTAAAACCAAACTTTCTATACATTTCAAAGTGACATTATAACTTTGTAGGTATATTCATATGAGTCTTAATAGGCTTAAAAAATTAAATTATTTTAAAAACGAAGCTTTAAACAGGGTTTGGAAAGAGTTTCATTATTATTAATCTCGATCTCATAACACATCTCAAAATAGTATTACAACCATATAGATGCCTTTGTTATTGCCTTATAAAGCTTACTGTATAAAAATTTATTTAAAACAAAGCTTTTGAAAGGATTAAATTACACTTTGTTCCAATCACGAGATCGGAACACTGCGCGCATGCGCAAATCGGCTAATAGACGAGAACACTTCCTGATATACACGGAGTGCCCAGTGGCCGGCTGGAAACGCAATGCTCTATGGGAAATAGAGTCCTGCCGGTCACTGGGCGCTCCTATGAAGGAATACATACTTTTTTTTTTTTTATTAAGCAATTTTTCAAGTTTACAGTGAACATTTCCTTGTACAGTCTGTAAAACAAGTTGTTGTCACGTGTACAGAAAATTATTGTCATCTTGTTGGGTTACATACATGTTTAACATAGTGTTCACTTCAAACAGTTTTCAATGGTGTATCAACTGGGAAGAAAGGGTAAAGGTAGGAGGGGGGGTATACAGGGGTTGAGAGTCCAGGTCCAAGTTGTTTAGTATTTGCTTTCTTTTGGTTAGGTAGGAGGGGGGGAGGAGTTAGGAGTCTTGAGGGATTCACTTCGTGGGGTATCTTGTCACCCAGTAATTTGTTATATTGTTATTGTTGTTGTTACCTGTGATCGTGCAGGTGGCATAGTGTCTGTTGCTATAATAGTTATCTCGGGAGGTGAGTTTTCGGATTGTGTGCTATGGTGCGGTGGGGAGGGGGAGTGTGGCTTCGTAGGTCTCCCAGACTTGCCAAGCCGTTTTCCAAAAGGTTGCTTTGGTAGAAAAAGCTGTTCTGCTTGCTATTTCATAGAGTTTAGTGGCGTTTATTATTTGTGTACATTGCGGCATGGTTGGTGCTTCAGCCTTTTTCCATGACCTACCAATTAGTGTTAGGGCTGCTATATTGATTTGGTAGATCAGGTATCTGATTGTTTTAGGGAGTTTTGGTGGGTAGTTGTGGAGTAATAGGCAGTCTGGGGTTTGTGGTATACGGATGCCTGTGCTGGCTTGGATTAGATTTGTCAGTGCGGACCAATAGGGTTGTAGTACTGGACATGTCCACCATATGTGGATCATCGATCCAGCTGTCGAGGTGCAACGCCAACATTTGTCAGAGGCCTCTGGGTACATCTGTTTGAGGCGTGTGGGCACTAAGTACCATCTATAGAGGATTTTTCTGGATAATTCAGTATGGTTGGCACTGAGTGTGAGGGTTTTGGGGGTAATAAATATCTTCCTCCACGTTGCTTCGGGGAGGGTTTGTCTTAGGTCTTTTTCCCATGCTATGACGAAGGGGTGTCTAAATGTGGTGTTATGCTGTAATATGTTGGTGTATAGCATTGAGAAGGTTTTTTGTGTTGGTGTCAGTTTGAGTATGGTTTTCTCAAAGCATGTTAGTGGAGGTTCGTTGGGCGTAACCTCCACTTCGCTTTGGTGTTTTGTTGCCCACGAGTGAAGTTGCCTGTGGGAGAAGTGGGCTGTTGTTGGAAGTCCATGAAGGTTTTGTACCTCTGTGAATGTTAGTAGGCGATTCTCTTGGTATAGTTGATGTATGTGATGTATACCATGTCGTTCCCATAATTTGTGGTTAAAGTTTGGTATTATGGAGGGTATGGCAGATATTGGCATTGCTCTAGAGTATGGGGTTTGTGAGCAACATATATGTTTGGTTTTTCCCCACACTCGTAGTGTCGCCGCGGTGGTCGGTAGTAGTGTGGTGTGTTGTGGCTTGTTTTGTTTGGGGGTCCAGATTAGTGCCATAAGATCATGTGGTTTGACCGCGTCTCTTTCTATTGGAATACATACTTTTAATCTATTTTAAACATAAAAAACACACTATTAAAAGGAATAGTATTTGTAAAATGCCCCACACATTTTTTGCATAAAGATTAAAATTAAAATAAAAACAATGGCAGAAATGATAATGAGAAAAATTATTATAAATAGAAACATAATCTTCTAAGCATAACACAATGATATTGAAATATAAGATCAAAATGGTAACATAAGGTTAAAATGGTGATATGATTACATAAAATGAATAAAATAAAATAAAATAAAAAGTTGAAAATAAGGATATCATAAAAAATTGTGCAAATCTATGTTTGAGAGCATTCGTATGCTTCTCCGTTTCAGTGGATTGGTCTCTACAGTAGCTACCTGTATATCTGGAAGGAATATCTCCTAAACGGCTTTTAACCCACTTTATGCCTGGGGTGCCGTTACAACTACCATCGGGGTAGCCATTCACAGTACCCAAATACGTTTTATTATAGACCTCTTCGCACCGCCCTCTGCAGAAACCCTCTGCTGGCCGCTCCTAAATATATTCAGGTGTCCATCAGTCATCCACGTTCTGGATACATTTTTGTTGATTTCACGGGTTCAAAACACCTAACAGTATTCACACTACTACAGCCCCCTCCACCCCCACCTTTTCAGTCGGTCCCTCTTCCAGGCTTGCTTTCTGAGGCATAGTATTGGACTCCACTACTTTCCAAGCCAGCCGCCCAGACGTTCTGTTCCGCATTAGGAATGGATTTATCCTGCTCCTGCGTAGTGTTGCGCACAGTAGGAGGGAGCTTCAGTCCTGGTTTAGGCCCCCCAACTTTGTTGTGCGTATCATTCCGCAGGGTTAGTCTCTTGTCCCTGTGCTACTTAAATTTGTTCCACAAGGTACCAACCCCTGCCCAACCATTCGGGCGATCCAGCCAGGGCAGTTTTACACAATTGGAGTAGTTTTTCGGCCACATGGATTGGGATCTCTTTGGTCATCCCCCCACTTTAAGAACACTCACTTTCAATTCACACAGACGCAGCAGCACACACAGGGTTTCTCAGCCTTTTTTTCGGCAACCACTCGTTAGGGACGCCTGGCCCGCTGAGTCGGATGCCTTGCTGGCCTTTGGAGAGACCTCTACTTTGTAAGAGATCTACCCTTTCGTTGTGGCCTCCCTCACTCTCGGTCATCTTTGGACTGGCAAGGCAGTGGAATGCTGCTCTGACGACTCCGCAGCCTGCGATTTCATTAGCAAGGGCGGTCATACTCACCGCCACTGTGGCTGATTCGGCAGACAGCAACCTCTCAGCTCTTTCTGGTCTACATTTACATTCCTGGTGTCCACTACACAGCCGCTGACACTCTCGCACGCTCTCATTTTAAGGTCTCCTTTCAGGCACTCCCTATGATCCACTACATGTCATCCGGGATACCACCATTCCATGAGCTAATCTTGGACTAAGCACACAATTACACCACGTACAGGTGCGCTCGCTTCACGCAGTTTCACGACTACTCTATCACTCACGCCATGGCCTTCTATATTGTACATGTCACAGTTAGAGTTTGCTTGAATCAAGACTTTTGCAGTTAAATATGATTATTTTTTGCCTCTTTCTCCAAACCTACAAATCAAGCATCTTACTTAAACCTCCTATGCTGTCACTCCGCTTTACGTCTCCAAGGTCAACCACACATCACGTCTAATCCACTACTTCACGTCTAAACCTTCCATTAAGGTGGAGCTACATCATGGCTTCCATCGCTGGCCTCTCTGTCACAAAGCACTGCATCAGTAGCTTCAAGCTCTTACACCCCAGTCTACATCACTAAGTGTCGGGGCCACGGGCAATCCTCAGCGCAGTTACATATATACCTCAATCAGAGTAAAAGCTCCTTACAAGCTCAGTACCCACGCTGTATAAACTTGCATAAAGTGTGTTTTCTTTGAATCCTCTTTTGCCCTCTTTTACAGGCCTACTCGTACGTTGGTTTCGGCACACCTCAACCAACTTTGCTTCTCCTTCTACATCCCATTACATATTATATAAATTCCGAGCACAAGTTGGAAGGCCATTTGGCCTGAATTTGTGGGAGGGGTTATAAATACTGATCATACATACATACACACACACATACACACACTGCTGAGTGTGTGCAGGCGCTGTTAGTGTGTGAGGGTGCTGTTTGTGTGCTTTGTGTGTGTGTGAGGGTGCTGTTAGTGTGTGAGGGTGCTGTTAGTGTGAGGGTGCTGTGTGTGTAAGGGTGATGTATGTGTGTGTGTTGTATGTTTGTGTGTAATGTGTGGGGGGGTGGGGGCTGTTTAGTTAATATCCCCCCTTCCTTCTTACCTTATATACGGAGAGGGGACCATGCTCCTGCCTTCCCTGATTGTCCGACCTCGCGAGAGGAACCCGGCGGAGCTGCTGACAAAAGCTCCCCGCGTCCTCTCCTGCGTCCCTCACTGCCTGTGGGTTGGTGAGGGAGATCTTTAATCTCCCTCACCGGCCCACGGAGGGAGGCACATAGTACGTGCCGCGGGGATTAGGGTGTGCCTAGGCACACCCTGTGCGCACGCCTATGTTTATAGTTATATTACTTTACAGTGACATTATATCTCTATAGCGTTATATTACTTTATAGTGACATTAAATCTCTAGAGTGTTATATTACTTTATAGTGACATTATATCTCTATAGTACTACTTTATTTATAGTTACATTGTATCTCTATAGCGTTATATTACTTTATAGTGACATTATATCTCTATAGAGTTATATTACTTTATAGTGACATTATATCTTTTTAGCGTTATACAGACATATAACATACCCCAAGATAGCTCAGGTCTTAGCGCACATTATTAGGTGAATGGCGCTCAGACCACACGAATACAGTTTAATTGCCATGGAGCCAAAGTGTTTAATTCCACGAACAAGCTCCATGGCATGCTATCTGGGTACCCTCACATGTAATACAATATAAGACATAAAGTCCCGAATGCTCCGTTCACAAACGGAGCTGAAGACCTGTAGGCTGGTAGTTCGGCGGTGCTTGGGAGGAAAAGTGTCTGCTTTTGGTGTACTGAGGCTGGGCAGAGCACCGCTGGCTGGCCGGGGGGGCTTCCATAACACCGCCACTGTGTGGCGGCTATGTGTAACCGCGACCACCCAGTAACAGTCAATTAAGATGCGGTTAACAGCAGATACTGGGTGGTCAATTGACTGCACATGCCAGCTTCCCGGTGGTCGCATATTCGGTAGTCTTTTGGGAAACAATACGGGGAAACAGGGGGACTGTACGGACAAAGAAATAACCGAACAAGCAGACGAATGGAGGGAGGAGAAACATATTCAAAAGACAGACTGTTCTGTCACAGTTACATTATATCTCTATAGCGTTATATTACTTTATAGCTACATCATATCTCTATAGCGTTTTATTACTTTATAGTTACATTATATCTCTATAGTGTTACTTTATTTATAGTTACATTGTATCTCTATAGCGTTTTATTACTTTATAGTGACATTATATCTCTAGAGTGTTATATTATTTTTTAGTTACATTATATCTCTAGAACGTTATATTACTTTATAGTTACATTATATCTCTATAGCGTTATATTACTTACAGTTACATTATATCTCTATAGCGTTATATTACTTTATAGTTACATTAAATCTCTATAGTGTTACATTACTTTATAGTGACATTATATCTCTATAGAGTTATATTACTTACTAGTGACATATCTCTATAGTGTTATATTACTTACAGTTACATTATATCTCTATAGCGTTATATTACTTACTAGGGACATTATATCTCTATAGCGTTATATTACTTACAGTTACATTATATCTCTATAGTGTTATATTACTTTATAGTTACATTATATCTCTATAGTGTTACTTTATTTATAGTTACATTGTATCTCTATAGCGTTTTATTACTTTATAGTGACATTATATCTCTAGAGTGTTATATTATTTTTTAGTTACATTATATCTCTAGAACGTTATATTACTTTATAGTTACATTATATCTCTATAGTGTTATATTACTTACAGTTACATTATATCTCTATAGCGTTATATTACTTTATAGTTACATTATATCTCTATAGTGTTATATTACTTTATAGTTACATTATATCTCTTTAGCGTTATATTACTTACAGTTACATTATAACTTTATAGTGACATTATATCTCTATAGCGTTATATTACTTTATAGTTACATTATATCTCTAAAGCGTTATATTACTTAATTGTGACATATCGCTATAGCGTTTTATTACTTTATAGTTACATTATATCTCTATAGTGTTTACAAATACAAAAAGAGAATTCCTGCACTCACTCCCATCACTACTGGGCCGGCAGCAATGACTACAGTACACACCAGCCCCAATATATAGTAAAAACCAAAGAAAAGAAAGTTACCTGTGCTCTCTCCTTAATCCCTATGTATATTTAGACAAATGGAGGTCATTTAGTTGCTCCGATGGCCATTGGAGGGAATGCCCGCCTGCCAACGTCAAGGCAGACCCCCCTAAATATTATGGGGCAACACTCTCAGTAGCACTCACTGGTATCTCCTAAACCGGAGCTTGTCGGATACATTCTATGAGTATTTGTAGTGACAATGGCCACAGGTAGGCAACACATGGGGCAACACTCTCAGAAGCACTCTCATTGGTATCTCCTAAACTCGAGCTTGTCGATACATTCTCTGTGTATTTGTAGTGACAATGGCCACAGGTAACACTATTATGGGGCAACACTCTCAGAAGCACTCTCATTGGTATCTCCTAAACTGGAGCTTGTCGATACATTCTCTGTGTATTTGTAGTGACAATGGCCACAGGTAACACTATTATGGGGCAACAATCTCAGAAGCACTCTCATTGGTATCTCCTAAACTGGAAATTGTCAGAAATTGACTCAGGATTTCTTTATTTTTAACCAAAACATCTGAGCTGCAGGTAAAGTTTTTTTTTTTTCTGCCTTGACTATTTTGGAGTAAACTTTGCAGTTTCCTGTATGTGTCTTTATAATTAATTACTGTTCATTAGTAAAGATCACATATTTTTTTATTAATATTATAAACATGCTCACATTGATAATAAGTCATTATTATAAATTCAGTATACTGTTCCCTCTATGAATATCTCCCTCTGACATTCTCAATCATCTTCTCTTTTTAAGAACATTGGTCTCATTGTCGAGACTCCTAACAGGGTGCAGAGACCTGTAGTCTGTGGGGAGCCAGATCCGTATGATTTCATTCCGTATTATAAAGGTATTATTTACATTTAATTACACAATGATCATGGACGCACATCATTATCTACATTTAGAGAGGACAGTTTTATGTACGTTGTGGTTGTGATCTATTCAAGGGCAGATTAATCTCTTTGGTACTTTACATTAAACATTTCCTGACCCAAAACCTCCCCGAAAGCCTTATTATCAACTCTGTTCATAAAGCAAATATGGTACAAACGCTCCAATGAAAATTAGAGCCATTTTGGTTTTATGATTGATGATGAGATATGATTTAGAGAAAATATGTCCAAATCTTTACCTCTTCATCACATTTATGTTTTCTAATATTTCAGCCATGGACGCATCAGCTACAATTTCTCGATCATCACCTAATACCGTTGAAACAGTTCGTAAGAATTTTGCAGGAGCCTTTGGATTTTTGATAGTGCCTACAGAGTAAGTAATACAACAAGGGCTCTCGACTCCTGTTTTTGATTATCAAATTTGATATAGTCTTGTAGATGTATTGTATCTTTTCCTTGTACCAGCTGTACCCATGGACAGTGCTGCAGAATGTGTTGGTAACTTTTTAAAGAAAGTATAATAAATTATAATACAATAAAAATAATAATGAAACATTTCTTAAGCCCAAAATATGATAGAATAGAAATAAGAAAATCCAAATTGAAAGAGCAAATTGTAAAATAGATGACATCCCAAGCATATATTCATCATATAAGAAGAGCAAAGCAACATTAAAAGATGTATGTGAAAGTAATAATAGCTCTATACAATGGGCACACTTTACTATTTGGAGATGCGGCACCGCTGAAAAGTTACACCACTTTGTAGGGTTTGCAAGAACCCAGCGTGTAGCAAAAGACAAAGCCGACCAGGTTTCTCTAATACTCAGATAATGAAAAAAAACAATGTGTGATCCTTTAGACTATCTTGTAATACAAGGGAAGCTCGGGAATGGCCACTACCAATTCCTGGAAACTGTCAAGAGATGGAGGGTAGTACCATAAGGTCCTTAACCTCACCCAAAACACAGTGAGTGCTGGTATTGAAGGGTTCTAAAGTAATAGGGCTGGTTTCTAGTCTTAAAGTTTCCTTTATCATCACATTAATATCTCTCTTTATGAATGATAATTCCCTGCCTGCCTTAGCAGCCGGTGATTGACATTTTCCAATGCTACCTCGTCTATTGCTTACAATGAAGTCCTTCATGTTTGGCGACAGCCTTGACTCTGCTCTTTTTTGGATATATGTTGATTGTGTGCTCCCTCTAGTCCTTCTGGTTTGTCAAGAAAGGATGGCAGCTTTGGGGTTTAATTCCTCTCAGATGTAGCCTGATATGTAAAAACTAAAAGCAGAAAAAGTAACAACCTGTGTCCTCGTTTTTATTCTTCCATGAATTGTAATGTTTTTAGGGGCAATATATTGACATTCTAAGAGTTTTACTAAGGTTTTTAATAGCTTTGTTTATTCATTCAGTATCCTTTTATTAGTATTATTTATAGGAAGTGGGGTTACCTTCATTTATATCCATTTTTTTATTTGTTCTCCTCTTTATTTGGAGTAATAATAAAATAAGTTGTAAGTTATTGAGCTGTAATACACTGAGCTGTAATAATACCCTGAGCTATAATAATACCCTGAGCTATAATAATACAATGAGCTGTAATAATACCCTGAGCTATAATAATACAATGAGCTGTAATAATGCAATGAGCTATAATAATACACTGAGCTGTAATAATATAATAAGGTGTAATAATACACTGACCTGTAATAATACAGTGAGCTGTAATTATGCAATGAGCTGTAATAATACCCTGAGCTGTAACAATACACTGAGCTGTAATAATACCCTGAGCTGTAACAATACACTGAGCTGTAATAATACAGTGAGATGTAATAATGCAATGAGCTATAATAATACACTGAGCTGTAATAATACAGTGAGCTGTAATAATACACTGAGCTATAATACAATGAGCTGTAATAATATAATAAGGTGTAATAATTCACTGAGCTGTAATAATATAATAAGGTGTAATAATACACTGAGCTGTAATAATACAGTGAGCTGTAATAATACACTGAGCTGTAATAATACAGTGAGCTGTAATAATACACTGAGCTATAATACAATGAGCTGTAATAATACAATAATCTGTAATAATACACTGAGCTATAATAATACACTGAGCTGTAATAATGCAATGAGCTGTAATAATACACTGAGCTATAATAATACACTGAGCTATAATAATACAGTGAGCTGTAATAATATAATAAGGGGTAATAATACACTGAGCTATAATAATACACTGAGCTGTAATAATGCAATGAGCTATAATAATACACTGAGCTGTAATAATATAATAAGGTGTAATAATACACTGAGCTATAATAATACAATGAGCTGTAATAATGTAATAAGGTGTATTAATACACTGAGCTGTAATAATACAGTGAGCTGTAATAATACACTGAGCTGTAATAATACAGTGAGCTGTAATAATATAATAAGGGGTAATAATACACTGAGCTATAATAATACACTGAGCTGTAATAATATAATAAGGTGTAATAATACACTGAGCTGTAATAATACAGTGAGCTGTAATAATACAGTGAGCTGTAATAATATAATAAGGGGTAATAATACACTGAGCTATAATAATACACTGAGCTGTAATAATATAATACGCTATAATTGTACAATGAACTGTAATGATACAAAATGCTGTAAACATACAATTAGCTACAATGATACAATAAGTTATAATGATACTTTGCCCTGTGGTGGTTATGGTGCTGAGTGTGCCCCTCTCAATTTGGCTTACTGCTCAATAGCCACAACAGCTGTATTACTATTTATCTAATTTTCAAATGTCCAATATTTTAAGCCCCAGAGGAGTGAGCAAGCAGCCCATGGTATTGTGTTTTCCATCTCTTTTTTTGTACTCAAATAATTAACTCCAATTTTGGGCCCCCCTGGACAGCCCAGGTCATGCACGAACTCTATGTGAAGAACATCTCAATGACCTTCTGTTGGCTGAAGTGAAACCTCAGGGTAAAAATTCAATTTTTTTCCCTTCCCCAGCTCTGAAGGCCACGCAACCCAAACGCAGCTTGTTCCAGATTCTATCACTCGGTGGGAAGGAAGCTCGTTCTGCCTCTCCGACGTGGAGGGTTTTGGATTTACTAAATACCCAGCCAACTTAACCACATTCCTGCCATTCTTTGGCGAGATCACATTACCATTTTCTATAATCAGAGGAGAGATCGTGGTCATGAGGGCTGCTGTGTCTAACTACTTTGAGAACAGGTGTATCAAGGTGAGCTCTACGTTGCACACATTAATTATTATTAATTAATATAACCCTCAGAGGGTAAACCTGCATTATGGTGATGTCAGGACCCTTGTCTTGAAGATGGCATTGGATGAAGGTGCTCTAAGAACATCAGATTTTCTAATGCAAGGAGTGAGCATTAGATTGTTATATAAAGAGATGGCATCTCCCATCTGACTGCTGTACTTCTTTCTGTCTAATTACAGGTCCACGTGGAATTACAGCAATCCGATGACTATGAAGCCACACCAGTAGATGATAACCAGGAGGACAGGACCTTACAGTCTGGGCAGAAAAGTTATTACTTCTGGAACATAGACGCTAAATCATTAGGTACCATTCTCTATGCAATACTTTCTCTGGTGATCACAGTCTTCTTGTGATCAGTCAATTACAAATAATTATTCCAGATTTCATGCCTTTCTGAGTTTACGGTGCCCAAAACCCTACTCCGAAGTAGCTTCTGATTTGAAAAATCTAAATGCACTAAATGTGGGTCCCGTGGCAAGCTACTGTATCCACTCGTTATGTGTTTATTGGAAAGCACAAGATTTTAGGGATTAATGGAAAAACATATCTTCCAAGACGATACAATCTTTCAAGTTTCATTAATTCTATGTGGATTTCTTAAGAAAATACTGACATTTTGATGATAACCTAATAATTAAACTTCAATGATTGTTATAACTAAGTTAGGTGTTCTACTCGGTACTTATAAAGTAACAATGCTTAATTCAAGTATAAATATCAAGTGTTTAGGTTATAGACCTACAGATTTCTCCCTGTAATATGACTAATAAAAAATATTGACCATTATAGGTCATACAATAGCCCCAGAAATCATATTTCGTTTTTCATTTAAAGCCTTTTGCTTCTCCCTCCACAGAAAGTTTCCAAGAGGGTTCAATACACAAGGAATCTGGGAGTGATGTTTTTAAAACACATGAGTATATATTGATGCAGAATTAACATAGTTAACCCAAATTAGTTTTTCTGTTCTTGTATATAATCTTTGATTTTGATATTTATTTTATGGTGTAAACATAGGCAAGTTGTATTAAGCAAATTGAGATTTGCTAAGAATTCAATGTGAATTCTGGGTGAATTTCAAATTTAAGGCCAAAATAGCCAAACTAAAAACAAAATTAACTTGGGGATTTTTTCAATTTAGTCTATTTTGGCCAAATTTTGGAATTCCCTTTTAATTCACTTTAAATTCCTGGCAAGTGTCATGTTAGTGAACATCGATTGCAGTGTCCTATCTCACTGCTGAACCAAAAAACGCAGTCTGTAAACCCATGTATCATTCCATTTTTAAATCAAAGTAGCGGGCCAGAAGCACTCTATTCAGAACATGTCCACAACCTCACTTTTTACCCCAATGTGTCAGTTACAGATTGTTCACTCAGCATCAAAAACATCCCATCTTCTACCCCATGTTCCCTTTTTGCTGTCCTCTGCAGTGACATATATGACATTAAGACTAAATCCCGATGTTACAGTCTGTACCATTTTATTCATTTAATAGCACCGAATGCTTTGTTTAATAGTATAACAGAAATATTTCTAATACAAGTGTTAGACTCAATTAGTTATTTACATTACAGTTTGTCCTAGAAGTATCATGGACGCCTATTTTATCAATAAGGCAAGAGACTAGAAAAACAGTTGGAACCCTTGCAAATGGTTGGACTCCTTCCCATTGGATGGAACTCCTTGCTATAGAATGCTGGAACCCTTGCAAATGGTTGGACTCCTTCCCATTGGATGGAACTCCTTGCTATAGAATGCTGAAACCCTTCCAAATGGTTGGACTCCTTCCCATGGGATGGATCTATACGATGATGTTTTGGTTCTCAGCGATTTATCAAGTCATTTGTAATGTTAAATTCTCTATGTTTCTGAAGGTTCCATTGATGTGTCCATAACTCTTCTTTGGTTGCTTTAAAGTTATTTTGTAATATAAGGCATGGGACCCTGTTACACCCAGCCAATAACGGGAAAAGTGGGTAAAATGTAACATTGTTAAAGGTCCATCAGCAGAGTTGTGACAAAGTAGATGGTACTTTACCTCGTTGTTTGTCAGACTTTATAATATAGTTGTATTCTGATTGAATTGTTTGCTATAGGGAAAGACAATTGTGCACAGTGTATGTTACATAAAATTAAATCTTTAACTCAAGCCTCCATCTTTGGTCGAACTCTGTCATTATTACCTTATTATTAAATTTGCTTTCAGTGTTTTTATCTTTCTGAAATTATTTTGAATATTTTGGCCTTCAATTTGGTAGTTAACATAAAATATCCCTTCTTGTGAATACCCAAGTTTTTTTCATCTCACTCCTCAGGAAAGGTTGAATTTACATTCTCAGCTGAAACAACCTTCATCGGGGAATCGTGCGATGGAGAAAGTGATCCAACAATACAACCTCACAAGGACACAGTGATCCAAAATCTTCTCATAAAAGTAAGTCTCTTGCTTTCTCATATGTAGAACTGAACATAACTGAGCCAGTTCCTAAATATCTTCTACAAACACAAAGATAAAGCACCGCGCTTACAGCAGCAGTAGCTTAGTATCCTACAGCTTAAAATACATAGTAAAAACACAGAGAACGTTACCTGCACTCAGGCCTAAATCCCTGTAAATGTATATTTTAAAAAAATTGAGGCTCTTTAGTTTTATTCCAATACCTTTTAGCTGATACCAGCAAGGTGATTTGTATGTGTTATAGCCCTATTTAGGATTAATAAGTATGTAGGGGTTTATAAAACACCCCTTCCTGTCTCATTAGAGATGTTTACACTTTGTCTGATACCAGCAAAGTTTATTGTATGTGTAGAAGCCCTATAAAGGGTTAAATGTTAAAGGGTTTATAAAATACCCCTGCCTGTCTCACTGGAGATCCTTGGCTGATATCAGCATATCTAATGGCTAGTGTAGGAACTCACCTATTGAGGCTTGCCTTGACGTGGCAGGTGAGTTTATGTATTCAAATGGCCATTGGAATAAAACTAAAGAGCCTCCATTTTGTTTAAATGTACATGGGGATTTAGGCCAGAGCGCAGGTAACGTTCTCTTTGTTTTTCCTAAATATCTTCTGTCTATTCTTTTACAGCCTGAAGGAATTCCGCAAGAATCGACAACTACTTACCTTGTTTGTGTTGAAGGTAAAAATGCCCGTGACTCCAAAAGACTTTGCAATCTTTGTCCATTCTAGGAATATGTACGCTTTTCTTCTTCTTGTGGCACATTCAAAATTATTTACATGTGGCTGAATACCAACCTTCTCAAATCATCAATGAGCAGTCCTGTCACATCAGTCACAATCAAACCAAACATACATAAGTATATACACAGGGTGGGGGTGAACACACATAACCTAATGAATGTGATATTTCTTAAATAAATGAAAATGAGTAGCAAAGGCATAAGGCCTGGAGACAACCCCAGAACAATCTATAATCCACTCCTGCCACTTACATATGATTTTGTGATTTTTTTTTTCTAGACTCAACCTCTAATCTACAATTTTCGATTTCTGTTCCGGAGAATGCAGTGGTGGACTCTATTAAAGCTTCTGCTACTTTTGTCGGTGAGGAGATTATCTAAGCATAATTATATATTTTCAGCTCTTATATAATCCAAGATGCAGTCTCACATCCATCAGGCAGACTCACAGATAATCTTAATGAATGCATTTTCATGTCTTGCAAATCACTAGATGAGTGTCAGCTTCAAGGACCATAACATTATTCATTTTTAAGAAAACAATATAAAACTGCATACAACGGGAGCAATATACAGTTGTGTTATTGTATAGCGCTAGTATATGATGGAGTTATCACATGATGGAGTTATCATATGACTGGAGCTATTATATGGAAAAGGTATATGATGGTGTGATGAGACTACCCTGTTTATTTGGTACTTTTACTTTTTTTCGTTCGGTAGTTGAAAGTACCTAACACGACCACCCCCCTGGCTCATTAACTTCAAAGAGAACAGTGAATTAAGTAATCTCCCAGTGTGGCCACTGTTCGTATTGTCAAACGCCACGTGCAGGAGAAAATGACAGCCATCTTGTTCACACGAAAGGAGGCAGCAGGATTTGGTCGTTGACTGTCTGGTACTAAAATCGGACACTCGACTTCCCAAACACCGGTCAAACTTTGCAAATGCCTGCTTCTTTTCCCCGACCAGCTAGGAGAGAGCTGTTCGGTACTTTTGTTCCCAAGAACTATGGGAACAAACGCTACTAGTGGGGTACGGTTCGTGGATTTGTTCGGTTTACAGACTTTCCGAAATAGACCGACCGCACAACCTAAACTCATGGAACTATTTCTGGGCAGGAGCCTCATGTGCGGTCTGTCAAACTAAGACCTTCATGAAATTTCTAAACCCCTGAACTGATCTGGGTGATTTTTGGATATGTTGAAACATTTTATATAGACTTTATGTGTTTTGGGGTACTTTTAAAGTTTAATGAAAAAAATAGTTTTTTCTGCCTGGACATAATTGAGTTATTACAGTATCTGACTCGATTATCTCCCAGGCAGGGAGGAGGGATTTATGGTATGTAGGGGAGTGTCATACTTTGTAACCTTGTTATTGGTTTGTGACTTTGTGTTGGAGTCCCCCACAAGGTCCAGGGAGTGCCCCTTGCATGGGGACTTGCATAAAAGTTAGCGAGGTGTGAACATGCTGACTAAAATTTCAAAATAGGATCTTTGGGGTGGTCCCCGTTCGGGAGACGAACAGAACCCATTTTTATGAGATCTCCCAAACAGGGAGCAGGTAGCTTGACGAATACAATGTGAAACACAGGGTTGGGATAGGAACAATACATGAAAGGGAGATCAGGACAGCACACACATTACAGGGTAACCTGGCCAGTACACAGTTAAGCGGGGGTTACGCTACACATCTCCCCCTTAATCACTAGCCAGCATCCTCAGGCAGGTCCCAACGGATCGGCCTGCTGATGCCCATGGAAAGCACCCATGGATCACTTGTCCAGGGCGGTCTTCATGGAAAGCTTGTTTGCATTGCCATTTTTTGCACCGGGCATGTAGTTTATAGTAAAGTCGTACGGTGACTTTACTATAAGGCCAGGTTCCACAGTAACAGCCTAGCATTGTCCCTGGAGACTCTGTTAAGCCATACCAACGGGTTGTGATCTGTGAGCAAGGTAAATTGTTGTCCATACAGATAGGACTGTAGCTTTTTGAGAGCCCACACCACTGCCAGGCACTCTGTCTCAATGGTGGCGTAGCTTACCTCCTCGTGTAAGAGCTTCCTGCTGAGGTAAGCAACGGGATGTTCTCCACCATTGTCCCTAACCTGGCTCAATACGGCTTCCAATCCGAACATAGAGGTATCTGTGTGAATGAGAAAATGTTTCTTAGGATTAGGAGCGGCCAGTACAGGGGCATTTACCAGAGCGTCCTTGAGGGCTTGGAACGCCTACTCACACTCTGGGCCCAGGCTACCTGTTGGGGTAAGCTTTTGCATGTAAGGTCCATGAGGGATTTTGCAATGGCACTGTAGTTGGGGACAAACTTTCAGTAGCCAGAAGTTCCTAAGAAGGCCAGCACCTGGGTTTTGGAGTGGGGATGGGGCCAGCTAGCTTACGCCTCTACCTTGGCCAGTTTGGGTTTCTGCGTCCCACACCCCACCCTGTGCCCCAGGCAGGGCCAGATTAACAGCCCAGTGGGCCTGGTGCTGACAATTATGATAGGCGTTATTACAGAATCTTATCGACCAAAAACACTAAAACATTCCCACAAGTCATGTACCTGATATAGATGGTGCTGGAGGGAAAGAAAATCGCAGCTGTAAGAAAAACACATACCCTATGCTAATCTCCCTCTAATTTATGTTTTTATCTTTCAAGTAAATCCACAACCCCTAACAGCAGTGTCCAGTCAAGCAGGAAGTCAATAGACACGGTAAAAGGGTGTGCCACTGACACAAATCACGTAACCTGCCAAAAGGGGTGAACATGCCCAAAAAGAGGACATGTCTGCATAAAGCATTGGAAAGCCAGCCAGGCATGAATGCATGTCAGACTGCCTGCCAATCATTGCCCCTATGTGTCTCTGTGTCCCCATGTCTCCCAATGTCCCTTACTGTCCCAGTGTCCCCAAGTGTCTGTCATAATGTCTCCCAATGTCCCTTAGAGTCTGTGTCCCCATGTCTCCTTGCAGCCTTTCCCCTCATCCTTCACTTCCCTGACCTGTAGGCTGTCTCTGCAGGGTGGGAGTTGCTGTCTGGACTCTCTGTAGCTGCTCCCCTGCGGATCAGTAAGTATAGATAGTCAGGGAGGTATATCGTGGAACTTCCTATCCCTGCCTCTCTCCACACACAGTGACCCCTACTGGCCAGTGCTGGTATTGTAATCCCTGTTTATACTAAGGAAAATACCAACATTTGTATTGCCAGTATAGCTGCAATATCGGCACCGGCCAGGCAGCCTCAAATACTGGCTGTGCAAATAAAATACCAGCCAGGTGGAAAACCTAAGTAGTACTGTAGTAGAGTAGTGTGTAGAAAAAAGAAGATTTTTTTAAATTTTTTTTTATAAATCAATGGGCCTATTCCATGGGCCTGGAGCTGCAGCTCCATCAACCCCTATGTTAATCAGGCCCTGGCCCCAGGTACTGTACTTCGGCCATCCCGATGTGATACTTGCTGGGTTTCAGTGTCAGCCCTGATTCCCTGATCCTATCCAGCACTGCCACTATGTAGGCCAGATGTCCAACGTATCACTAAATATGGCGATATCATGGAGGTATGCACAGGCATACTCCTTGAGGCCCTCCAGCAGTCTGTCCACCATTCTCTGGAATGTGGTTGGGGCGTTATTCATCCCGAATGGCATTACCCAAAAATGGTACAGGCCGAAAGGGGTGACAAAAGCCGACTTGGGGATAGCCTCTGCGGCGAGGGGTGTCTTCCAATACCCCATGCACAGATCTATGTTTGTGAGGTATCTGCCCAGAGTAATTTTATCTAACAGTTAGTTAATGCGGTGGCATGGGGCATCAGAGACCGTCTTGTCGTTGAGCCTCCAGTAGTAAACACAAAACTGGGTTTTCATAATCCCCAAAGGCTGGGGCACATATAGTCACCACATCCTCCATCCTCTCATGGTAGGGCTTCAGCATGTTAACATGCAACAGGCGTCGGACTCCAGTACCCAAGCAAGGGCCAATCACGTAGGTAGTGTCACACCTTTGTTCCACTACCGGTATGGGCCCTGCCAGGCTGCCTGTAGCCTGTCATGCCGGACAGGCTTTAAAACCAACACTTTCTGCCCGACTTGACAGCTACGGCTCCTGGCTCCCTTATTGTACCACAAGCACTGGCACCTCTGAGCCACCTGGAGGTTCTCCCGCACCAGGTGGGTGAGCTCCTCCAGATGGTACCTAAATTCCAGCACATATGGAATGATGGGGGTCCCTTCTTGTTCTCCGGCTCCCTCCCTCTACTCCCTAATCAGTTCGAACGGGGAGAAACACCAGGGCCGGACTGGGGATTCCAAAGCAGCCCTGGAAAAAAAATCTATGCCAGCCCCATAAGTCATTGCGCCATATATTGTCGCATGTAATATGTAAGGCTATGTCTTACCACCCTAGATGATTGATATATATATTGCTTTTTCCAATATAAAATATTGGTCCTTTCAGAGTAAAATTTTTAATTATACAGTAAGCATACTCACATGCAGACACAGACAATCTCACTGACACAAGATGATTGATACACAGCCTCATAAATAAACAATCTCACTGATATACATAAGTTCATTGACATAAAAACACAAGCTCACTCAGTAGCAGGCATGCACAAACGCGCGCGCGCATGCACACACACAGCTTAATGTAGTGGTTCTGGTGTCTATAGCCTGTCCCTGCAGACTTTTCAATGTAAACGCTGACTTTTTAGAGAAAAGGCAGTGTTTACATTGCTTCCTAGTGACAGACACTCAGACGGTCACTAGAGGTGCTTCCTGTGTCAGTGCAGATTGGCTGAGATCATCCAGCTTGATTATCTCAGCCATTGAGGCAGGGCCAGTCGAGGAGAGACCAGCACGACATGGGGGGGAAAAAGGTGAGTAAAAACACACATACCATGACAGACAAACACACCGTGACACAGACAGAAACACACCATGACAGAGACACACACACACCCCATGACAGAAACACACCATAACACAGACAGACTGTGACAAAAACACACTGTGACACAGACACACATTACATGACACAGACGGACACACACACCATGACACACAGGCACCACGACACAGAGAGACCGTGACACAGACACACATGGTGACACAGACAGACACACACACCATGACACAGACACACACACCATGACACAGACAGACACACAGACACACCATGACAGAGACACACATACACACAATGACACAGACAGAGACACACACACACAATGACACACACAATGACACGGACAGACACACACACCATGACAGACAAAGACACACACACACAATGACACAGACAGACACACACAATGACACACACAATGACACAGACACACATACACTCATACTGATACACATAATTTCTACCTTTGTGCTGGTGGCCGCATGGGGGAGCTGAGTCTTCTTGCGGCCGCAGAGAGAGCTCTTCTGGCGGCCGCAGGGGGAGCTGGCTGTTCTGTCTCTGCTCCCCCCGCTCCAGCGCGCCGCTTAATGAGACCGGGGCCGGAATATGACGTCCTATTCCGGCCCCGGTCTCTTTCTAGCGCGCGAGGGCGGGGGAGCAGAGACAGAACAGCCAGCTCCCCCTGCGGCCGCCAGAAGAGCTCTCTCTGTGGCCGCAGGGGAGCCAGCTGCCTGCCCGGCCCCAGGTGCCGACGGCCCACCGGGAAATTTCCCGGTATCCCGGTGGGCCAGTCCGGCCCTGAGAAACACCAGTTCGAACGGGGAGAAGCCTGTCGATTCCTGGAACACGTCCCGATACGCGAACAAGAGATGTGGCAGGAGTTTTTCACAATCTTTGCGAGTCTCTGCAAAGGTACGGAGCATCTGCTTCAATGTACTATTGAAGCGCTCGCACAAGCCATTGGTCTGGGGGGTGATAAGGAGAGCTTCAAATGGATTTAATGCCATACAACTTCCACAGTTGGTTCACTATTACTGCAGTAAATTGGGTGCCCTGATTTGAAATGATCTCCCGAGGAAAACCCACCCGGGAGAACACCCGCATCAGGGCTTCGGCCACAGTCTCAGCCTGAATGTTGCTCAGGGTCGCATAATCCACAAAGGTCAGAATGTACCTCTTCCCAGAGGGACTAGGCTTAGCCAGGGGACCTATGATATCAACAGCTAATCTGCCAAAGTGATCCTCAATGACTGGTAGGAGATGGAGCTTGGCCTTGAGCTATCTTCAGTAGCTCCTGCCGATATTTCCTGGGAGCAACCAACTGTTTGGTGGTAGTAGGAATTGTCCCTGGCTTCCTGATCTCCGCTATGTGGTATAATAAATGATCCCAGACGAACCACTCCCCATCTTTCCCTACCTTCCCAGAAGCTGCCAATTCCCTATAACCCTAGAGCGTCGTGTCTAGTACTACTTCCCTCTTAAACTCGACCGTGGTATCCCAGGGTACAGGGTTCTGGGGAGTAGGGGATGCTAAGATGGAGGCCTGAGTGGCCCTGGTACAGAGAAGGGGCCCTATGAGAAGGAAGGGGTACCTCTGGGGGTCTTCCTATGGGACACTGGTGTTTGGGGATAGCTACTTGAGCCTACCTGAGCCTCAGAGCGTGAGCCACCTGGGGTGGTGCGGGCTTGTTGTCTGGTCACCACAGGATGGGTACTTCGGGCTGTAGATGGTGCATATAGGTAGAAGAGAGGTGACCCAAGTCATTGCCAAGAAGCACCTCTGTGGGTAGTTCATCCATGAGGTCGATTGTTACTCTTTTGCTCTCCGCGCCCCAATCAAGTTGGAACTGATCTGTAGGAAGGCAATACACCGGCTACCCAAACTGCGACTGTCCCGCCGGTCTTCTGGGTCTCGGAGATGAGTGGGGAATGGACAATTGTCAGCATGGCTCCGGTAGCCCTCAGACCCTGCACTGTACAGCCATTCAGCTGAACTGGTTGCCAGTGATGGTCCCGGTTATCGTGGGCAGCTTGAAGGGGGTTGACCTTGTGCAGGGAGGTCCATGCTGCTTCGCTGGGGGTCAGGGACTCCGGACCGGCAGCTTGTTAATAATTGGCTGCTGCTCTCTGGGGCGCCACCGGGTTAATGAACTGAGGTCAGTAACAGGCCTGTGGACAGCTCTGCTGGAAGTGCCCAGGTTGGTGGCACTTAAAATAGTTCTTGTTGGTCCCTGCCGGGACCTGGGGGTCTTGGGATCTGCCTAGGGGACCCCGAGGCAAAAGGTTTGCAGCAGGGGTAGGCTGCAGCAAGAGCCTCTGAGCTGGTCGGTAGCTGGGTAGGAGATGTCCACCCGCTTGGCAGCTTCAGTGAGGTTCTTGGGCTGCCTGTCCCTCACCCATTCCTGAGCTTCAGGGGCTAGTCCATTGTACAAGTGCTCCATCATGAACAACTGGAGCACCTAATTGGGGAACTTCACTTGCTGGAGTCCACCCAGTTTTGGTCCGCTGAGTGAATGTGGCACGCCCACTCTGTATGGAAGTAATTCTCCCCTTTCCTTGTCTCTCTAAACTTCCGCCGGTATGCCCCTGGAGTTATGGCAAACTTGACCAGTAGGACCTCCTTCAAGACTGCGTAGTCTCGGAAGACCCTGGTACTACTCGGTATGCCTCTGTCACTCTTTCTGTCAACTTACTGCCGGGTCGACTTCTAGCAAGAGACACTGGTGCTCAAAATCTTGCAGGAAGTCTTCAATGCCCTCCTCTGCCTCCCTGAACTCTTTGAAGGCAGCATAGGATAACTTCGGCTTGTATGCGGGGACAGTTGGCCCCTCTCTGTTTCTTGGGGGGGCATGGGGGTCACCCCCTGCTTCTGAGCCCGGACAAAAGCCTGCGTCTCAAGGTTAACTTAATCCTGAGTTCCGGTGATGGAGGCTCTTTGTAGAAAGCCAGGCTCTGTCTCATCATCCTGGCGAAGGTTTCTTTTCCCCACTCCAGCTGCGGAGCAGCCTACTCACTTCTTCACTGATCATCCTCCATCAGCTCAGCCATCAGCTTTGCTACGATTTCCCTCTTGCTTCCAGCAACTCTTGTAGGGTGTGCCTTTTTAAATTTGTGTAATCCATGGGTGTGTTGGCAGGGACATGGATCCCACTGCTTGCCACCAGTTGTCGTGGACCCTAGGTAACCCGACTGGTTACCTCCGCTAATAATGAAAGAGACCCATCTCCCCCTTGTAACTGGCCAGTTTCATGGTTACATCAACACTTTATTGGGCCACACTCTCCTTTATACTATACCCGTGCAAGGGGTGGAACACACATGGGGTCCTCCCCCTCCCGAGGGTCACATAACAGAACTGGAAACTCAGTCCCTTTGTCCCCTGTGCCCATCATTCAGTGCCCCCTTGTGGGGATATTTATGGCATGATAATGTTATACAGTTGAGAATTGCCCACTATTTCAATTCTCTTAGATCTTAGAGATCGTTATCATGTAAGTGAAATGTATTCCATACAAATAAAATCACAAATTGTTATAAAAATAGATATAATTTATTGTGACAAATAAAATAACTATAATATTAGGCAGTATGCATGATAATAATCAGTGAATATTTAGTATAACATAAGTATGCAATATAATGGCTAGACACAATACAAAGCTACAGCATCAATTGTCAAGACAAGATTAATGGGTACTTCTCAGACACAGAAAGCAAAACTTCACACAGCCCAGCCATGAAACCTTGGCTAACAGTTAAATCAACTGAGTAACTATTTCAATGCTGGCTAGATCCTCCTAGGCATATAGTATCCTATTCTCATGTAATTTACAATTAAAATAACATTCGAACCAGCTCATTAATCATTTCCTGGAACCATCCAATAAGAATAATCTACCAGATTTTTACAAAAGCCAAATTTTATTTTGCTTAAAAAGATATCTTATCTTATTTTAGAGCAAATCAATACACCTGGATAAAAACAGCGGTATGCTAACATGTGATACTATCACATTAATATATAATTATTCTTAATTCCACCTGCAGAATGGAATGTTTATAACTATATATTCTTTAGTTAACTAAGATTTATAATTATTGAAATCTGACCGTGATTTATCCAGTCATATATCATGCTATTAGATTTTAATTAATTTAGATTAATTAAATAAAACCAGCATAATTACTAGTTATGTAGATGTTCTCATCAGATGAGTAGGTAGTCCCAGGAACTTGAATGCAAGTATGATTGGTTGTATGGAGGTGTGTAAGTAATAGAGAAAAGTGATGTTGGTTAGAAAATCAGAGTAAAATTCAAAGTGTCAAGGAGTGTTTCTTGAGTTGTGTCCAAGAGAGTTTGAGAGTTGAATGTTAGTCCCAGAGAGTGTCCTGGATCTCTCTGCCTGTCCGAATCTGAATGCCCCAAACTAACCTCCTCTCTTCCTTTTGTCCTAACTTTTAAAGGGCCAGATTCTCTGTACGTCATTAGTTGATAAGGCCAATAGAATACTGAAGGTGTGGTCAACCTGCAGATCGCAATTTAGGTATTTGATCCATAGAGGGCAGTCTCGCCTCACTAAACCTTCCTATCCAGGAAAGAGTTAACTTTTCCTGATGACGATTTTGACGTCATTCGGCTTATCTAAAATGACTACCATAACTTAAATTTGCTGTCAGTTCAAAGCGTTTGCCACAGTCTTTGTGGCAACGACTTTGATAGTAATTTCTAGGATTGACATGTCTAAACTCAATTTCACCCCTTACTTACAATGAGACCTTGTAAAATTTAGAAAGTAAAATGAATTACTTAGTCTTCTCTGTCAAAAGTGTCTGTGTTTAAAATTATTTCTATTCTATTAACATTTAAACAGAGCATTCCATCCCCCTGCTTCATTGCTTATCACTAGGCTTGTTTATATAATGCATTCCTTAGCTCAGTTACAGAAAGTAAGAAGAAATTATGTGTCTTTGTTGGCCTGAAGATCCAAAATGGAGTCCGCTCTGTTCTGAGTGACTCTGGCAATATACACTTTTAATTTCTATCTTAGAACAAAATGTCTGTCGATATAAATATCCTAACACCCTCCCAGGGGAATATGCGTGAGACAGGACCTCTAGGTCATTTGTCCCCCGTTCCCGCCACCCATCCTCAGGGTTTCCTACCTCCGGTGACCAGGGGTCTTTATCCCATGAGCCTCTGTACTTGGGAGTCCCAGTGCATGAAAGCTTCCCGCCTCTGTGACTCATACAGAACGCCCGCCAAACTGCCATTGTCCCAAAGGAATGTCCCCACCAGTCTCAGGGACCTCCACAAGTGTTCCATGAGGAACCTCCTCCTTTCGCGAAGTCCCTGTGTGAAACCAGGCAAAGGAAGCATCTGCTTTCAGGACATGAATGCTCCCCCTGGTCGATGTTCATCTATATGAATGGCAGCCACCCAGGGGAAGCACTCATTAATTACTTCCCTTGCAGTTTCACAGTTGTTGCAAAATGTTATTGCGGTTTCACACTTATGTTGCAAGTTGCCAACATTCTAATTGACTGGTACGAACACTCCAAGGGGCACTGGGGAGGTCCTCGTTCGGACGGCGTTCATCTAACAAACAGGCCGCCACCCAGGGTCGGCATGCGCCAAGGCTTCTCATGCGGTTTGTGGTTTTCGCACCTCGTAAGCGAGGTGTGAACATTCTGACTAAACATTCAAAATTCGATCTCGGAGTGGTCCCCGTTCAGGAGATGAACAAAACCTGTTTGTATGAGATCTCCCAAATGGGGAACAGGTAGCTTGACGAATACAATGTGAAACACAGGGTCAGGATAGTAATAATACATGAAAGGGAGATCAGGACAGCACACACATTACAGGGTAACCTGGTCAGTACTCAGTTTAGCGGGGCTTCCGCTACAATATGATTGGCAGGTAAGGACAATAGACAACCAAGACCCATTCATCTATGCCTTCATACCACTACTCCATAAACCTGCATGGGCAATATGACTTTAGTATTTATGCTTATGGTTATCCGAGGTATGCTAGTTTTAAATGTTCTTCTACAGCGTGTCACGAACGCACCCTACTCCAAGAGTGTGCGTGACATAGCTGTGGTGATGAAAGGGGTAAAGCTCACTATTTGTTTGCACTAGACTGGAAATAATGACAAAATCCCGCTTTTAACACAACCCACACTTAAACATAATGATATAACTATTACTATTTTAATGCTACCACCACCAAGACAATTTATAAATTGGGTGCCTTGGTCCCCCAGGTAAATCAATAATAAAACCCACCAAATATTACTTAGCACAATATTTAAGGAATTGCAAAAATACTAATTAGTCTCTTCAGGTAACGTGATTCTTAAAGGACCACTCTAGGCACCCAGACCACTTCAGCTTAATGAAGTGGTCTGGGTGCCAGGTCCCTCTAGGATTAACCCTTTTTTTTTTTTTATAAACCTAGCAGTTTCAGAGAAACTGCTAGGTTTATAAATGGGTTAATCCAGCCTCCAAAGCCTCTAGTGGCTGTCTCATTGACAGCCGCTAGAGGCGTTTGCGTGCTTCTCACTGTGAAAATCATAGTGAGAAGACGCCAGCGTCCATAGGAAAGCATTGTGAATGCTTTCCTATGAGACCGGCTGAATGCGCGCGCAGCTCCTGCCGCGCATGTGCATTCAGCCGAAGAGGAGGAGAGGAGGAGGAGAGCTCCCCGCCCGGCGCTGGAAAAAAGGTAAGTTTAACCCCTTTCCTTGCCATCCAGCCCGGCGGGATAGGGGTCCCTGAGGGTGGGGGCACCCTCAGGGCACTTTAGTGCCAGGAAAACAATTATGTTTTCCTGGCACTATAGTGGTCCTTTAACCACTATAAATGAATGTTTATTATGAGCAAAAATAGTCACAGTGCATATAAAAATAGATGATAAACAAATTATTTACACCAACAACAGATAAAAAGAAAAAGGATAAAACACAGAAGTCCTAATTACTCACTTAGGTTTTCAAAGTACAACTTCTGCCCAGGTGGTCTCTGGCAAGGAGGGATGATGGTGACTCACTCAGAATTAGGTCTTTTGCCCCAAGCAAGTACACCAACACCACTCCAAATCATTGGATATATACCCTGTGTATTATCAAGTCTTGCCCAGGGGTGGAGTTAAGGCGTACCTACAGAAATAATAAGTGACCACCTCCTTTGTTCCAGGCCAACGTCAATCCAAATGGAAACATTTGGCTCTAGCTTCTCTTATGTACCCGCCCCAGAAACAATAATTGCCTCTCTGAATTTATTATTTTCCCATTCTTTACATATGTTGCATACTGGCCTTGCGATCCGATAGGATGGACACCACAATTCCTTCCCCTATGGCCAAGTTAGGCCACTCATGTTTGGACTTGTTTAACGGGTGGCACTTGACACATTCCAAATATAACAAAAAATGAGGCTTAATTATTATTATATGGGGTAAATATGAATGTTTTTGTCCTTCCTTTGGATATGATACTGGAACAAGGCTCATGGCATTAACATATCAAAAGAGATTGACTCATTGACTCATCTGCAAGGTACATGCCAAATGGATGAAGAGACATTCAGACTTTTTCCAAGTGTAGAACCTCACACCTTGCAGATCCTTGATTACTTCACATCCATATGGTAACATCCTTTTCACATTGCTATGCTATTCATACTACCCCTTCTGTCATCTGACCTCTGTGGGGGTCCCAGCTTCAAACGATGTAATCCCAGTAGGTCCTGAATGTACAATACTCCATGGTGTAATAATAAATTATGCACCCTTGCCGTGACAGCGAGCAGATAATTCTGAGATATGTAATCCACAACCTGGGCCATAGCTGAAAAACCAAGATAAACAGTACCAGAGTACATTTGTACATTTATACCATAAAAGCCAAGCCTTCATGCCCATTTACTATAGTAAAAAGTCAGAGGAATTTGTATTGAATGCTAGCAGAAGTAAAGATTAAAAAGACTATTTCCAGTAACCCATTGCATTCTCCATCCAACTTTTAGGTGACTTTCTTAGCCTGACATGGAAAAATATTGAGAATCTTCTCCGGATGCCAAGTGGATGCTGCGAGCAGAAGCTTGCCCGTATGGCTCCCATCCCATATCTCCTAAATTACATGAATACCACACATCAATTAACAGACGAATTGCTACAGAAAGGAACTGAATATTTGATTCAAGGTGAGTGTTCATCAATAATATTTCAAATACACGATTAGATACCAGCTTGCCAGCACTGCACAAGTCATGAGAATGGCGTGATGTTAGCAACATTAGGGCAGGTGTGGTGACCTGGCAAGTGGAGGTATTTTTCTCCTGTTGTTTGGGACTGGAAATGTTTTTGTATTTGCTAAAATCTGGCGGATGCAGCGTTTTTAGTGTTGAATAAAGATTTAGAATCTTTTTGCTGGTGATACAGGAAGTGTTGTTAAAGGACCAGAGTTTTTTCTTGATATTCTCTTATTGTATAATTAATTGGTTAACTACTTTCTTATCACACAGGTCGTAACCAGATGTTCAGATGCCGGAATTACGATGGTTCATACGGTGTATTCTGGGGCTCGGTATACAATGGGAATTCATGGTAAGTAATTATATATTTCTTTTTTGCACAATACATAAAACTAAATGTGTGTTGCAGACATAATTACGCAACTTATTTTATTGACCTTGGAATAACACAAATCAATTAACCTCATTGTACAGTGCCATGGAATTGGCAGACGCTATATAAATAATAAAATATTAACTGTGCTGTCCCTTAGTGACCATGATGTCTAGTATTTACCAGTGAATAAAGAGCCTGATTCGGGTCAGCTAAGCAGCACTTGTAAAACACAAGGGTTTAACGGCAGATTTTGACCATTACAGGTTGACAGCCTCCGCCTACAAGACATTTGCAAAAAGCAGTGGTTACATCTCGATCGATAAAACACAACAAGAACAAACTATGATTTGGTTGTCAAACACCCAGGACTTGGAGAGTGGCTGCTTCATCCCACAAGGAAATCTTTTCACAGTTGGGGTAAGAGAAGGACTCCTGCATGGGACAGCCAGTTAGTAAACTGCAGATATTGGGAGGAAAAATAGCGCCATCTGTTGATAGACGTAGGGAATTACCATAACAGAGCTACATTTTTACTGCAGTAGAAAAGGGATTGAGATCAAGTAATTATTATTAATTGTACTTTTTTAGTCACTGTACATTTAATCCTCAGCTATTAAATAAAATGTTTTAGGAGACTTAGTGTGGATGAGGTGAAGCCATCAACTCCAAGCCTTTTACTAATCACTTATTTGAGAAAAGTACATTAGAAATAGGGACTCCAAGGTATCAGTGATGCACATGTCTATAGCTGTTAATTCCCCATTACTGCGTTAGTATTGTGAAACTATGGTATTCAATAATAGTACTGAGCTATGTGTACGTAGGACTACGGAGTAAGATAGAGGGACAGGGAGACTTGGTTCTCAAAGGGGAAGGTATTCAATAATAGTACTGAGCTAGATGCACGTAGGACTACTGAGTAAGATAGAGGGGCAGGGAGACTTTGTTCTCAAAGGGGAAGGTATTCAATTATAGTACTGAGCTATGTATACATAGGACTACGGAGTAAGATAGAGGAAAAGGAAGACTTGGTTCTCAAATGGGAAGATATTTATTAATTACGGAGTGTAACGGCTACCCAAGTGGTAAGGGGGTATCTGCCGTTGGAGAAGTCCTTTTCCTGGCAAGTTGCTGTGTAGTAATAGAGTTCTTATTCCCATCCACGATATCCAAGGGTAGAGTCAGGCATCACTGTAAAATGGAGCAGAGTAACTGTACAATAAATCCCCTTCCAAGAACGAGACGAGGCTACGTTTTGAAGGGTCAAGTAGAACTGATGTTTATTGACAGGGGTCTCCTTTTATGCAATGCTGCCCTGGAAAGGGCTACACCTACATAATTAACACAATAACCAATCACATACATGGTACAACCCCCACGTCTCCTCCCCTCAGATAAACATTTAACATAATTAACACACACCCAATTTTACCCAAGTTCTGGATGTACCCCCAAAACAGGGGGTACATCTTTAAATCCAGTATCCCCAGATAGCTCTGGTTCAGGGGAACAACATATCCAAAATCCAGCTCATTCGGTTAAAGGGTTCGGGAGTTATGGATCTTTGATGTTTTGACCGACCGCACAGACTTTCTAGCCGAAAATAGTTCCACAAGTTTTGGCCTTGCGGTCGGTCTCCGTTCGTGCATTAAAACCCCACGAAACCCTTGCCATCCACAGCTATCTCGGTGTTCGCCGGAATCCCCATGTAAAGTTTAGTCTTTCTACCGAACGGCCGGTCGTTCGGTAGTTTCAGCACGAATCTACGTTGTCCTGGAGGTCTCAGCAGTGTTCGCCTGTTTGCGTATCCGTTTTTAGTTCCAGGTGATTGCTGGCAAACACCGCTGTTCGTGCGTAAGAGGGCCGCGAACACGTGTAATGTCCCAAAATGGCGGCCACCTATGCTTAGCACAAAGAATTCGTGCTGAACCATGCGAACGGCTGAAATAGAGCTGGGAGGTAAAGTATCACTTAATTGTACACCAGGGTGGTCCGGTGTTCGGTAGTTTGGATTCATTCTTGGGTAATAGTGATTCACATGCAACAAGCAATTCGGTACTTTGTATATCCATCTGTATTATTATTAAAAGTGTCCAGGCAGCAATCATAGTTCCGTCACACTGAGCTATGTGTATGTAGGACTACAGAGTAAGATAGAGAGACTTGATTCTCAAAGGGGAAGGTATTCAATAATAGTACTGAGCTATGTGTATGTAGGGCTACGGAGTAAGATAGAGGGACAGGGAGACTTGGTTCACAAAGTGGGAGGTATTCAATAATAGTACTGAGCTTTGTGTACGTAGGACTATGGAGTAACATAGGGGAACAGGGAGACTTGGTTCTCAAAGGGGGAGGTATTAAATAATAGTACTAAGCTAGGTGTACGTAGGACTACAGAGTAAGATAGAGAGACTTGGTTCTCAAAGGGGAAGGTATTCAATAATAGTACTGAGCTATGTGTATGTAGGGCTACAGAGTAAGATAGAGGGACAGGGAGACTTGGTTCACAAAGTGGGAGGTATTCAATAATAGTACTGAGCTTTGTGTACGTAGGACTATGGAGTAACATAGGGGAACAGGGAGACTTGGTTCTCAAAGGGGAGGTATTAAATAATAGTACTAAGCTAGGTGTACGTAGGACTACAGAGTAAGATAGAGAGACTTGGTTCTCAAAGGGGAAGGTATGTCGTAGGATACAGAGTAAGATACTTGGTTCTCAAAGGGGAGGTATTCAATAATAGTACTGAGCTTTGTGTACGTAGGACTACGGAGTAACATAGGGGAACAGGGAGACTTGGTTCTCAAAGGGAGAGATATTTAATAATAGTACTGCACTATGATTAAGTAGGACTACAGAGTAAGATAGTGGGAGACTTGGTTCTCAAAAGGGGAGGTATTCAATAATAGTACTGAGCTAGGTGTACGTAGGACTACGGAGTAACATAGGGGAACAGGGAGACTTGGTTCTCAAAGGGGAAGGTATTCAATAATAGTACTGAGCTATGTATACGTAGGACTACGGAGTAACATAGGGGAACAGGGAGACTTGGTTCTCAAAGGGGAAGGTATTCAATAATAGTACTGAGCTAGGTGTACGTAGGACTACAGAGTAAGATAGAGAGACTTGGTTCTCAAAGGGGAAGGTATTCAATAATAGTACTGAGCTATGTGTATGTAGGGCTACAGAGTAAGATAGAGGGACAGGGAGACTTGGTTCTCAAAGGGAGAGATATTCAATAATAGTACTGAGCTAGATCAGGGCCAGATTAACAGCCCAGTGGGCCTGGTGCTGACAATTACGATGGGACTTATTACAGAATCTTGTCGACCAAAAACACTAAAACATTCCCACAAGTCATGTATCTGATATAGATGGTGCTGGAGGGAAAGAAAATAGCAGCTATAAGAAAACACATACCCTATGCTAATCTCCCTATAATTTATGTTTTTATCTTTCAAGTAAAGCCATAACCCCTAACAGCAATGTCCAGTCAAGCAGGAAGTCAATAGACACGGTAAAAGGGTGTGCCACTGACACAAATCACGTAACCTGCCAAAAGTGGCGAACATGCCCAAAAAGAGGACATGTCTGCCCAAAGCATTGGAAAGTCAGCCTGGCATGAATGCATGTCAGGCTGCCTGTCAATCATTGCCCCTATGTGTCTCTGTGTCCCCATGTCTCTCAATGTCCCTTACTGTCCCATTGTCCCCAAGTGTCTGTCATAATGTCTCCCAATGTCCCTTAGAGTCTGTGTCCCCATGTCTCATTGCAGCCTTTCACCCCATCCTTCACTTCACTGACCTGTAGGCTGTCTCTGCAGGGTGGGAGTTGCTGTCTGGACTCTCTGTAGCTGCTCCCCTGCGGATCAATGAGTATAGATAGGCATGGAGGTATATCGTGGAACTTCCTATCCCTGTCTGTCTCCACACACAACGACCCCTACTGGCCAGTGCTGGTATTGTAATCCTTGTTCATGCTAGGGAAAATACCAGCATTTGTATTGCCAGTATGGCTGCAATATCAGCACCAGCCAGGCAGCCTCAAATACCGGCTGTGCCAATAAAATACCAGTCAGGTGGAAACCCTAAGTAGTACTGTAGTAGAGTAGTGTGTAGAAAAAAGAAGAATTTTTATTTTTATTTTTTATAAATCAATGGACCTATTCCATGGGCCTGGGCCTGGGCCTGGAGCTGCAGCTCCATCAGCCCCTATGTTAATCTGGCCCTGAGCTAGATGTACATAGGACTACAGAGTAAGATAGAAGGACAGGGAGACTTGGTTCTCAAAGGGGGATGTATTTAATAATAGTACTGAGCTAGGTGTACATAGGACTACAGAGTAACATAGAGGGACAGGGAGACTTGGTTCTCAAACTGGGAGGTATTTAATAATTATTTTATATTATACTTGACATTGCACACATTGCCATTGAAACATTTCTTTCACTGTTAAATGTGTTTATGGCCTTTATTTTAGCTAAATTTGTATGTGTATCTATTAACAACACTTACTGTATTTTACATAGGCCGTGGAAAATCCCAGTGTCCTCTTCACGGCTCATATGTCCATAACATTATTAGAGACTAATGACAGTCTGATTGGGGTAAGTGAATATGGTATTCAATAACATTTTGTGTATTTGACGAATATAATAAATTCATATTGTATAAAGACGTTCCTCCCCATCTGGGAACCTAGTAGGAAAAAGGACGGAATGCCTTCCACTGCTTTAGTCGTTGATACATCTCCACCATCTGACTCCAGGCACAATCATGGCTATGCTTGATTCTTCAAGTTATACTCTAGAACCTCTCCGAGTGTTGGTAGACCTACCTAATCTCCTACACTCAAGGCAGATACTAGTCCTGACAAAGAGCCATTAACCACCCATGTGGACTGGATCATATGATAAGACCTGAGTCATTGCTATAGATTGGATTAGGGAGATGTTCCTGTGTCCCAGAGTTATTAGTTGTCTGAACAACCCCCTCCTCCGCAATAAAGTATGACAATGTATAGATTATGGCTGTTAAGAAGAAACAATTATCCCAATTTATAATCAAAACAAATCATTTTCTTCCACACTGTACTAAATGTAAAATTAATTTAAAAAGTTTAGCACAAAGCTTATTAAGCATTTAGGCCCCAGGGAGAGTGCACAGCTTAGGGGACAAGGGCACATGTATGAGTGTGGGATAGATGAAGCTAGATTGCCTATGTGTTACGCGTTGGAGTGTGATATGTGAGGAAGTGGGTAGTAACAGATCAGACTGACCTCAGTGCCACTTAGGAGCCGGGCCAGCAACAGTTTCCCACCCACCCTCCCTCTGTGCTTTAGGCCCGGGGTGTTGTCACAGCGAGGAGGGGGCATGTCCTTGCTAAATAAGGGGAGATGGTTTACAGGTTAGATGAATAAGGGGGATAATGGCCGGGTCTCTTATGGTGAACCTGAAGACCAGGTTGGACGTGTCCCCACTGGGTTGAAAGCCTACCGGTGGGGAACATTATGGTCGGGCGCCACTGAGCGAAAAGCCAGCTGGTGGGGTGCCCATAAGGAAGAGAATTTTTTAATATGCCGAGGGGGAGGTGAGAGCCTTTGGGAAGAGGGACGTTTTTGGTTACTGTATGACTGTATGCAAATTATTTATGTTAATTTATGATATTCATTATGTACGGTTTTATACGTTAAAGGAGTTATACAGTATTTGGTTGTGTTAATAAATGCTGTGGCCTGTTATATCCAAGAAGTTGTGTCTGTCATTATTTGTGATAATTTATGATTTTATGGTTGGATAAAGAGAATATATCATCCAATGCCCACCACGTACATACAAGCATTTTGCACGCACAACACACTGCATGTCTTGTTAACTAGGAATACAGAATATATAATGATCCATCCATCATCTCCTTTCGCCTTTGAACCATTCGATTGCAAATGCGTTTCACATTCCACCAAAGACTAGGTGTTTTATTACTGCAAACAACAACGTATTGTACTAGGAGTATTACCTATTCTATCTTACAGATTGTAATGCAAGGAGGAGCGTTAAGGTGCTTACGGTCTGCCATCAATGAGAATTCAAACGGACTGTATACTCAATCATTTATACTACGAGCAATGACACTAGCCCAGGACTGGGAAAACCGAGATATCCTGCTTGAACAAATTAAAGGGAAAGCCATATCAGAGGGTATGAATTCTAATTCTCTCGATCATCTCCTTATCTTCTGATATAAGTCTAGAGATGAGAAAATACAAATAGAATAGGGGATAATCTGCTACATGCAAATCAAATAAAAAAGCATAGCGTTTAACTGTGTGTGGACTAATAATCGTGTGCAATCACAATTGGTCACTCACAAATTATTTGATGTAAAAAAGCCTTGAATGAGATCTTTTTCTTCAGTATCCACTGTGTTGTCCCTCCTCACATTTCCATCAGCGAATTGGTAAATATGACTCAAAAGAGAAAAATATATACAAAATGTAGTGCACTTCCAGAGTATATTAAAAAGTAATTTAATGACTTACATTTAGGTATAAAACAAACAGCATGTCACCATGAAAACGTCCTACGCGTTTCGTCCTTCAGTTGGACTTCCTCAGGGACTTGGTGAAATAAAATACAATAATGGTAATAGCAGCAATCAAAATTATCCCTCCCACAGTCCTTTTATACATCCCCCATTGATTGTTCAAAGATTTTCGGCCGGGATTCAATTTCCGTTTTGGAGGCAAAAAAACGGATGACGTCATCACGTGCGTCATATACCCACTACATAAAAATGCACTTTATATATAATTTGCAATTTAAGATTTTCTACAAGTGTGGACAATCTTTTATTGGCAAAAATGGGAAATTTGGAGGATGTATACACATGCATCTGCAACCATAGATCGTGTTATAAAATAATTAAAACCAGTACAATTATTTTACTGTATATTATTAATGTAGTGCCATCCAGAGAATTATTCTAATAGCATTTCCTCCCCCCTTCCGTTTTGTCCATCTGCCCATACACGTTTGGAGCAAATGTATTAGAGAAAGAGAGGAAGACAAATGATTGCGATCCACTTCCGGGTTCGTGGAACGCAAGGTGGAACGCATACGGCGCACGTGATGACGTCATCCGTTTTTTTGCCGCCAAAACGGAAATTGAATCCCGGCCAAAATCTTTGAACAATCAATGGGGGATGTATAAAAGGACTGTGGGAGGGATAATTTTGATTGCTGCTATTACCATTATTGTATTTTATTTCACCAAGTCCCTGAGGAAGTCCAATTGAAGGACGAAACGCGTAGGACGTTTTCATGGTGACATGCTGTTTGTTTTATACCTAAATGTAAGTCATTAAATTACTTTTTAATATACTCTGGAAGTGCACTACATTTTGTATATATTTTTCTCTTTTGAGTCATATTTACCAATTCGCTGATGGAAATGTGAGGAGGGACAACACAGTGGATACTGAAGAAAAAGATCTCATTCAAGGCTTTTTTACATCAAATAATTTGTGAGTGACCAATTGTGATTGCACACTATTATTAGTCCCCACACAGTTAAACGCTATGCTTTTTTATTTGATTTGCATTTAGCAGATTATCCCCTATTCTATTTGTATATACTTGCTGAAGACAAGAGGAAGTCTTTGGGGATTTACCTGGATACTTCACCTAAATCACAGGGAAGTCCTGGTTTGCTTCAAATTGGATATTTTTCACTGGGGTTGTGTTCACATATATTGCTGTTTTTGTTAGAGATGAGAAAAGACAGGTCCTGTAAAAACATTTCTAAAACGTTATCTGCACACAATCTGTAAACTGCTGCTATGAAATGCTACAACTGGAGCCCTGTTAACTGCGCTCTCTCACTGTTACTGATCTAACTAATTACATAAAGACGGCACAGTACTGTGCATAGAAACCTGTTTTTCTCTTTTCTGTTTTTCTGTGCACATTTGTTAGGAAATATATTGATGAAAGCTGAATAACATGACCCCACAGACGCAGGACTGCCAAGGATTTCATGTTGTGAATTATTAAAGCATGCTATCATTATTTATTTATCTTGGCCAACTAACACCCTTTTCTGCCCTTCAGATGGCACCTTGCACTGGGAGCTTGATGACATTAGCATTGTCCGTTCTTTCTACTATTGTCGATACTACCCATCTGAGCTGGAGATAGCAGCGAATATCCTCCTCAGCATCCTCGATGGTCCTGTCTTTACAGATGATGATTTGATCTATTCGACTAAAATCGCGCTGTGGCTCAGTCGGCAGTTTAATTCAAGAGGCGGATTCTGTTCCTCGCAGGTTAGAGAGATGGGCAAAGTAAAACACTCCTGCATTCAAGGAAACACACTAGCTCAGGCTAACCTTTTTGTTGCCGGAAGGTAGAGGAATGTTCGCTTCTCATGTTCCCATTCTTATACTATAGCCACATAGAGTTTACACAAACAAGAACAGAATCTGGTTCTGCCAAACAGAAGAATGTATTCTGCATTAAGCACAGTGTGACAAACACAGTGCAGTATAATCACTAATTACGAATCCTTGTTCAGTGGATGCCAAGATTATCGTAAGATACATACCTTGGCATGCCCACGGTTAGCAGGTTTAAATGTCCTGGCATGCCCAAGGTTAGCGGGGTTAAATGTTCTGGCATGCCCAAGGTTGGTGAGGTTAAATATCCTGGCATGCCCAAGGTTGGTGAGGTTAAATGTCCAGGCATGCCCAAAGTTAGTGGGGTTAAATGTCATGGCATGCCCAAGGTTAGTGGGTTTAAATGTCCTGGCATGCCCAAAGTTAGTGGGGTTAAATGTCCTGGCATGCCCAAGGTTAGTGGGGTTAAATGTCCTGGCATGCCCAAGGTTAGTGGGGTTAAATGTCCTGGCATGCCCAAGGTTAGCGGGGTTAAATGTTCTGGCATGCCCAAGGTTAGTGGGGTTAAATGTCCTGGCATGCTCAAAGTTAGTGGGGTTAAATGTCCTGGCATGCCAAAGGTTAGTGGGGTTAAATGTCCTGGTATGCCCAAGGTTAGTGGGTTTAAATGTTCTGGCATGCCCAAAGTTAGTGGGGTTAAATGTCCTGGCATGCTCAAAGTTAGTGGGGTTAAATGTCCTGGCATGCCCAAGGTTAGTGGGGTTAAATGTCCTGGCATGCCCAAGGTTAGTGGGGTTAAATGTCCTGGCATGCCCAAGGTTAGTGGGGTTAAATGTTCTGGCATGCCCAAGGTTAGTGGGGTTAAATGTCCTGGCATGCCCAAGGTTAGTGGGGTTAAATGTTCTGGCATGCCCAAGGTTAGTGGGGTTAAATGTCCTGGCATGCCAAAGGTTAGTGGGGGTTAAATGTCCTGGCATGCCCAAGGTTAGTGGGGTTAAATGTCCTGACATGCCAAGATTAGCAGGAGTTACACTCCCAGGACAGCTGCTGCTATTTTACGTTGCCCCTCTTTCCACAATAATGTAGTGGGAGAGCAGCTGGAGTTAAAGAATGGCACCAGCTGCAGACAACTCCTAGCAATGCCAGAAAGAGAGAGAGACTTATCAATAGACAGACAGACAGAGAGATGTTTAGATAGACAAACAAACAATCTATTGACTGGATTGTCCCTCCTTAGGACAGCATTAGTTTCTGTTCGCAAAGTCATTAGCTCCGTGTGTGTTCATGCATTGACCGCATGACAAAGACCTATCTCTGTAACCATTTATTCTCACTTTTTCAGGACACGGTGGCCGTATTACAAGCTTTGTCTCTATTTGCTACAAAAATATTTCAGCCAAACTCCCACCATGATATCACAGTAAATGATGGCAGTGAAGACATCATAGCGGTGACTTTAAATCAAGACAACCGGCTCTTGGTGCAGACATATCCCCTTCCTCATATCCCAGGGAACTACAGCGCCCAAGTCACCGGGCTGGGCTGCTGCCTGATACAGGTAAGAAGGGAACACATTCTGGGGTAAAAATGTCACGTTGCAACTACGGGGACTTAGAGTCTGAAATACATGTGGCCAGGATGGACATGACAATAAGATGTATAATAATCATTTAGTGACATCCACTGACTTGCATTTTTAGCATCCGTGGCTCTGTGCTTGATAAATAATAAATTGGTAATATCAAAGTTTATAACAAAAAAAAAATTCATTTAACTTTCCAGTATGTCCTGGAGTCTTGATGTTATTAAAAAAAATGTAAAAAAAGAGGCAGATGTGGTTCCTATATTCAAAAAAAGATTCAAAATCCTTGCCTGGAAAATAAAGACCTGTGAGCTTAACTTCTGTGCCTGGGAAAGTATTTGAAGCAAGGATTTCTGCCGCCCTAGGCAAAGATCCATTTTTCCGCCCCCTCATGTAACTCACTCACTCACTGACACACAGACAAACACTCCATGACAGACACACACAGGCAGACACTGTGGCAAAAGTAACCTCGCCACTTGTGCTTGGAGACAGGCCCAGATTAAGAGCCCAGTGGGTCTGGTGCTGACAATTATGATGGGCCTAATTACAAAATCTTATTGACCAACAACACTAAAACAGTCCTACCTCGTAAGAGTTATGTATCTGATGGAGATGGTGCTGGAGGGAAACTCATAGGATGCAGCTATGAGAAAACACATACCCTATGCTAATCTCACGCTTTCATCTTTCAAGTAAACCCGTCCCATACCATGCCCCCTAACAACAGTGTCCAGTAAAGCAGGAAGTCTATGGATGGGGTAAAAGGGTGGGCCACTGACAGAAATCACATAACCAGAACTGCCGAAAGGGGTGAACATACACAAAAAGGGGACATGTTTGTGTCCCCATGTCTCCCAGTCCCTTAGTGTCTGTGTCCCTATGTCTCCCAGTGTCCCCATGTCACTAGGCACTAGGGCACATTGAGAGACATTGGGACACTAGGAGACATGGGGACACTGAGATACTAGGGAACACTGGGAGACCTAGGGACACAGGCTCTTGGGGACACGGAGACATGGGGACACTGGGTGACTTTGAGACATGAGGGGACACTGGGAGACATGGGGCACTGAGACACTGTGATACATATGGGACACTGTGCTAAATAGGGGACACTGGAGACTCGATAAAGATCTGGGTACAGGTCAAAACATTGCAGTGTCCAATAAACCTGCTTAAATCTATCACAGTGAGTGCCTGATATTTTTTTCTTTTATACTAGGGGACACAGACACTTGGGGGCACTGTGAGACATGGGGACACTGAGATACTAGACGATTCTGAGAGATTAGGGGGTACTGAGACACTATGGACACTGGGAGACATGGGGCACTGAGACACTCTGATACATAGGGGACACTGTGATACATAGGGGACACTGGAGACTTGATGAAGACCTGGGTACAGGTCGAAACGTTGCAGTGTCCAATAAACCTGCTTAAATCTATCACAGTGGATGCCTCAGATTTTTTCTTTTATACTAGGGGACACTGAGACACTAGGAGACATGGGGACACTGGGAGACATTGGGACACTGAGACATTGGGAGACTAGGGACAGTGGCACACTACGGACACTGAGAGACAAGGAGATACTGGGGGACACAGGGAGACATGGAGATATTAGGGACACTGGCTGGGAGACATGGGGACACTGGGAGTGCCCCATATCTCCCAAGTCTCAAAGTCGCCCAGTGTCCCCATATCTCCCTGTGTCCCCCAGTGTCTCCATGTCTCTGTGTCCCCTAGTGTTTGTATCCCCATGTCTCCCAGTGTCCCGATGGGACACTGTGAGACTTGGGGACACTGAGATACATGGGGACACTTAGAGACTAGGGCACTCTGGGAGACTAGGGACACAGACACTAGGGACACAGAGAGACACCAGGCACACTGGGAGACATGGAGACACAGAGAGACACCAGGGACATATCTCGCAGACTCGAAACTGCTGTCTGGACTCTCTGTGCAGAGCTGCTCCCCTGAGAGGCAGGGAGGGAGATGCTGTAACTTCTGATCCCTGCCTTTCTCCACACAAACAGCGACCCCCTACTGGCCGGCGCTGGTATTGCAGAATAATCTCTGTTTATACTGAGACAGATATTTGTATTGCCAGTATTACTGCATTACCGGCAATGGCTACGCAGCCTCAAATACCTGGGAAATACTTCTGAGAAATAACTGGCAACCCTAAGAGTAGTGTGTGTAAAAAATCAAATGGGCCTATTCCATGGGCCTGGGCCTGGAACTGCAGCAGTGCTTACCTGTATGGCAGCAGTGCTTACCTGGACACCCACCTATCTCCATGTCAATAGTGGGTACTGGGTTTTCCTCAGTAATATTCCCCCAGGCCTGCGGCCACAAGGGGGTTCAGGCCCAGACTAACGTCGACCTACCGATAGGGCACAGACAGAGCAGGCCAATCAAATGAACACAGACAGAGCAGGCCAGTCAATGGGGCACAGACAGAGAAGGCCAATCAAATGGGCACAGACAGAGCAGGCCAATCAAATGGGCACAGACATAGCAGGACAATCAAATGGGCACAGACATAGCAGGCCAGTCAATGGGGCACAGACATAGCAGGCCAGTCAATGGGGCACAGACACAGCAGGACAATCAAATGGGGCACAGACATAGCAGGCCAGTCAATGGGGCACAGACTTAGCAGTCCATATAAAGGGCACCGACAGAGCCTGACAGCAGCAGGGGACTAATCTGCGTGGTTAGAGCCCCCTATATATATATTGAATCCTGCGGTAATTAGGTGCAAAAAAAAAAAAACCTTAATATACCGAATCTTCATGGTAGTGTAATAGTGTGCTAAGAGCACTAAAATAGGAAATCTGGCAGTCCCCAAACACCCTGCAGCCACTGGTCACTGGAATCCCAGCGCAGTACAATCTATACAGTATACAAACTGCACCCCAACCTAGCATCTAATACAGTAAGAAACCTTGAATTGGGGTGTGGTGACCAGTCTGGAGCAAAAATCAGCTGCAGGGTGGGAAGGGCCCTCACAGATTAATTCAGGAAAAAACCTATAGAAGCATTATTTGGTCTCAATGGATACTTGTTACATTTTATGTTGTGCTTGTATTCTGATAATAAAGTTTAGGTACATTATCAAAAACAATTCACCTATTAAGCCATCTAGGTCCAGTAGGTATGGCAGTAGACCCTGACCTCCAGTGGTGAAAGAACCCCGCAATCAGACCTCCACTGAGGCAAGTACAGCTGGGGGAGGGGGCGCGAGCGAGCGCCTCCTTCTCCACCCGGTCAGACACATGCGGTCCGGTGCCGGAGTCGGCCGTGGCAAGAGGCCAAGTGAAGAAAGGGTCCGGCTGCTAGAGACCGTCCGGAAAAACACGGGACCACTGGAGGTGACTCCGCGGTCCTGGAGCTCGGGGGGTTGGAGGAGACAAGCAGACTGTCAGCCTCCAGCAAATCCCCGAGCGACACATACACCGACCAAGGTAGGGAAGGGCAGGATATAAATAAATAAAAAATGGAAGTAAATATTTGGGGGATAGACAGAGGAGGTGAAACCAAGGGTATGGTAAGTGGCAGAAAGGCCCACAAAGTCCTCCCCCCCCCACCCCGAATCCAAAATGCACTAACAGATGAGCAATCAATGAAAGCAGAAAGCTATAGAAAATTAGTAAGATCCCAGACAGACTAAACATAAAATACTGAATATAAGCAATTAAATCCTAAAGCCACCAACTAGAAGCAGGAGGCAGTGTGTACTGATGCAGAGCAGCAAAGAAAGAGGCAATGATGTATGGGGAGGGGAGTTTTATAGTAACTAACTTTATTTTGAATGGTTGTTTTTCTGTGCTACTGTGGAGTTCTAGTAAAGAGAGACTTAAGCAAATACGAAGCCTCCTGTCATGTAATAAAATTAGGGATAACCAGACACAAGAAGGATTTGGGAATTGTTATAGGCAACGATATGCAATGTCAATCTGCAGTTGCTAAGGACAGTCAGGTTTTGTCATGTATAAATAGAGGCATTAATTCTTCAGATTAATATATATTTTTGTCTCTTTATAAATCAATGGTAAGACCACACCTTAAGCATGATATCATGGCACTAGAAAAAGTGCAGAGGCGGGCTACAAAATAAATAAAAGGAATGGAAGTTTTTACTTATGAAGAAAGGTTAACAAATGTAAATCTGTTTAGTTCAGAAAAATGGTGATTCAGAGGGGATATGATAACATTATACAAATATATTCAGGGCCAGTACAAACCATTATCTTGAAATCTATTCATAAATAGAGCTATACATAGGACACGAGGTCACACATTTAGACTGGTAAAAATTAGATTTAGTCTAAGGCAAAGAAAGTGTTTTGTTTGTTTTTTACAGTTACAACAATAAGGATGTGAAATTCTCTGCCTGAAGAGGTGGTTTTATCAGAGTCTGTACAGATGTTTAAACAGCAACTGGATGAATACTTGCAAAAAGATAATACCAGATCTATACTTTACTTAATTATAATAATTGTTAATAATAGTAATATATTAATCTTCTTGATCCAAGAAGAGATCTGACAGCAATTCTGGGTCAATAAGGTATTTTTTCCTAGTTTGTGGGAACATTAGAAGTGCTTCAGACTGGGTTTTTTTGCCTTCTTTTGGATCAATAGCAAAAAACAGATGTGAGAGGCTGAAATTGATGGACGCAAGTCTCTTTTCAGCTATGTTACTCGGTCAAAAATAAGACTTCCAGGAAATTCCTGAACCCCTGAACTGATCTGGGTGATTTTTGGATATGTTGGTCAGATCATGGCTTTCAGGGATGTAACGCTTGTGATGCATTTTTAGGGTACTTTTGGGGTGTATGACGAAATCCATTTCGCCACTGGTTTTTGAAAGGGCCTGATTGCCAGCCTCTTGCCCCAGGACTACGGGTCCTGTGATAACCATGTTCAAAAGTAGTGTTTCTGCCCCTTGGACTTTTAACTAGAACAGATTCAAACATGTGGCGGTGGCCATCTTAAATGTTCCAGCTGTGTTTTGTCGTTGAGTGTATGGAACTGTTTTGGGAATGGGACCATGTGCACTGTGGGGCAAAAATAAGACTTCCAGGAAATTCCTGAACCCACCTGGGTGATTTTTGGATATGTTGTTCACCCAGATTGGGGCTATCAGGGGATAATGTGTGTGCCTGTGTTCCATTAGGTCCAAATCTGTACCAATAAAGCCTGACACTTGTTCTACCCTTCATAAGTTTTGGCTCATGTTTGGGGGATTGGAGAACTACCTACACTCTGGGGATTGCTATAATCACTGTACTCCCCACAGTATAATCACTAAGCTCTTGTAAGAGCTTGTTCCTGTTCCTGCTCTCTGGACTAAGAGAGGTCTACCTACTGAAAGCTGGATCCTGGTCTTTGGTCCAGAGTGGGTGGAAGACCAACCAAGCTGTGGCAGTTTGTGTGGTCTGCGGTGGTTATGGTGTCTAGTGGAGTTCTGGGAGCGATCGGGAAGCACTAGGGGCATCCATCAACGGAGGTACACAGTCGGGGTGCCAGGCGATCCGTATTAGTGGTGGCAGTGGTGGGATAGCGTCCTAGCGCAAGGAGAAGCAGCTCGGAGACACCGGTATCGTATGAACTCTAATTGAGGGAAACCCTAGTATCCGTACAGTGACCCTGGCTACAGCAGTGTGGAATCGGCTAGTTTTTGGACAGCGTTCCATGACGAGGAGGAGGCGGCCGTGGACTACAGGAAGGAAGTCTGGTATGATGCTCTGGAAAATGCCCAGCGAGGTGAGAGTCTTTCCAGTGATTAGCAGCGGCTACAGAAGCATGTGGCGATGCGGATGTATCTATTGGGAGAGCAACCCCTGGATGAGTGGGTGACAAGACTAGAGACCCTGGTATGGTGAGAGATTTGGCTAGACAATGCATACCAGGCCCTACGGTGGCATACCGTTCAACATACCCCCTGGACGATCGAGCACGACCTCCCCGAAGGTGATGATTATGATGGCCCTGGGTTACTATGGGATGCCTTGGAGGACATTGATCTTGGAAGCACGAAGGAGTCTAGATTTTGGGACAACTTTGACTACCAGATGGGCATGTATGTTTGGGCTGATGACCGCGAGGTGAGCAAAGACATGACCCACCTGGTAACAAGGGAGTGGGAGCTGGATCAGGACTACCAACACCTGCTCAGCTTTGTTCAGCCCCAAAATACCCACAAGCAGAACCAGACCTGCACCCTACAGCTGGGAATACCTGGCTGAGGTACCCCCTGCTTCCCTACCAACTACTCAAGTGGGTGACCTCATGGACTGGTTCGGGGATGACCTCCAGATAGCAGGTGTAAATGGGACTCTCCACCAGCCCTACAGGAATGCTGGGTAGCTGGCCCAGATTCCCAGTTACAGACTGAGCTACTGGGAGAGGAGACAGGCGGTCTCCCTCCCCAGCGGCAGTGCATCTCACAGGGAGAGGAGACAACCGGTCCCTCTCCTCAGAGGCAGGGTAACATACAGGGAGAGGAGACAACCGGTCTCTCTCCCCAGCGGCATTGTGAGTTACAGGGAGAGGAGATTGTTGGTCCCTCATCCCAGCAGCAGCAGACGGTTAAGCACCAGGCAGCGTTACCAAGAGTCGAGACAGTCGGTCCGACTCCCCAGCCTCAGCTTACCTACCCGGGAGAGGAGACAACTGGTCTCTCTCCCAAACGGCAGTGCATCTCACAGGGAGAGGAGACAACTGGTCTCTCTCTCCAGCAGCAGACAGTATTACAGGGTGAGGAGATTATCGGTTCCTCATCTCAGCAGCAGCAGGCGGTTAAGCACCAGGCAGCGTTACCCGAAGTCGAGACACTCGGTTCAACTCCCCAGCAGCAGCTTACCTACCAGGGAGAGGAGACAACCGGTCTCTCTCTCTCCAGCAACAGTGCATCTCACAGGGAGAGAAGACAACTGGTCTCTCTCCCCAATGGCAGTGTATCCTACAGGGAGAAGAGACAACCGGTCTCTCTCCCCAGCAGTAGTGTACATCCCAGGGAGCAGAAGGGGTCGTCCTTCCTCCTCAGTGGTAGTTTACCTCACAGGGAGAGGAGACAACCAGTCTCTCTCCCCAATGGCAGTGTATCCTACAGGGAGATGAGACAACCAGTCTCTCTCCCCAGTGGCAGCACATCTCACAGGGAGAGAAGACAATTGTACTCCGTTCCCAGCGGCAGTGTGCAACACAGGGAGGGGACAGCACACCCAAGCTACAGGGATGCTGGACAATCGGTCCAGAGCCCCAACTCACCATGCCTGAATACCAGGAGGAGGGGTAAGCGATTTCTCCCCTCCACAGCCAACTTCCAATCAGGTACTGGGGTCAGTGAATGAGACTGAAAACCCCACTGGCCCCCTTCCATCAGAAGAGCTGGTATCAGGGCAGAGCGCTGCGGGACCCTGCCCTAACTTTCCCCATGTTATATGGCAGGACTATGTGTGGTGTATCACCAAATTAATATATATACTACACAAGGTTCGTCTACATTAAAAGGTATTTATTAAAAGGCAACAACACAATACTATAAATGTATCACAAACACACAGCCCAGACCCACGGAGCAACAACCCTTTTTAAATCTATCTATGTATATAGTAACCCCTTACACACACGCTTGATCTCACCCACGGTTAGGCCTTCACATCTAGTAATGGCTCACTGCTGCAAGTTCAACATCACATCCACCAAGGAAGAAAAGGAAGCAACAGAGTGTAACATGGTTCACCATGCTAGCCCATGGCGTCTGCACATCTGCTCTGCAGCACAGCCAAGAAGGAACAGAGAGGAATGGAGAAAGGGGAAGTGGTTATCTCTTTCCTGACTTGTAAAGGTATTGAATTACCAATTAACATTTCAAAAGGGTAAAGCTTATCCCACTGTAAGAAAAGCAAACATGAGCTTGGTCACATGACCCCTGGTCACCATATTAGTTTGATGACAGAATGTCACCACACTATGTACCCGTTCCCCCAGCAGAAGCACTGGCACCAGGTAGAGAGTAGTTGGCCTCTGCCCACCAAGTAAAGAGAAGGATGGGACTGTGCCAGTAGGCAAGGTAAATAAATTAATGTCCTAATTGAGCTAATAATAATGAGACTGAGTCCAATATAATGGAACTTAAATCCTAGGTTGGTCTCTGAAGTTGAAGAGTTCCGCTCCTTACAGGTATATGGAGGAGGGCGATGAGTGATGAAACTGATACCCATGGGAAGGCTATCTGGGTTAAGTCCTTTCGTGTGTTTCAAAACTCTTGAACGGCCGGTGTTCGTACGCTTTCGTCGAGGCAGCCAGGCGACC